>CM029607.1:66620907-67220907 GCA_017311375.1 Mytilus coruscus
TGACATCTCACCTTCCTTAGCCACCTTTTAGATCTCCGTTAAAGTTTGGATGAATTGATAAAGATGGTATGAAGCCGTTATTTTTCGAGCTTCAAATGTCTTCGGGCTTCCTGCAAGACCTTTTCTGTAATTGTAAAGGAAAATGTGTACTGAAAAGAATGTGTTTGCTTTGATCAGAACCTTTCATATAAATACCTGTGTCCATACCAGACAAGTTAAATGTGTTGAAATATTTATTCACGTCTTGTGATGGTTGATGGAAAAAAGTAAAATCACAAAAATACCGAACTCCGAGAAAAATTCAAAAAGGAAAGTCCCTAATCAAATGGCAAAATCAAGAGCTCAAACACATCAAACGAATGGATAACAACTGTCATATTCCTGACTTGGTATAGGCATTTTCGAAATGAAGATGCTGGAAGTCTGTGGCACGTTTGCAAGGGGAAAAAGGGGGTTATAGACATTAACCAGTTAAATACACAACAGTAGATAATGCTATGGTAGCAGCAATAATCGGGAAAAAAACAGAAGCAACGAGTCGTGTATAAAATACCAAAGTATCCGCAAATTCAATTTGAGGTCATATTTGACTGTAGTGTACTAGTGCTTCTGGCTTGATACCTTACACAAAATGTTAGTTTAAAAATAATTTAGAAATATTGTCCTTCATGACACATGATTTTTACGTGAAATAAATAATCTATAAGGTTATGGTGCAATAAACATTTTATGGGTTGAAAATTGGGTTTTTGAAGTTTTGTTTATAAAAGTCGTTTGGGGAAATTTATTGAGAAAAAATATTTATAATTAAGGTTCATGTACAGTCCATGGATGGTGTAAACTTCCAACTAACACCATACACCAATACACCATTCACCATACACCATTACAGCATACACCCTGTCCCATTACACCATACACGTTACACATTTGCACCATACACCTTACACATTACACCATAATGCAATTTAATTTCCAAGAAGGCGTGCGACTACAAAATTATCTATTTATTTTAAAAGACGAATTTTGATCACAATAATTTATATGTAAATTAATGTATAATTTTAAAATCAGTTCTTATTAATATTTTGCATAGTTTTAAATGTCGTACACCATTCATTCACACCATTCCCGATCGCACGTTACACCATTACACCATTCCCCTTACACTATACACCATAGCACCATACACCTTCTACCATTGCACCATATGCCATACACCATTACACCATACACGTTTTTTTTTTTGGGAAGTTTACATCACCCAAGAGCTGTATAAAAACAAACATTACTACAGCCAAAACAGTATCGTTTGTATTTAGGTAACAGTGAGAAATAGAAAAAAAAAATCAAATTTTCACAGATTTGTAGAGATGACCTTTGACCTCAACTTAAAAAAATATGGGACCATTTCCGGTCCTAACGACAGGCATATTGTTATAGTGCAATGTTTCTTCTTTCGAATGATATAGGATATAGGTGTGTGTTCGGTGGGGAGATTTAATTAAAAAAAAGTCTGCCCTCTGTCACCGCGCTATAAATCTCATACATTGAGTGTTATACGTTTTTTTCTACCACTGAGTCGGTTCCATCCCTGGTTGACCATCAGTTCACTAGCGTACCATCCACACAGTAGACAATGCTTCGATATTTTCATGACATATTTGTCTATTAGTTTTTAGCATTCAAGCTTACGTTGGTTTTCCCTAATGCAAAATCAAAACATAGAATTCACAACATGTAAGTCCTCCGTTCTAATATTGATTTAATAATAACAATAATTTGCGTTTCTCTACAAATCAAGCACCGCGGTCACCAACATATCGTATAAAACCAGTTTCAGTACGACCAGCACGTGTTGAATCTTTATCAGTTCGAGGCAAAGCGTATGTGTGTTAGAAGTACGTATAATTTTTGAAGGCATCAAACTGAATTGAAGGTGTTCAGAGCGGTTAATACTGTCTTAAGTAAAATTTGCCTTAAGTAATAGCAACTGTATTTCAGTTCTCATACGAAAATGACTTGATGAGTAAATATTATATATAAATATATTATGAAATTCACTAAATGAAAAACTAGTATGAGTTCACAATTGATGGAAATATTTATAACTTCCGTAAAGAAAACAAACACGGAGATGTCCGTTAATTTTTTTTTTTCAACCATAAATAAAACAATACAAACTATAAACATACGCAGTCTAGAAAATTATGTTGGTGATGTTTGTAAGTTTAATGAATATTATCTATGCAGAGTAAATGAAAACAAAATATTTAAAAAATATTTAATTTGAAAGAAAACTTCTGATACGTTAACTTTGAACTTGGATGCTTCGAAAATACATCTTGTTTCCTTTATTTACTGAACGAAACTGCCAAACCAGTAAACAATAGAGCCTTGTCAAATTAACCTATCATGTCTGTTTTGATTGCTTTCACAATTTTGTCAATATAAAGGAACTATAAACAACTGTCATACAAGTGGAAGGTTTACCAGCATGTAGCTGTAAAACCAGGTTTAACCCACCATTTTCTTCGAAAATGCCTGTAACAAGCCAGGAAAATGACAGTTGTTTTTCATGCGTTCTATTTGTTAATAGAGTATAGCGTGTGATTTGTCAGATTTCATGGACTTCCCTTTTGAAATTACTTTATTTTTTAAATTTTCAATCTTTCTGGATTAATCAATTTTCTAATCTTTGATTTTTGAAATAAGTTAAAAGCTTTTTCTGTAATCAGTAACTTCAATAAAAATATGTATACATTAAAATGTATCAAGGTGTCTTTCTATTTCTATGAAACAACAATACAACAGCGACTGCATATGGAGTTTATAGCTTCAAGTTTATACAATTCTCCAGAACGTGCTATCAAGGTGTCTTTAATAAATGGATGCCGCTTAAATGGAAGCTATCAAACCAAGGGTTTATAAGAGCATACATATGAAAATGACTTGATGAGTAAATATTATATATAAATATATTATGAAATTCACTAAATGAAAAACTAGTATGAGTTCACAATTGATGGAAATATTTATAACTTCCGTAAAAGAAAACAAACACAGAGATGTCCGTTAATTTTTTTTTTTTTTTTCCAACCATAAATAAAACAATATAAACTATAAACATACGCAGTCTAGAAAATTATGTTGGTGATGTTTGAAAGTTTAATGAATATTATCTATTCAGAGTAAATGAAAACAAAATATTTTAAAAAAATATTTAATTTGAAACAAAACTTCTGATACGTTAACTTTGAACTTGGATGCTTCGAGAATACATCTTGTTTCCTTTATTTACTGAACGAAACTGCCAAACCAGTAAACAATAGAGCCTTGTCAAATTAACCTATCATGTCTGTTTTGGTTGCTTTCACAATTTTGTCAATATAAAGGAACTATAAACAACTGTCATACAAGTGGAAGGTTTACCAACATGTAGCTGTAAAACCAGGTTTAACCCACCATTTTCTTCGAAAAATGCCTGTAACAAGTCAGGAAAATGACAGTTGTTTTTCATGCGTTCTATTTGTTAATAGAGTATAGCGTGTGATTTGTCAGATTTCATGGACTTCCCCTTTTTGAAATTACTTTATTTTTTTTAAAATTTTCAATCTTTCTGGATTAATCAATTTTCTAATCTTTGATTTTTGAAATAAGTTTAAAGCTTTTTCTGTAATCAGTAACTTCAATAAAAAAATATGTATACATTAAAATGTATCAAGGTGTCTTTCTATTTCTATGAAACAGCAATACAACAGCGACTGCATATGGAGTTTATAGCTTCAAGTTTATACAATTCTCCAGAACGTGCTATCAAGGTGTCTTTAATAAATGGATGCCGCTTAAATGGAAGCTATCAAACCAAGGGTTTATACGAGCATACGAACATGACTTGATGAGTAAATATTATATATAAATATATTATGAAATTCACTAAATGAAAAACTAGTATGAGTTCACAATTGATGGAAATATTTATAACTTCCGTAAAAGAAAACAAACACGGAGATGTCCGTTAATTGTGTTTTTTTTTGTTTGTTTTTTTTTTTTTCAACCATAAATAAAACAATACAAACTATAAACATACGCAGTCTAGAATATTATGTTGGTGATGTTTGAAAGTTTAATGAATATTATCTATGCAGAGTAAATGAAAACAAAATATTTAAAAAAAATATTTAATTTGAAACAAAACTTCTGATACGTTAACTTTGAACTTGGATGCTTCGAGAATACATCTTGTTTCCTTTATTTACTGAACGAAACAACCAAACCAGTAAACAATAGAGCCTTGTCAAATTAACCTATCATGTCTGTTTTGGTTGCTTTCACAATTTTGTCAATATAAAGGAACTATAAACAACTGTCATACAAGTGGAAGGTTTACCAACATGTAGCTGTAAAACCAGGTTTAACCCACCATTTTCTTCGAAAAATGCCTGTAACAAGTCAGGAAAATGACAGTTGTTTTTCATGCGTTCTATTTGTTAATAGAGTATAGCGTGTAATTTGTCAGATTTCATGGACTTCCCTTTTGAAATTACTTTATTTTTTTTAAATTTTCAATCTTTCTGGATTAATCAATTTTCTAATCTTTGATTTTTGAAATAAGTTAAAAGCTTTTTCTGTAATCAGTAACTTCAATACAAAAATATGTTTACATTAAAATATATCAGTTCATCTAAATAGCATAATTCTTTAATTTTATGTGTAATTATTAACTACAATATATTATGTGTTTACTTTGAAATGTATCAGTTCATCTAGTAAGCATTATTCTTTAACTTTATGTATAATCATTAACTACAATTGTGATGTGTTTACTTTGAAATGTATCAGTTCTTCTAGTTAGCATTATTCTTAAACTTCTTGTTCCGCTATACTGTTGATGTCCTGTCATAAGTTAATTCAGTCTGGTGACTATTTTGAATGCATCTATACGATTGAACTTGCAATAAAGGACACACAGATGCAGTAAATCTATCTCTTTTCCTTAAAGAGATGATTTCAGCTTTCCAATTGTGATCTTTCTATTTCTATGAAACAACAATACAACAGCGACTGCATATGGAGTTTATAGCTTCAAGTTTATACAATTCTCCAGAACGTGCTATCAAGGTGTCTTTAATAAATGGATGCCGCTTAAATGGAAGCTATCAAACCAAGGGTTCATAAGAGTTATGAGAAAGAAGGACTGAAATCGACACTACATAAGGTTTACGGTCGTCATTCGTTGACCAATACGAGTCATCGGTAATTCATATCACTAGCGACCTATTTTCGTGGTTCTAAATATTCAGAGTATAGTCGTCTGATCTGTAATTTTACCTATGATGTCCTATTCCGTAGTGATACATTTTGACTGAGAACAATTTACATGGATGAGAACAATTGCGATGCACTTCAAATTCATATTTTATTTCTCAATAAAATGCAACATTCATGATTTCTCTTGAATTCCATGACAACATCACAGCAAACAAACGAAAAGCTTGATATAGCTCGTTATTTCATGGTTGTAGCATATAAATTTAACTTTTAGAATCAAAGTCTTCTTTCTGTAATTTTATGGATTGTAAAAAGCTTTCATCATGCGTACATATTTAGTATGAAGCGCTTCCACGTTCTCGCCGCAATCTCATTAAGCATTTTGAGTTCGGTAAAAGTTTCATTGTAATCCGGCATTGGCTATATAGAGCTGTTCAGAAACAGACAGAACGATCGCCATATATCTTTTATGATAAACTGAATGCCTTTTATTTCTAAAAATTTCACTTTGATAAATTAACAAAAACAGGCATCACTAAATTCATAAGGAATGTTTTTTTATAAATAAATCAATACGAGAAAATGTTCCTAGAATTTTATGATTGACATAAAATTGTAAATCATAAATGAAAATTTACCCTCTAACTAATTATCAAATGAACAAGTTGAAAATTATATCCGTCTTTCAAATCACGTAATCTTCTCATTATTGTAAGGATAATCATATTAACGTTCATGTGCAATTTGCTGGATATATTTCAGACAATTCCTTATCATTGAAACTTGATGTAAAATTCATGTTTTCTGGGGAAAGTTGATTATACCTAGAATTTATGTTTGACTTTGCAGAAGCATCCGTGCTAAATTAAAAAAGCTCCGGAAATTTTTACTGACAGGATAAGTTGACAAAACGTTCCTAAAAAAAGCAAAGTACGGGTGTTTCATGAAATATTGGTAAGAACAAAATTCCTGGAAATGCACTTATGTTAAGGAACATATTTCTGAAAATTCTGAAATTTCTTTTAAAGTTATTTCATCAATGGATATTTTTATAACCAGCTGACTTCATTAAACGGTGATTGTCTCTGATAGATGAATTAAGACTATTTTGTTTTATATTATTTTTGTTTTGAACTACTTATACAACTTATCAAAGTGTTTAATTATAGGCTTCATCATTACCATTTAAATTAAATAACAAGTGTTGATATCGAGCAGGGGCGGATCCAGTCATTTTAAAAAGGGGGGCCCAACCCAGGACAAAAAGGGGGGGGTTCCAACTATATGTTCCCATTCAAATACATTGATCGTCCAACAATAAGGGGGTTCCAACCCCCGGACCCCCCCTGGATCCGCCAATGTCGAGCGATCTCCAATTCTCGCGAGTAACTGTTGTTAAACCTATTTCTCTCATGGTAAATTTTCGCATAGTGTTATATAAATAAATTCGGCAAATTGTTGATTTATTCTTTTTCACATGCCAGTATGACGTCATATGTCAGGTCCGGCATCAAACTTTAAATCCAACATTTTAAAACTTTTTGTGCGCTTCAGAATGTACTAATATTTGACAAAAAGAAGATTTCAGGTGAAAAATATAAGTGTTTTGTATATTATTGATGAAATCAAATATTGCCGTTACCATAGACGGAATGTACCTTGTCCTGACCTTTTCAAGTCATCAATGACCTACCGAATGGCAAATGGAAATGTCGTAATATTGTCTCATTATTCTAGACAAGCCAATCAAATGAATGTATTTTTTCGTTTCTCTTTATCACATCATACTCCGTGCAGTGTGATACGAGAAATATATATTGATATAAGAAATAGATAACAGGCCACAACCATAAGAGATAACTATGTACGAAAGTGAATATTCATTTATCAGTAATTTGAAAAATTTCCTTTTATCCTACTGCATAATTTTATTTTTCGAATAAAGGACAAAATGTGATATTCGAAAATATAAGCAAAAACGTGACGCAACAAATACAGCGACGGTACGCTTTCATGAACACCCGCGTGTTTATCCATGAAATGCACGAGATGTAACTCCTACAACGAAACAACTACAGCAATGTTTTGTACGTGTAAAAATAACTTTTCTCAAATGCTGCATGTCATTTCATATTCTAACCCAGAAAGCGCTTTGGAAGCATACCATTTTTAAATTAATCTGTTCATGTGATATCTTACACAAGATAAATGACGATAAGTAAACCGCCGATAAAAATAATAGTTACATTTTTTAAAAGAGAGAGATTGAGCATAAACTGGAGTGAGGTATTATAAAGCGGAATTCAAATATTAGGAAGTTAATCGTTGTAGAATCACTCAATGCTCTTTAAACACGATAGATAATCGTGAATTTAACCCCCGATTAAACGGTGTACAGACAGATACTTATGATCGACATCATGTATAAAGAGATTAATACCTTTATAAATAAATCTCCACATCAAAATATTAATTTCTTTCACTGTTTACATACATGTATACTCTGATCGGTATTGATTTTTCAGGATATGCCCTGAATGCAGTTTACCTCTAGATCTATTAATCTCTTTTTCTTTATCTCTGTGTGAATTTGTTTATACTCAGTGTGTTATTTTTTGATCTAATTGAGTATTTCATTACTCTTAGTGCATATTTAAACTTTTTTTAATGTTTTGTTTTAATCTTAATACATAATTTATAATTCTCAGTATGTTCTTTTTGTAAATCTCATTGCGTATTTTATTTTGAAAATAATGGCTTAAACATAGTTTTAATGAGAACGGTTTGTCATAGATTTTTATAAAATCAACAATATTGCAGATTTGTAGTATGAGGATAAATCAATTGGTAATAGTGCTTGTACTCTTAATTTGAAAATCTTGGTTTCATTTGATGTGCAATACACTTTTATCATTTATGATCAAGGAAAATATATATATTATGCTAAGCTCTGATTTCTTGTCCGGGTTTGGCTATATTTTGGGTATTTTGGGGTTTGATCAGCGCTTCGACGTTTGTATTAGGTTTGGGAATTTTCAATATTTTGGTCTGGATCATCATTTATTGTCGAAATGCGCAAATGTTAAAGTAAAATTTGAACCGTTTATGTTATTCTATTGAGACGTTTAACACATTAATTGAATGCAGACTTGAAATACCATTATATTTTAATTTGCGCATGCAACATCCCAGCAAACCCTTAGGGACAAATGCGATCAACCGCAGTTTTTGGTGGGGTTCGTGTTGCTCAGTTATTTGTTTTCTTTGTTGTTTGTCTTTTTGGTCGTTTATCGTTTTTATCCCATGGAATTGTCAGTTCGTTTTCGACTTATAATTTGGAAAACTCCTTTGATATCTTCCTCTCACTAGAAAATGAATTTGAATCTGAAACGGTCATTTCTGAAAGGTCTGAACAATAGGTTATTAAGTCATGTTCAGTCTTTCAGTCAATTTTAAGACTTATAAACTGCAGTAAACTTAGTACTTTTCAGACAATTCGCTGGCAGTCAAGTTAATACTGTCCAGTAGCTTTTCAGACTATTCATTACAGTCGTTTTCGTGGGTACCAATTTTCGTTGATTGAGGACAAATTGTATTTAAATTCGTGGTTAACCTTTACCCATGAAATCCACGAAAATTGATATCCAACGAATAATAATGCACCCAGAGCATGTTGTCGATATGTTCAGTAAATAGAAATCACTGAACCATTTGAACATAGAATAGACAGATCTTGATTGACTGCAAACAAATTGCATGAACAGTACTGAATTTACCGCAGTGGTAAAATTAACTGACACACTGAAACTGACTGAATAATTCATTGTTTAGTATTTTAAGAGATGTTCAGATCAAAATGACCGTTTCAGATCAAAATTGGTTTATTAGTGTCTTCTCTTTTATTTGTAAGCGATACGGCATGTTAATAGAGCAAGCAAGGAAACAAACTCAAAAGATAAGTTAAACAAGGACTAATTTGACGAGCACTAGCGAATTATTCTTTAACCATCTTGTAAATAGACGCACATTAACATCGCACTTCAATGTCGTTTTAATGTATAAAATCAAAAATTACTTCAAATAAACGAATAAATCATGTTTGATTAAGTGTAAAACAGTGCTATAGTTTTTATATGAAAAAGTTTTCATCTATTCAAACATTTATGTATTTCCTTGACAAAGGTTTTTTTTCAATCAAAAAGCATCTTATTTAATGGATTTATTTAATAAAGATTCATTTGAATGATTTATTGTATACTATATTAAGTTTCCCTGTCCTGACAAATGGTGCATAAACATAAGAACATGGCAAGGACAGTAATACATAAGAAATGGGTTGGAAAGTTCATTAACAGTGTGTTTAGAATTTACGAGATTGAACATCGGTAAACTAATGTTGCCTTAATTAATCATTACAGTCCATTAATCGTTAATTAAACATCAAACATACGTCCTGCTGAATGTTTCTTATGGTAATCAACGTAAAATACCTTATAACCTCCGTGTAAGGCGATGATGCAAATGTGTAAAGGAGGCCTTTGAACCATTTAAGTGAATGAATGCCCATTAGTGGAAGTTTATGTAAGGTTATTATGTTCTACTAGAGTCATGAGAGTCTTATATATGTAGCTTGATTGAGATAACATCGTTTGTCAAATTATTCGTTTTTGTGATGTCAGCTATGCGGCGTTTTTCTTCTTCTAACGGCAACTCCAGATAATTTTTGACATTTTTTTAAAACTAATATGAAAAGGTATGGAATTAATACCGCGCCAGTTTAAATTTCCTCTTAGAAACGAATGCACTTGTATCTTAGAAAAGTAGATTCATAAAACGCTTTCCTAAAAAGCTTCTTTAAACCTATGTTTCAACTACCTGCGGTAACATATTCATTGACAAGTACACAAAATGTACTGTTACATATTTTACGTTGGCTGTAATCAAAATGCAGAAAAAAAAGGAACGTTAACTAATCCGGCAACAAAAAACTGGGGTGAGACAAAGAGTTCTCATAAAAGTTAAGAGTTTCTGTGAGTTTGTTTATTGAAAAGAAATATATCAAACTTTTGTTCCAAATCGTTCGTATTAAATTCTAATAACAATACTTGCAAAACTGTCGTTTCAATGTGGCTTCAAAACATCTTAACATTCCAAATTAAAGTATATGTATAAACGCATTCAACTTGTATCATGCATTCATAGTTTGAACAATAATGTTATATAATCAACATGCATGCACAGTACCTTTAACTGTGTACCTATTCAAACTTTTTGATAACTTAAAAGGAAATTAAACCGTGAGAGAACTTAAACGAAATTAACCATCAACGTACTACAATTTGCTTCTTTTGACACAGTCGGGTGATTGATTGAAATAACTGCACAGTTTGACGGAACACTGAATAAATTACAAGTATACCAATTATGTATGTTTCATTAACTTACAGCAATGATTTTGTTTCGTTGCTTTTTTCAAACAAAACATTTTCTTTATTTCATACATTAATGTTTTCCCGTGACAAACATTTCTCAATTGAATAGCAACTGTTTTAATGAATGTAACTAAGATTTATTTGATTGAATGTACTAAATGAAGTATTATAGACCATACAAATACATTTGTTTTTAATATTCTGAAGGAAAATTGTTTCGTTGAAACGCTTTGATTGTACATATCAAATTATCCTTCTATTAATTAGTTTTACGAAAGACCAATAATAGGACATTAAAAACCCGTAATTCTTTTGAAAAATATCCCTACGGTCATTAATGGAACATATATTCTAGTTCTGTATAAAATGAAAATTATACTTTGTACATTTCGTGCGTCCGAAGAGCATTTCGGAATTTACATTCACCAGCAACGCCGCCAATAACAAAACATTTGAAAGCCGAGGATGTATCTAAAGTGATAATGCAGTTACCGATAGAGCTGTATGATGTTCAGAAATTAAAGATTTGAAAGGTGGGGTATTTAAATACAACAACAACAAAAATCTAAAACAATACGTTGCCGAAAAGACGCACACCACCCAATGTAAAAACATGTTATTGCATAGCCCATTACAAAGTTAAGAATATATATTAACCATTTTAAAAACAGACATAGTCTATCATTCGATTGATGTCGTTTGTTTCTGTTTATCATATCTGTTTTTCGTTTATTTTTTGTACATAAATCAGGCCGTCAGTTTTTGAATTGTTTTACATGTGTCATTTCGGAGTATTTTCTAACTTGCTATGCGGTATGCATTTGTTTATGGCTGAAGGCCGTACGGTGACCTTTAATTAACCAGTAAGGCGTAATTAACATTTCTCACTATGTATTACTAGTTAGTAGTAGACGTGTAACGAAAAGTTATATACTCGACGCTGAGGTTGACATATTAGACTTTAAATGCGGGGACTGTGTCAAATCATTGATTATCGATTTAAACCGGTAAAATTTAAACCTATGCGTGATGTTGACCAGCTTTCCTACAAACGCCTTGGTTCCTATAAATTATATTAATGTAGAATGTCTCAGTCTTAATAATTTTCTGTTATCATTGCTTGTGATTATAGGACGAAAACGTGTACGTTTGTGCAGGAAGATGGTAATGCAAGAATGCACTTCTATATTATTAAAATTTGCGTTAAAACTGAAATTTAAGTAACAAAATATAGTTTTTTTTTAAGAAGAATCTATGTATTAGAAATTACAGAGAATATGATTTTAAGACAGATTTACGAAGGTTTTTCGCCGATTTTATGTGCTTTCCATACAAATGTTCATCTATTTTGAATGAATTCAATCAGTAAAATTTCAGATGATAAAGGAGATAAATGCATTATTTTTTGTTGATTTTCAGTTATAGTTCAACGAGCCAATGTTGTATGCAAAATTTTAACCAAATCAGTGATATAGCCCATTTACTGTTCCTTGACTCTTGAAGTTAAAGGTCCGTAGTTATTGTTTTTGAAAGACACAGAAATTAAAAACACGAAGTTTATGAAGATTTAACTTAAAAGGGTGGGCAGGGGATTTGTTTCTTTCATCCCAGACTCTTTTCTCTCAATTTTTCTCCTTTCTTCTTAATCCATTTCTTTTCTGCAATTCCGCTGCCGTCCCCTGTTTTCCAAATGGAAGAAAAATTATGAACTTATATTATTTATTACTCACGAAAGGAATTTTTTTAATTAAATTGTCTATAATAATGTTTCCAAAGGGACATATGTTACAAGGAATAATTAGACGGTGAGATCAGTACTTAGCAGATGCAATCAATACACAGGTAATTTAGATCTTGAAATCACTTTTGTGTTTTGATTCCATACCCACATTTATAGTCTAATTTGTCAACCTCAGCGTCGAGTATATGCCATTTCGTAACTCGTCTAGTATACTAAATGGATGTTTAATTGATGTTAAATACCTGTTCCATTTTCGGGTTTGTTTCCAAGAAAATTTGTTTAATTCCTTTTCTATTTCAAACATTAAAATCATTTTTTTTGTAGGTGCTCTAAATTCTATTTTTGCATGTGGTAAAATGCTCGTTATGGTATCATTAAGAAAATTCCAATGATTGCTTATAATTAATGGTTGTAAATAACTGATTATGTTTCGTGATATAAACTAAACGTTTTACTGTGTTGAAATGGCCAACATTCATTACACAGTTTTATATTTGGTTACGTAAATGGAAGAGGAAATATATTTTTAATGTACTTTTAATGTCTTGAATGCTTTTTATCGTGTCTTAATTTTGAGCTTAATATCGTTAATGTACAATTCTCAAACTAGTATTAATTATTATGAAACATCAAAGATGCTTTAAACTGTAAAAGCAATTTGATCTTTTGGTTTTGGGATATTGTTATGTGATATTTCTTTGTTCAGTTATTGTTTATTGTTAAGAAAATTAAATGTAATTAGAAGGACATTCAAATATAATCTAAAGTGCACAAAGACTTCATTTATGTCTTAAAATGTTAACACGGCGGTGCTCATTTCCCAAATCCTGCTTTTTATAATTTATTCCAATTCCCATTTGTTTTTCCATTCTTTTCCCAGATCTCACTATTTTTCCTTCTTCTTCCCAGATCCCACTTTTTAACCCCTGTTTTCCACATCCCCTCTTTTGTTTACCCCCGTGTATCCCAAATTCCCACTTTTAACTCCCTATATTCCACATCCCATAAGCGTGTCACCCCTCATCGTTTATGTATAGGTACCTTGAATGTATCCAAAAATGTCATATGCCAATGTTGGTACTGGCGCGATTTAAGTTTTAATCTTGTTCTGGTTTGAATTTTTAGGAGGTTTTGGGGTTTGAGAAGGTTTTAAGGGGGAGGGAATTTGGATTGTTTGGGTTTTGGGTGTATATTTTCAGTTCTTTAATAAGGTTATTGTACTGAAAAAGAATTCAAACATCTCGCAAAAGTGAAAACTTTGCTGTTCTGTTTAAGCCCTATTGATGTTTAGGTGAAATTCAGAACTCAGAAGTTAAAAGAAAAACTGACAATGCCATGTCAAAAATTGAAAGATAACGAAAAGACAAAAGTCCATAAAACACACTACTTGGAAAAACTTAAACATTTCCAACAAATAGATTAACACATCAAACATTGTTTTATACATTAAGATTAGCAGTTTATTTTGAATATGATATATCTAGTATATTAAACATTGAACAGATATATCATGTTGTGGAGGGTATTTGCGAAAAATACCAGTCAAGCGACTGTGAAAATGTGAAAAAGGGTAATTTGGTCCCAAGACTGGTATTTTTCGCAAATACCCCTCCACAACATGATATATCTGTTCAATATTTAATATACTTTTTCTTACTAGTAAGCTGTAATCCATAAATATGGTTATGCATAATTTTGAGGATAAGTAGAGACTATCATAGTACCGCGGGAATTATACATGTACTTATACGCGTTAGCGCTGTTTTTATGTAACTTCATGGTATCTATGTGTAAACGTCATTGTCATTCCATCATTAAATCGTTCATTTGTATAGACGTCTTTTTCCACTTTACATACACAACGCATTCTTCAATATACAATCACGCGATTGGTGCCGTGCAGTCGTGTTAACTGACATTTTTGTTTACAGTTTTTGGATTACCTATATCAATCAATATTTCTTAATCATATTG
The DNA here is from genome assembly GCA_017311375.1 of Mytilus coruscus. NCBI lineage: Eukaryota > Metazoa > Mollusca > Bivalvia > Mytilida > Mytilidae > Mytilus > Mytilus coruscus. The sequence goes on from CM029607.1 coordinate 66,635,326, forward strand.
CCTTATTATTGGGATAAGGAGAGAAAGGTTCCGAATAATTTTTGCGGGAAAAGGCTCGCGAGAGTAAAATAGGAATATCCAAAATGACAAATACCACGACATAGAGGGGAATTTGAGGCATATTCACCGGCAGTGGTGAAAAACAGGCAAATTCGTTGGAAATGAGGAAAAAAGGTTAGAATATGCGAAAAATGCACTGGCTACCAACCAATCAAAATCCGTCATTCTTATATAAGGTGTAATTATGTTGGAAATACACTTTTACATGAGTAGAGAATACAATTAAAGGAAGAAAGGATAACTTGCGTAGAAATGTAGGTACTAAATGAGAAAGATTAATTATAAGAGTAAAAACATGATAGAACATTGTGTAAAGCTACAATTTTGATATCAAGCATATCACATTAAATTTAGAGCTTTTCACATACCATTTTTTCGATTAAAAGCTTGGCATATATATATATAGACACCTGTCTATTGTTGAAGACTGTATGCTGTACTCTTTATGCCGTTTGGTTATTCTGAAGTTAGATTCTGGTCTTTATAACAAATAACCTACGTCTCCTTTAATTCATACTTAGGTACTTACCAGAACATTTCCTCAAAATATTTAGCTATTTTACAAATAATTTTCCCCCTGTCAACACTGTATCATATTTGAAACTAAGAAAATGGATAGAGTTATTTATGGATTAGAAATAGTTCAAACACATAAAAGACATTATATGAGTATGAACAAAAAAGCCAATTTTTAAATCACTTCAAAGAACAACTGAACTAAGGATATAAGTAACTATATAAAGATTACATCACTGCTTGTTTTCGTGATGTCTATATCCGGAGACGAAATCCGGCGGAAATCCCATGGACGAAAAGGTTTAGTTAAGGCCATGGCTACAAATAAAAGACGAAACATCAACAGGAATCTATACAGAACTTTAAATTTGTAGCAATAAGAACATCGAAAAACAAGGATTAAGCTTTCTAGGTCTTAAAAACGTTATCAAGAAATCTGAAATAAAACAAATATCAAAGTTGTATTTTGATTAAAGGAATAACCAAGTTCGTTCCCATATACAAACAAATATTTGAAGTTAAAAAATTAGATAATATATTTCAATGTACATGTTTATAGATGTTAACACAGTTGTTGTACAATGTTATTTACATTTATATTCATATTGATTTGTTTTTGTTGTGAAATTATAGGAAGCTATATATGAGTATGTAAAGGATAATTGTAATGTTTACAAATATAAAGGTCACGCGGGTAGCTAAATTTGGGTCAAATTTGTAAATAAAGTTTCACGACAACAGCTTATATGAAACAAACATTATCAAATATATCTTATCATTTTCTATTAATATCCAACATTTCCAAAAAAACTTGTATTCAAATAAATCCAAAGGTACTAAGTAACAAAAAGTATCAGCAAAAGAAAACAACGCTGTCCCTCATTCAATAGATCGTAACAGATAATATTATTTAAAAAATCGATAACGGTAGAACAAACATAAATATTTAAAGTTAAATTTATTAAAATACCAACACAGACAAGTTAAGCTGAAGTTCCACGAGCCTCAATTAAATTAAGGCAACAGTAGTTTACCAATGCTCAAATCTCATTAATAGATTAAGAAGACAAATCAAGGTAATAAACATAAACTGAGGAGATCTCTTGAACTAAGAAATAGGGGTAAAGATGCTCCAGAATGACAATAGGTTCGTTGTCGACAGTAATACCCTTGTGCTGCTCAACTTTATCATAACGAGCACCTGTTTCAGTAGCTTTCTTATAAGCAGTATCCCTCTCTCTAGGAAGTCTTGATATGTCCCAAAATTCTGGATTATCTATCTAGAACGAAATATTTTGCCAATTTGCAGGTGCTGCAGTAATGAAATGAAAATTGTACAGATTTTGAAATGACTTTAAGAAAATTTGAACTCTATTTAGCACTAAAATATATGTTTTAAACTATACGTCAATATCTCTTAACGTCTCTATGTATTAATAGCATTCCTGGCGAACGTAAATCAAGAAATGCTTTTGCAACGCAGCGGTTTAAAGCTATAGCTTATTTTGACAAAGTTGTTAAAAACGCTATGGCGAAACAAAACTTCCTTGTATGAATCGTGCTGAATATTTTTGTAATATATTTGACATGCCATGAAAATGCACTTTGTTATTTAATGAAGCAATATCAGCTATGGAGATAAAAAGAGATTTGCTAATTAAAAGTTTTCATGCAAAATATTTTTCTTTAAAGATAACAATGATCTCCAACATCTAATGGTGCTTATGATAATATACCGGGTGCACCAGTTATTCTGATTTCAAAATAAAAAAAAGAAGAGGAAATTAAAGTACCGTAATGACAAAAATACTTTATCTTGCAAAAAATTTAAATACAATCGTTAATGGATAAACCATTAGGTCTCTTAAAAATAACAGTAAAGTAGATTAGAGTCTTTGTGTACTTTGTCATTTATTAAAATATTGATGTTTAAGATAAACAAATGTATTAAAAAAGTTTTAGGATAAGCTTCAATAACCCAGCAACCAAACAATACATGAGACTTTTTTATTATTGGAGGGGTGTGGTATGGTTGCTCATGAGACAACTATCCACCAGAGACTAAAGAACGAGGATCATAACTATAGGGTACTGTACGGTCTTCAACAATGCGCAAAACCAATACCAAAGCCCCGGCATTTTAAATGTGAATTAGCTTAAAAGAGAAAACCGGCGGCCTGATTTATGCTAAAACAATAAACGAAAAACAAATTAGCAGACAACAACCAACGAAAATCACTGAACTACTGGCTCCGGCCTTTAGACAGACACCCTGATATAGGGAAGACATTTATTTAATTCGTTTTTATGGTTGTGTAACAAAGTAATGAGGATTTTATATATTTCAGTTATCAGATATTTAAAAAAAAACCTGTGCAATGTCACTTTTATATTTGCCGTTTTCTGTCTACCTTTGAAAACATAGTTGCACATGTGACTAGTTCTGTACAAAGTAGTTAGATTTTATAAAATGATAGTATAACTGTACAACTATATTAATCTTTGATTATGTTAATATCAAATCATCAGTCTTTACATATAATATACAAAAATAATGACTTTTATGTGTTTTCTCGATGCTGACCGATATGTAATTATTAGATATTTATTTGTAAAAGGTAAAATATCACATTATACAATTTAGTAGGTGTGGTTCTAAATTTGCAGTTTAAAAACAGTACAATAAAACAAATAACACACAAATATACAACGTCAACACTGTAGGTGAAACACTCAGGCCACAATAAAATTAAAGCAGCTATGGGTAACTTAGTTGATGACGAAGTCGGGATTATCAATTTATACGAAAGCCGAGAAGGATCATTCATAATTCAGAAATCAAAATTCAAAATTCAAAATTCAAAACTCGCAAATCAAGAACGATAATCTTGTTTTATAGCAGTTGAAATCGAAACGCGACAAATATTATCTTCATCTTATCACTTGATCTTATATATACCGATTAGATTAATAAAATATACAGACAAACAATGAAAATATTTGAAAGGATATGTGCCGACATTATGTCAGACAAGTGAAACATTTCTTATACTTATACTCCGAGAAGGGAGAGGATCGGATGTCACTTCAATCCTTTTTCGAATGTGTCATGTTTTCCTCAGTTTATAACTTGAGAACCATTCATAATTTTTACATTTTCCCTGTAGAATACATTAAGTCACTGAGTGATGTATCAGTATATAATTGGACTATTCTGAGCGATAAAATAGTAACGTGCAAGGCACAAGGCACAAGGCACAATACATGTATACCATATATCAGTCGAAAAACTGGGTGCCAGTAGGTCACGTTTACAAATTACATCATGTTAAACTGATCTGAACATTTGTAGAGGTTACAGATTAGACGCAGATCCAAGATTTGATGTTAGGTGGTTTGGGGGCTCCTTAGAATTAGGAATTATAGGACTTTTGACGCAAAATTGGCTGTAAATTTACCTTTTTTCACATTTTATTTCTTTTTTAGGGGGCGCCAGGTGCATCCCGCCTGAATCCTCACCTGCTGGTAAATAAACGGGGCATACTACATATTTCATTTAAAAACAGAATGTTTTCATATATTATGAAGCTTAAATTTAGTACCTATGCAAATGCCCATTCCACCAAAGAGGTTCGATGAATTCTCTTCGGAAGAAGAATGCACAATGGGCTTGCACAAAATTGCTTCCTCCACTCGTAAATTTACTTGTATCTGACAGAAAGAATTTAATTCATTAAAAAGAAAAATATTCAGTTATAATTAACGTTGTACTGTGCCAGTCTAATCAAGGTGATTCGAATATATAACAGTCTTCGTCTAATGCATATTTGTTTAGCTAAACTATTGTGTGCTGCATTTTACTTTTACAGTCCCTTCCTTATTCGTGAGCCTCAGAACCAAGTCTATTTATACTAATTAAAATGAAACCCAACTGAAACTGAGAAGTATCCTTAAATTTAACAAATATTAAATCCTTCTGGAAAAAAAAACCAACCAAAACACTGTCCCAAAACAAACACAGAATCAAAGGCTGACGTTAATTGATGTTATTGCAAAACACTCCAAACCTGTTTTTGGAAAGTTTACACTCATTATACTTCTATTTTCACGAAAAATTCGTTGTTGGTGTGATATGTTGTATTGTTAAATATTTTTGGCTAATTTCAATTACTTTTTATTGGCATTGATAACCATTCAAAGAAATAACAAACAAAATAATATGTATCCACTTTTCATAAATGGTATGGAATAACTGTATATTCAGAAATGTTTGTGATATTTTTATCATTGCCGAAATTACGACGATATGGAAAATAAAAACTTGCATTTTCAAAAAGAATATGCAGTTGGAAAAAAATGATTTGTGTGAAAATTTATAATGCAGTTTTAATATATAGAAAAGAGATTTTTATTCTAACAATACTGGAAGTAAATTCACAGACGATACCAATTATATAATGAAAAATCATGCGTGGAAGGAAAACCCACAATACCATGTCCAAAAAGAAGAAAAATTACGAAAAAATAATAAACAGTCTACAATATAGTACACAAAAAAACTAATGAGTGAGCAACAGGAACCATGTTCAAACCGTGGGTGTTCTTGGGTGTACGGAAATCTAAGTAGTTCCTACTCCAACAGTGGCATCGTCCTGTTACTCATTGCAAACAATTCGGTGACAAGTCTCTTTTGATAATACAATAATCTGGACAATACATATCAAGACTTTTACCAATGTCATGCAGGTGGGTCCTTGGTGCGATTCGGACACAAAGGGTTTTTACAATGTTGTTTCAATTTCGTTTACCCTTAATATCATATTTGTTTAATTTTACTTAATCGAGAGTGTATATATTATATACTACTCTATATACGGTATATACTATCAACGACAAAACTTTTTTGTTTACTTCGTTGTCAAATTTACACTTTTTTGTTGGCGTCTTTGTGTGATTAATTTTTTTATAATTATTATAAGAATAAGAAGATGTGGTATGATTGCCAATGAGACAAATTATCACCAGAGACCAAATGAAATAGAAGTTAACAACTATAAGTCGCTGTTTGTTTGTTTAAATTCTTGAATCAGTTGTGGTGTATGTCTGTGATGCAAGTTTACACAGTTTTGGCTGCTGATTCCCAATTATTGTCACACGAACCTTTTATTTCTATTTGGGTTGCTCACCCAATTTTGTCAATATAACGGCACTATAAACAACAGTCATTCAAGTGGGAGGTTAAGCTTGCTATAAAACAGGTTTAACCCACCATTTTTTTGTCCCGGAATATGCTTGTACCAAATCATAAATTTTGCAGTTGTTTTCCACTTGTTCCTTTGACAGTGTGTGATTTTGTCAATTTTGATGGACTTCCCCTTTTTTAATTTGCCTTGGAGTTCAGTATTTACTTTTTCACATGTAGAACATACGAATTTCAATTATGAAATTTTAAATGTTGATTTTTACCGAAAATCTATTTGGAAGTATGTTATTTTGATCTGAAAGGGAGTTATTTCAGAATCTTTTCTTTGGAGAGTTATAGTCTCGTGTCATTAATTAACTATTTTTCCAAAGAAACGATAAAAACCAAAGATATACTTTTATGTAATATTCTGAATATATCATAGTGTGTAACAATCCGATTTCATATCTCACATATCTGTAGTTCAATTTATTTTTCATTGATATGATGCAAATATCTAAAGAGGGAGTCACTTCCTTGAAAACATTAAATGTTTGAAATAATGTCATATATGGGTAAATAATATTAAAATGTATGCAGATTAGAATGTTTGTTTATAAGTCTAATGAAGAACCACATAACAAGCTTGGTATTTTTCATGAGATTTTATGCTGCATGTATTAATATCGTTACATTGTAGAATTTTTTAAATTAAATAAGTATTATTTATTGATATTATAATGATAATACTAAATCAAATCATTATAGACACCAGGCTTAAAATTTTGTACGCCAGATGCGCGTTTCGTCTACAAAACACTCTTTCTTCAGTGACACTGGAATCAAAAATCATAATTCCAGAAGATTTTGCCGCATACAGGTAAGGTAAAGTATTCCTGGGGTAGAATTGAAAGCTCGCAGTTAACAAATGAATGCATTTCCTTGCAGGTTGTTGAATTTTTAAACAGTATGTATTCGATGTTTGATGAACGTATAGATGTTTATGATGTGTACAAAGTAGAAACCATTGGTGATGCATACATGGTAGCCAGTGGGGTTCCGAATAGAAATGGTCTTAAGGTAATGAAATATACTAGTGTTCAGATGTTTTCCGAAAAGATAGGTATAAAAGTAATGGAATTTAGATGTTCAAAGGTGCTTCGAATAAAAATAGTAGAAAGGCAATGAAATAGAGAAAAATCATTTGCGATCCGTATAGAAAATGTATGAAGGTATTGAAATATAAGAAAAATTACATATTTCTTTATAATGTAGCATTCACAACGCACATATATCACTGAAGACATTTTTTGTGTCTTTCTTTATTTTTTATAGGATTAAACTTCGGAATTTTATTCAGTTTGTGTAAGTTTAACAGCCTAGTTTACTGATCAAATAACCTCAGAAAAAAATGTGGTTTGATCCTAAAAAAATTTCAACACAAGCATTTGTAATTTACCTTTGAATTAAGTTGTCATGGAATCCCAGCATTTCATTCATTTGTATCGCACATGAATATATAACACAGAAATCGACCCAGTGGAAATTTTAGGGTCAAATCACATTCAGGTATTTGTAAATATGCAAATCAAATAAGAATTATCAACATTTGATGTTGACCCGAAACAAGTTTACACATGTACAATATCACTTGTTTTTCACGATAAACATTTTTAACACTGCATATCTCTTGTTTTTTAATATATAAGAATAAGGAGATGTGGTATGATTGCAAATGAGACAAGTATCCACCAGAGTTCAAATGGAGTGGATGTAAGAAAGTATAGGCCACAGTGAGGCCTTCAATATAAACTTTCTTTTTTTTGAAAAGCAAACAATATAAATATCAATTAAACAGCACAATATAAAAATATGTGCACATAAAATATAATTATTATTGAGTTGCTATCCCATTTTCTATTACAAGTGAATTATAAGCATTGGAGTTTATTATAAAGCTTTGTTATTATCATTATGTATACTTGTTTCTTACAGCACGCAGAGGAGATTGCTACGATGGGCATAGACCTAGTAGCATCAATAAAACAGCTTAAGATTCCACACAAGAAGGAGGAGCATATTAAAATACGCGTAGGAATACACACAGGTATTATTTGAATTTAATTTAATTCTTATTGTGTGAAATGTTTTGTTTCAATTTGATAACTTGCTGAGTAATATAATGCTTTATAGTTATAACATTGCTGATGTTGAATTTTTTTGATAAAAGCAAGTTATCGACTACTCAAAATGTGCCATCTGAAAATGAGAGATAATTGCTCCTGATAAAAAATTCTAAATCAGGTAAGCTCGAGAAGAAAGAGCGTGCAAAACGTAATCCTATAGAAATTACAAAATGTAGGTATGCATTAAATCTATGACAAAAAAAAAAATAAACAAAAATTAAATTTTCGTCTCTTTTATTTTTTTACGAAGACCTTGAATGATGAGACCTCATATCAATAATGAAGAAATCATGTTGGTCACCATGAAATGGCAACTGCCCATTGAAAATATAACCCCCAAAGAAGAAAAATATTATGTCCATCTAAAGAAAATAATTATCTTGAAGATTTCATTAAAAAAAATCTGTCTTAGATAAACATATTGTTTAGAACGCTCTCATGAAGAAATACCTTCCGTAGTATTGTATGTTATTTATATAGTTTATTGACAGATATAAGATCTGACACGCAAGAATTTCAAAATTGATTTGATTGAAAGTCGACAGTTAAAATGTTCTGTTTGGAATTATTATTTCACATTTACCTAATTCGCATGTAGTTAAACAAATTTAAGTATAAACCAATATGCTTAGCGTAATATAAGTCAGTTTATCTGATTTTTTTGTTAAAATAATCTTATGTTTAACGAAGTAACAGCAGATTTATACATTTTATCTTTTGTTCATACACTTAGGTCCATGTTTCTATTCAGATTTTGATTGAGATAAAAGACATATAAAAAGTCTCTTCAATACATAATCAATACAAACATTTGATTTAATACATAACTTCATTAAGCTATTATGTTTGAAGTGCACTTGAGTCTATTGATAATCCTTTATCTGGCTAAATACAAATGGACTTCAACTGCACTAGAAACATGTTTACTTATACTACAGTTTTTATCACTCTTATACGCTCAGATCAAGTTCATATTCCTGCGCTAATGTTTGATGATATTATACTGTTATCTATCAATGATGCATTCAGACCATGCTTGCCATGGACGCGATGCAGATATCAAACCAGTAATTTTGATGCTGCTTTTTCCTTGTTGTAGATTATTATTTCTTTATCATGGAAAAGAATTGACATTGTGTATATTGTCATGACCCAAAGTAACTACACACATGAACAAAAAAATAAGAAATTAAAATGTCAATTGTTCTTGAACAATTGAGAGGTCTCTTTTCATTATGTAAAATATATGTTTAAATAAGCGTATAATGCATTGAAAAGCTCTAAAACACACACAAAACTCTTAAAATATGGTCGAAAACACATAATTCGGAATTTGGGACATGACCTTGACTTTTGACCTTTGTCAAGGTCATTGGTCCACGATGTCATTACAAAAGACCCCATGGGTCTAGGACCTTTGGTTCAAGAGTAAAAGCTAATTTTATATTTTCAGAAACAGTTAATTGGGGTTATGCCTTACAGATAGGTCAAATTTCTTCGGTCAATATGTAAAAAGTTGCGCCTTTATGTCCCAATTATTTTCACTATTTACTATATCTGTAAGTATAATCGTTTTTGAGATATGCAATAAATAAATTTTAAGGTCAAAGGTCAAGGTCAACCTCTAAAAGCTTTAAAACACACTAAAATACTTTAAAAGGTCAAAACACATAATTCGCTATCTGGGACATGACCTTGACCTTTGACCTTTGACCTTTGTCAAGGTCATTGGTCCACGATGTCATAACAAAAGACCTAATGGGTCTAGGACCTTTGGTTCATGAGTTAAAGGTTATTTTGTCTTTCCTAAAACAGTTAACAGGGGTTATGCCCTTACGGATAGGTCAAATCTCTTTGGTCAAACTGTAAAAAGTTGCGCCTTTATGTCCCAATTATTTTCACTATTTACTATTTCTGTAAGTATAATCGTTTTGAGATATCCAATAAACAAGTTTTAAGGTCTAAGGTCAAGGTCGACCTCAAAATGCTTTAAAACACACTAAAAATCCTTTAAAAGGTCAAAACACATAATTCGCTATCTGGGACATGACCTTGACCTTTGACCTTTTGACCTTTGTCAAGGTCATTAGTCCCCAATGTCATTGCTGAAGACCCCATGGGTCTAGGACCTTTAGTTATATAGTAAACGCTGATTTTGTCTTTTCAGAAACCTAAAACAGGGTTATGCCCTTACAGAAAGGTCAAATCTCTTCGGTCAAAATGTAACAAAGTTGCGCCTTAATGACCCAAACATTTTCCACTATTCAAAACTTCTGTAAGTATAATGGTTTCTGAGATTATCCCATAACAAGGTGTTAGGTCAAGGTCAAGGTCAACATACAAATTTGACCTTGAGGTATTTTCAAAGTCACATCAATTGATGATCATTGGTGAAGATCCTAGGTGTCTATGACTTACGGTTTCTGAGTTTTGGTGGCCAACCGACACCGGTTAATTTTCAAAGGGCATAACCCTACCAACGAGTCGTTGAATCTTTTCGATCCAAATGTAACGAAGAACCGGGGTCTGGTCCTAAACAAATTTCACCATTCGGTTTTTCTACCTATTACGGTTACGGTGTTTAAATGATAACAAGGTTTTTGGTTTCGGAGGATTACTCCGAACCGACAAAATTTTGACTCACAGGGTGAGTTCCGGATAGGTATTCATGACACCGATACAATGTGTGAACCTGAAAGCGACATGTCTTACGGTTACGGAGGCAAATCTTGTCAAAGTTTGGCGGAACAAAAGAATAATAATAATAATAATAATAATCAGAAGAATACAGTAAGGTCTTTCCCTTTGGAAAAGGAAAGACCTTAAAAGGAAAGGAACAGGAATTGATGATACAATCGACATTCACTCTCTGAGGATAAATATTTATCTTTATCACCACAGGCTTTAGGTTTCATACGTGTTATTATTATAAATCATTTTAGAATTTTCTATTGAAGTTACTTATATATCTTTAAAAAAAATGAATGAAACACAAAAAATATTTCCCCACTTTTCACGAGTGATTTCTTTTTGATACTCTTTGAGTGTTTTTTTTTTTTTTATTAATTTCTCCGGCAATTAGCAGAGTCAACATAAAATCTAAGTGAATACGTTTACCTAGATATCAAAAAGGTAAATAATAGTACTAAATACTAACAATCCCTACTCCATATAAACATTCCAACGAAACGAGTTTTGAGTAATGGAGTATTTTAGAAATTAAAAAAAACTTACACTTTTGCATGCCTCGCCTAAACTTTCATAGCAATATAAATAATGCGCTTGTGCATCTGTCAATCTATCAATCATCCGTCCAGTATTAGATAAAATTTAAGGTCGTTTGCCAGGAAGATGCCCTGCAGTTGTGATCACATGAATTTGCTACCTTGTACACTTGTTTATTTTGGGGTACATCTTTTACAATTTATATCAAATGAGGGTTAAGACCCAAATTTCGCGCTTCACTTAACATGGAAATGTGCTTGTTTGAGTGAAAATATGTCTTTTGGATACATATTTTAATGAGTTTATTTTTCTATTAAAATCTGCGAATACAACCAATAGCACATTCTCCTTTGAATACTGTTTAAAACAAAATTATTGTGTCTCTTAAAGATTAACACCGCAACTGACAACTGGTTTCGATATAAACAAACTGATTTTGTTAACCGATTAACCATTAGTTTCTGAAAAAAAAACTAATAATATGTCAGAATTCATTATGAATGACAAATTCAAACAAATACGGTTAACTTTTATCATTCTTCAACTGTTTTGATAAGGGTAAAACATAAACAATATGTAGATGTGGTATGGTGACTTATCTGACAACTATCCACTAAAGACAAAAGACAAGGATGTAAATAAGTACAGGTCATCGTACGACTTAACCATAAGCAAATTCCATGCTGTATAGTAAGGTATGAAGGTCCCGGAATGACAAACCAGAAGCAACAGTAGTTTCCGATGTTCAAATATCATAAATTCATTATTAATATGCAAAATCAAGATATCAAAAATTGTTGGGATCGCATAAATCTAAACCGAACGAGACCGAATATGTCGATATGTTGAGCGTCTTCTAATATGTATACATCACCCACAGTATGAACACATTTTCAGTCAATTGGTAAATGTACATATCAGACGACTTTTCTGGTTCCAAAACTATTTAAGTTTGTGAACGATGTCTCTTGTGAGTTGAGACACAGACACATCGTATTGGTCAGCCCATTCGTCGTGGTGACCATGCTTGAGCGAAATATATAAATGAAGATAACGAAATGTGAAACCATTCATCTGAAAAACTTGCGGTTTTATTTAATCTTCTGAAATTAAACGAAAAGCGCTAACGTCATACGGCAACTAACGACAACCATGTGTCTTTTACCTTTTTCAACTGCTTAGGAAATAGAATAATTTTCCACGAATTACAGGATTCATTTAAAGTATTGTAGTCAAATATATTAAATTAAATAAAGAAACTGTCAAACTTTCATGTTGCTGTACAATATTAGCTTGTTTTGGTAATACGAATATTGAACCATTCTCGATAATTAAAACTAATCCATCCGGAAGTATGGCAACTTTTTGTTTCATATGCTGGTCACATATTTTTTAATTAAAAAAGGATATAAAAGTCCCTTTCACTATTTCTGATACAACGTAAAAAGCATTTTAAATTAAAAGTACATTTGTATTTCAAGTTTCCCAATGCTGACAATTGTGTCTTTCTCAATAATATATTTCAAATAAAATAATCTGCAGTCATTTCAATAAGTTGTGATTTAACACATATCTTTTGTTTTGTCATTTTTGGCGGGGATGCGGCCCTATATTTTGACGAAAAAAATAATTGTAAGCCCGCACAATAATTATCTCTACTTCTTGATAACTTTGAACAAATAAGGACATTAGTCTTGAATCATTTCAAAATCGTAAATTTATAAATTATATATTTTTGCAAAAAAAAAAAATCATTCTGGTGTATTCGACTATATTTTGTATATGTCTGTCAAATATATCACACAACAAATGTAATGGTTTCAAATTTTTGTGGATTATTTAATGAACTTATTGAATTTTGATATTTATACATTTCTATACTTAAGTTGAAAACGGACAATTATGAGGTACAAAAACTACTCATTTCGAGATCACTTACTTTGCAAAAACCACGACAAATTGGCAATTTTAATATAGGCATCTATCATATTCAACTATGAAAAACACAAGGTACATTTTAGCCTTATCAGAAGTTGTGAGTCATTTAATGCTTACTGAAAATGAAAATTATATCAGTTTCTGTAAACCAGACAATATTAATCTATCAAAACACCTTAGTATGAACAGTTACAAAGCGTTGTGTTCATTGTTTATCATCTTTGTTGCTCTAATTTTTTTATACATGAAGATACATTCAAGTCGATTTTATGAGTAAGTTGAAAACTAAACCTTATTTTATAATAAAAATACCAACATGTACCAACACCAGGCATTTTTTCAGAGCAGTAAAATGATGAAATGCCAGCCCTTTAAATATGATGCAATTTAATTTAAACCTGTCAAAAACGTCTGTTTTTCAATAATAAAAATATTATACATGTACGAACACCAGGCATTTTTCAGAGCATTTAGATATACATGTATATGCAAATCATTTATTTAAGTAAAATGATGAAATGTAAGCCCTTTAAATATCATGCAATGTAATTTAAACCTGTCAAAAACGTCTGTTTTTCAAAATAGTGAAGTACAAAATTACTCTTTTTAATTGATGTTATATATGTTTAATAAGATAATGTAGACAAACCCAGTATCGCTCCGTTTTGAAATTCATGTGATTCCCTCAGTTTGCAGTAAGTGTGTATATATTGTTAAAATATTTACGACATTTGAACATCGGTAAGTTACTGGTGCTTCTTTATAAGTCTTTTTAAAAGAAAACGTTCTTCTGTTACAACAACATGTACAAAGCTGATACTTTACTGGGCCTAAAGCATCTATCAGATGGTTGACACTGATAAGGTGTCCTATCTTACAAGAGAAAATTATTTAAAAATGTTTAATAAACATACAGCAATGTAAATTATTACACTTCAATGGAATAACTCAATTGAATTATCGTTAATTTTAATGTCTGATTTTGGTGCACATCTTTGAAAAAAGGAGAAAAAAATACGTAAACTTTTAGTAGTTTAATAGAACGTTTATCCTTATGAAGCACATGATTCCCCAATTGTTGGAGGGATAGTATTCATCCGTCTTAAATTTGATATGTAGTGTATTGTAAACACATTATTATCATGTTTTATTTTGCCATGGCGTTGTCTGTTTCTCTCGACTTATGATTTTTCAATTTTCCCTTAGCTACTTCCGTCTACTTTCTCATAAGGAAATGCCTGTACCAAGTTAGAAATATCACAGTTGTTTTCCATTCGTTTGATGTGTTTGAGCTTTTAATTTTGTCATTTCGTAAAGGAATTTCCGTTTTGAATTTTTTTGGAGTTCGGTATTTTTGTTATTTTACTTTTTATTGTGTGTAAGTAGGGTAAATAAGTCAAATCTCTTTCATTCATACTAATTTGCAGCGTTATCGTCTGTGTAGCTAAAGAAAATATCGATGCAGCTTCTTAATATTATTTTAATTAGGATTTTATATTAGAGTCTCAATGTTAAGTAGTACCGTTTCTTTTAGATTTTTTAATCTTTGAAAGTTTAATCTTATTTTTAAGATATATCAATACTACTTGATCTGGGATTAAGAGGAATAGGAAATGATTTTAAAAAATATCTTTTTTTTGTACAAACAAGCTAGTACAATCCTCCTTTGTGCAAAAATATTCATCAAAGATACCAGCCTAAGGCTTATTATCTTAAACCTCAACGCGCTTTCGTTTAAAAAAGACTCATCAGTTAAACATTTGATATATGATTTCTTATTCATTAGTTTCGGTGCTACTAAAAATACATGAAGGGATTAAAAAAGTTGATCACCTCTTCAAGTCAAAAATAACAGCAAACATAAGTGGTAATACTTTTATTAAGGCAGAGAAACATTATATCTTTTAAAGACATATTTAGTCCCTTTTTAGCTCACCTGACCCACAGGGTCAAGTGAGCTTTTCTCATCACTTGGCGTCCGTCGTCCGTTAACTTATACAAAAATCTTCTCCTCTGAAATCACTAGGCCAAATTAAACCAAACTTGGCCGAAATCTTCCTTAGGGTATCTTGTTTACAAAATGTATCCGATGACTCCGCCTACCAATCAAGTTGGCCGTCATGGCTAAAAATAGAACATAGGGGTAAAATGCAATTTTTGGCATATATCTTTGAAACTAAAGCATTTAGAGCAAATCTGACAGGGTAAAAATGTTCATCAGTGCAAGATCTATCTGCCCTGAAATTTTCAACAGCAAAAATATTCAGCAAAGTAAGATCTACAAATAAGTCAAATAACCAAAATATCAATTGACCCCTTAAGGAGTTATTGCCCTTTAAAGTCAAATTTTCACAATTTTTCGTAAAGTTTTGTAATCTTTTACAGAAATATTTTCCTCTAAAATTACTGGGCCAAGTTAAACTAAACTTGGCCTAAATCATCCTTAGGGTATCTAGTTTAAAAAATATATCCGAAGACCCTTCTCATTAACCAAGATTGCCGCCATGGCTAAAACTAGAACATGAAGGTCAAATGCAGTTTTTGGCTTATACCTCTGAAACTGAAGCATTTAGAGCAAATCTGACTAAGGGGTAAAAATATCAACAGGGCAAGATCTATCTGCCCTGAAATTTTCAGACGAATCAGACAGCCTGTTGTGGGGTTGCTGCTCCTGAATTTGTACTTTTAAGGAAATTTTTCAGATTTTGGTTATTATCTTGAATATTATAATAGATAAAGATACACTGTAAACATCAAAAATGTTCAGCAAAGTAAGATCTACAAATAAGTCAAATTAACAAAATTGTCAATTGACCCCTTAAGGAGTTATTGCCCTTTAAAGTCAATTTTTCACTATTTTTCGTAAATATTTCTAATCTTACAAAAATCTTCTCGTCTTAATCTACTTAGCCAAATGGAATTAAACTTAGCCACAATTATTATCAGAGTATCTTGATTGAAAAATATATTCGTTGACCCTGCCATATAACCAACATGGTCCCCATGGGTAAAAATAAAACATAGGGGTTTTATAATAACTATAGGAGTCTATGGGAAAAATGTAAAAAAAACAATTTCAAATGGTCACAATTTGAAAACCAATTTAAATAATGATAAGGGGTCTTCAGTAACTATTGTAAGACTACAATGGGATGACTTGATTTTTTTCCAGGGGGTGCAATTTTTCAGGGGGGTGCTAATAATTTCTCCTTGATATGTTCCATTTTCAGAATTATTCTGTGTTACTTTTTCTATAAACCCATTATTATATCTTTTCTTTCAGCAAACTTATATTGGGTGAATGCCACTCAGACCCGGAGGGTTAGTCGGGGTCAGGGGAACCCCTGCCCAAATTTTTTTTTTTTGAAGGGTGTTCCATAAAAACATTCAAAGGCATTTTCAGCATTATACAGGCCCTGGGTGAAATAAATTTTGGAGCGGAGGAAAGGAAATGTTTTATTTTTTGTTAATTATCTTGAATATCATTATAGATATAAACTGTAAACAGCAAAAATATCAAGCAAAGAAAGATCTGCAAATAAGTCACCATGACCAAAATTGGCAATTGACAACTTATTGGAGTTATTGTCCTTTTAAGTTATTTTCTGCAATTTATTGGTAATTTTTGTATTTTTTTCAAATTTCTTCTGCTTTTAATTTAACCACTGGGCCAAATTAAACCAAACTTGGCCTCATTCATTATTAAGGTATCTATATGATTTTAACCTTATTTTACATGATTTCCAAACCCACAGTAGATACAGGTGAGCGACACAGGCTCTTCAGAGCCTCTAGTTTTTGTGTTATCTTTGGTAGACTTTTTATCGACAAACCGTCGGACGTCTTAAAACCATGATGTCCTTTCTCTAAATATTAAGATAAGTTTAGCGACAATATTGATTGCATTTTTCCCACTGAATTGAACTTGTAGCAATGGATAATACAGAAACAAACAGTGTCAAGTTAGAACTTATCTTCACATCACAAAAGATTGCAAAAATTGCTTTAGCTTTCAATTGTGAATTTTCCACAATAGCAATATTCAAAAAGGACGTACAATTGTTTAACTTTGATAAAGTATAACAAAAATACAAAACTCCAAGGTAAACTAAAAAAGAGGAAAGTCCTTTAAGAAATGTCCAAATCAAACGTTATCAACCAACTGAACGAATAGAAAACAAATGTTATATTCCTGACTTAGTACAGAGATTTTTCGAATTTTTTAAGCTAGGAATATATTGCAGATCCTCTGTTTTTCTATCAGTATGTATTTGATAGACAATTGCTGCTTACAATTTGCGAAGATCAAACTGTTTACCTTCCAGGTTTATCTTTTTTTATAAGGCTACATGTTGTTCAATCTTTAGTATTTTAATTGTATTTTGTAGATTGTTGAGTTTGTCATTTCGTCATTTCTCTTTTTGTCAATTGTTTGTCTGTTTTTCTTTGATATAGTCTTTGATTCCTAGTTCGTTTTTTCCCCCCTTTTACAAAAGTGTGTTTTTGTTTTCTTTTTCTTTTATGATTGACACAAAACAGGGAAAGTGAAATTGAACATGGTATATAATTCCATGAGCAGATAGATAAATCAAAAACAAATAATTTTGAAAGGATTTGATGGGTTGTATATAATATAATTTTATTTTATTTTTCATGATCAGGTCCATGTGTTGCTGGTGTAGTTGGAATTAAGATGCCGAGATATTGTCTGTTTGGGGATACAGTTAATACGGCTTCGAGAATGGAGAGCAATAGTTTACGTATGTATATGATGGTATAAAGTAGCCGAATGTTTTATAACAAATAAAATAACTGCATTAATCACATCGACAGATTTTAAAACTTGAAGGTAATTCAATGTTACGCATTTATTAAAGACAGTGGTAAATGAAATAAAACATGCTGCGTCTGAAGCGTTTTTCTGGATTATCATCATTAGGAATACTCAAAACCGCAATTTGAAAACCCATGATGCTTTTAAACTACTTGATAAGCTAAACGAATGTTAATGATACAGCTGTCAGTAACTAAATCTGAAATCAATTCCGTCGTCGAAGATAACTTATCACTAGTTTACTGGTATCTCGTTACTGAACTCGTACATAAAGCCTTAAACCAACAGTAATTCCCCCGAACACAATATGTTCCCATAATTGACCGTCAATTTGTAACTGATGAATTGGTCATCATGCATGTAGCTATTCATATGCCTATGATGTACTTATTATGACATCAACATTATTTCATTTCGGAAATTGTGGCCTAATGAAAAAAGTTTCTTGAAGTAAAAACAACGAGTACAGTTAACTTCGTTGAGAAAATTCCGATGATAGACAGATTAATTGTTTTTTGTTATACGTCTCTTTTTTCAGCATTAAAAATTCACATTAGTAGGGAAACACGAGATATATTAGAAGCAACAAGTAACTATGAAATAACATCACGTGGTGAGATTAATATTAAGGTAAGTTGAAGGCTTTTAAAGATATTGATATATAAAAGTATATAAAAAGACCAACCATCAAATTTAATAATATGTACTAGAATATGCGATACTGCGCAGATAGGGAAAAACTTAAAATAACCTTAAACATATATATATAATATGATTATTGTTACCAGATTTATGATAATTGACCCGAGCAGTATATCATATTGTAAGAGATTCGTGGGTAATATGATATTGCAAGGGACAATATTCCCCAGTGTAATAGGTAATCCTTTTACAATATAGCTTCTTAATCTTTACAGTAGAAACCTTTTTTATAAATTTAATACTGTTTTTATGGGTTTTTTTTCAAAATTTGAAATGGTTTGTTTAGTTTTTTAAACTGTTTTGTTTCATAAACGATTAAAGCTGTTCTTGCGTCGAGACCTTTTTACGTGTGTTTACATGTGCAATATTTCTTTGTACGTTATATTTATATGTTGATTTATTTTTATTTAATACCTTATAAGCAAACATTCTTCAGCTTGCATTCGTTATTATTGATTTTGGAAATGCTTAGTTTTTATGGTATTCTTTCTGGCAATGACTAGTATAGATATTTTAAATTTTTGCACACACACAAAAAATTCTACGGAACATACCTGGTGCCATAATTATAATAAGCGTTTACTTGATAAAAGTAAAAAGTACATCACTCTTGTATTTTGTTTAGCGCTCAAGCTTAATTCTGCAAGGAAGATCTGTTAGGTTGCATAACTTTTTACTTATACGTTAGTGTATACCTCCTCCAAAGAAAAGAATGCAGCTGTATGTATTATACGAACATTGCATATTCAATAGGTGAATAGATTATAACTGATTTTTTTCGTATCATTAATTGTTTCTGAATCTACTAAACGTATAAAAATATTTGGATTTAGTATGATTGTCAATGTGAAAACTATCCACAAGAAATCACAGGATGCGGATGCAAGTCACTATAGGTCACCGTAAATCTTTGTACAATCCCCAAAACCCACACCCTAAAATAAGCTATAAAAAGGCTCCGGAATGACAAAACACGAAACAACTTAATGAGAAAACAAACGGCCTGATTTTTCTGAACAATAAACGAAAAACAAATATGGTGATGACAACCAACTACAACCAATGCACCACAAACATCCGAAATGATCATAAGATTATATTTCAATTGCAATACTATATACAAAATTATGTGGGGTTGATCTTCAGAAGAACGAGAGTGCAAGTAAAATAAACCAATACCTTCAAGTAAGATATCGAATTTCGTGCTCATGAAGCAGTTTTCTTGAATAATAATATAAATAGATGTGGTATGATTGTCAATAAGACTATCAACCAGAGTCCAAAAGACGTCCATGTAAGCCCCCAAAATACGTCAATTTACGACATTCACAAATTTGCGAAACCAATATCGTATAGTCAGTTATAAAAGTATAAAACAATTCAAACAAGAACACCAGATTTATGATAAAATAATGAATAATCATATATTACATACATCAACTCCTGACTTGAACATACAGAAAAACAGAATCCTTTCTAGGTGTTAACCTCTGGAGCTGTACATTCTTCTATGCACCATTTTCTTATTCCACTTATAACTCAGAGGGAAAGGAAAGAGTCCTTGAAAAACTAGTACAACTACGCCGCGAAAAAAAAAACAAGCATAAAGTAGTATCACATACGGCAACGACTGACGCTGTTCTGTAGTTTGTATAGATCTTTGAACATGTGGTGTTAAGTTAGGTTATTTAGACATAACTTCTTGATTATACTAATCTGAATACTTCAGGGGAAAGGAGCTATGGTAACTTACTGGTTAGACGGTAGAAAAGACATGTCGGCAGCAAACGATACAATGGTATGTTTGTGGCAGCCAAAGAAAAAATCGAAGAAAAAGAAACAAAACTCTGCTGGTGACCTCAATAAAAACAGTGACAATAAAACAATTCAGGAAAAAACTGAATCAAACATGTCATTGGACGGAAAGAACACTGAATGCATTAACACCGTAATGGACGGAAACACAAATGCATCAGCTGCTAACACTCCGGCTAATGACCTGATAGTTGATAAAACAGATATTATTCAGAATGAGACCAGCATAAGTAGTGAAAAGACTACAGAGATATCGAATTTAAATGATATAAGTGTAGATCATCAAATGGCCAAATATAAAAATTGTGATCAAAACGATGACAAATTCAACGAAACTAGTTTTAAAACCGCAGATGATACAAAAACGGTTTTAAAGAATATTTCTAGAGAACAGACCAACAATTCATTGATAAATCTACAAAAAATCGACACAGGAATTATTGAAAGCAATGTTAAAACTGATGCTTTAACGGCTATTCCTTCCGTTATAGAGACACTCTCGCGTGATTCATCATTAGAAAATGAAGTGTTAAATGGATCATATAGTTTACGGAAAAATGAAACTAAAATAGAAATATCTTCTTCAAATCTAAGCGAAATCAGTGCGTAATCTACGACAAATTATACATTGTTGATGATCGTTAAAAATATAACAAAACAAAAATAGTTACAAGGATGCAATACAAAAAAACATATATTTATAAAATGGCTAGGTATGGTTTTTATTTTTTAGTCGTGTGTTGCTTTTGTTGTCAGGAGCATTTTACATCTTACATACTGTTTCATTGAAGGCCGTTCAGTGACCTGTATTTGTAAACTTTCTCGTTCTTACTTCTATACTGGATAGTTCTGTAATTGATAGTCACACCATATATTCTTATGGTTATACTAGAAAAAAAGAGATTACAACAATCTTAAATTGATATCCTCAATAAATCCGGTTGTAAGGTACAATAAGTTTATTACATGGATTGGATTTTAGTTTGCAAGCTTTACATACATATACATAAGGAGATTAAATTGCTACCATGAAAAATGGTATCTTTAATGTAAGCTTATCTCCTTATAACGAAATTGGAATGGCTGAAGGAATCATTGACAATTGAGTTATTATCACAGATTTCTGCTGATTGATTTGATTATCTTAAAGAATATATACTAAAGTAGTAAACAACTATAAGAAAAAGTGATAAAATTCGACGAAGAAAGTCCAAAATTACTAAAACAAAAACGGAACTGCATGATACGGCTGTCATTCATGAGAAAAAACAATCTATAAATTTCGTTCGTCCGAGGTGATTTTCAGGATTTACCTTCATCAGCAATACTCAAACCTAAACATTTGAAAGCCAGGGATGTATAATTATGTAGAAACATTAAAAGAGAATGAGCAATACGACGGGTGCCACATGTAGAGCAGGATCTGCTTACCCTTCCGAAGCACCTGAGATCACCCCCAGTTTTTGATGGGGATCGTGTTGCTTTGTCTTTAGTTTTCTATGTTGTGTTTTGTGTACTATTGTTTGTCTGTTTGTCTTTTTCTTTTTTAGCCATGGCGTTGTCAGTTTATTTTCTTATGAGTTTAAATGTCCCTTGGTATCTTTCGCCTCTCTTTAATAAAAAGGAACCTAAAGGAATAGCCAAAGCTATATCATACATCTGTACTCTTGATGCGTACAAGCATTTCCACTGTAAGCGTGTGTGCTAAGCACACTTAAAAACACGATGCCCTACCACGTGTATATAGTATTGTTCAGATTTTTCATACCGCTTGGGCTAAACCTTAATATATTTTGCTTGAAATTATTAACCGTTATAAAGATTATAAGATGAAAACAGATGAAAAGTAAACATTTGAAAGATATAAGGTCGTATCTATCTCGACTTGGGTTGACTTAACTAGAGTATGTACTTTTACGTCATATTACCTCTGGAAGAGAGTTGTCTCAATGTCAATGCTACCACATCTTTCTATTTAAAAAAAAAGAGTGTAACATATATCTTTCCTGATTGTATTGTTTTGTATGGGGTTTTTTTATTGTTTGTTGTTTTTCTTTTTTTTTTTTTTTTTTTTTTTTTATATATTTTTCTTCCATTGACAAATATCCATGTCTGATTAATTGTTAACATTCAATACAAAATATAAGAAGGTATAGAAAAGCCTAGGCATAAACTGTGTAAGGCATTGATTTAAGATAATGAGAAGATTACTGAAGAATGTGTGTTAACAAGCCTGACACTCCACACCACTATAAATATAAATTGAGATATCTACGTACGAGTAACTTACTAATAGATATGGATTTGCTGTTATGTAAGAGAGCTGTCTACCTTCATGGTTTATTATGGTTCAATTTCTTGAAGTTAATAACCGTGTATTAATTTTGGTTTTACTAAGAATTTGTATACAATTAGTATCTGTATTTGTTATATATTTGTTACGTTAACTCAAGTCTAAATATCGCTCAGTTTAAAACAGTTTTTATTTCTTATGAAGCAAGAATCTTGCAATCTGATTGATAATTACCCGGGTGTAAATAACACCCATCTCAGCTCACCCAGGGATAAAAATTTTCAAACATTTAAAAAAAATATGAAAAATTTGTAATGGAAGTTTCAATTTTATACCTTTCATAAGAAATAAATTCGTTATCTTGGTGTAATCGGGGGTGTACGGCTGCGACTTAGGGTGTATGAATTATCAACATCGGTGTCAAATTCTGTACACTCTCGATTACACCAAAATAACTAATATTATAACAGTTCGTTCTTCGACAGCAATATTGTTTACATATTCCGTAAATGTGGTCCTAATTCAATGCTATAACTTTCTGTCTCAGTTATTTTTTTTTTTTTATTAATTTCTTTAAAATGATAACAATCACGATATCGAGAAACGATAAGAATATAAAATAAAATACACCTTCAATGTAATGGAATTCTATACAAAAATAACAAACTACAAAACCAGGTTCAATCCACCATGTTCTACATAAGGAAATGTATGTACCAAGTCAGGAATATGACAGTTGTTTTCCATTCGTGTGATGTGTTTGAGCTTTTGATTTTACCATTTGATAAGGGACTTTTCGTTTTGAATTTTCATTAGAGTTCGGTATTTTTGTTATTTCAGTTTTTTCACCAATATCCATGTGCTTACAAATGAATATTCCAAATTTTAATTCAACTGCCGTCATTGGAAAGGTGCCTTCTAAATTCAGACGTTTTTACAATTGTATCATTGGACACAATGCCTCTACGGCAAAATAATTTTACAAAAATGCACGTTGATATCCACAAATTTCCCGCTCAGGCCAAAAAAATGACAAACCTGCTACTCATTTTGTTAAAAAATACTGTTCAGTCATCAGTAAACGAAAGGTCTTTTTGCTCTCCTTTTCTAGTGACATAACTTGAAAAACCCAGGAAAATCTATACCGCCTACGAAAACCTATGTTGTGTTTGTGCTTTGTGTCGATCTGTTGAGTAAAACCCTTTTCAACTGATTTCTGTTCTTGTGTTGTGCTATTACATAACTGCTAGGAGGGTTTAGTGATGGCAAACATGTTTAAACCAGCCACATTCTATATGTGCCTTTCCAAGTTCAGGATCCTGACTTTGAGTGGTTGTGGATCTGATAATTTGTGTTTTGTTTATTGTTTTGTCATAAATTCACATTTTGTCATATCGGGGCCTTTTATAGCGGACTATATGGAATACGTCATTTGGCCTCTGTTAGGTAGCTGTCGCAGCGACAATTAATAATACATGTCCTTATTTTATATTAAGGTACGAGGTAATTGTTTACATATAAGGCGAAGACAATAAGAAGCATACAACTACACATTAAACAGTATCTTTCTTACAATATAATTATTAAAGCAGATACCAGATTTCGAAGGCTTAGTCGAGAAAAATCCTACGTTATCGCTGATCGAGTACATACTTGTTGTCTTTTCCAAGACAGGTATTCAAAGAGTTCCTAATTATGCATCCCAACTAGCCTACATGTGTTCAAACTTATATAAAGCGGACAATGTCCTTTCATTTAATTTGCAGATGATATTAGTGCGTATATGTTATGTGGTTACTGGCATGTGTGCCCATATCTCAACTCACATATTTTCGGAGTCTTGGATTTTTAGATAACAGAATAGTCTTCTGGTCTCTTAATTCCCTGTGGTACATTTGATGGAGTGTGGATTTACATGGAGAGTGATACATACATAGGAGGAGTAATTATTGTGTCGAGGCACTCGTACTTGCTCCTTAAAGAGGTCGTATAATGAGATTTAAACTCTTGTTGCCTCTAAAAGTGTCGCAGAAATTTCCAAATGGTTATTCAAATGTAATCGAAAAAAAAATCTATATCTGAGTCACCGTACGCTGACTAAAAGAGGCTAACCGTCTACGGCATTTGGTCTCTGGTAGAGAATTTTCTTATTGGCTATCATACGTCATATCTGTTTATTTTATATTGAAGCTTTGAATATAATAGAGATTCCATCACTGTTACGGGAAATCGATACGGCTTGAATCTAAAATCGCAAAGTTATTTCAGTTGTCCTATTTTATATTCCCCCGTCCTGAGTAGTAAATTTCATCAGCACGAGCCTTTGGCATTTACATATCGCAATTTGTAGGATCTGCTATAGTTTGTTTTTATTAAAGAGTTTTGTTTAGATTAGATTAAACTCTTTACTTAAAAGCTACTCCAGAAATTGTATGCAGAAGAACGACTGAAATTAGTTTCTTACAAGTTATGACAAATTTAATTTATTTACAAAGTGGTGCAAACTAAATAGTTAATATTAGAATATTAACTCAGATCAAGTCCACAAATATATTCATAAATTAAGGCGACAGTTGTTTCCCTATGTATAATCTCGCAAATCGTTGAAAAAGGAAGAAGGTAACAACATCTGAGGAATCTGCATGAATCACTCGTCTCTCAGTCAAAATATTTAAATCGGAAATAGGACACAATCGATAAAATTACAGATAAGACGACAATACTGGTATCTAAAGACCTAATACCGCAAACACATGTCGCTAGTGACATGAGACACCGAAACATTGTATCGTTCAACCAATTCGTGATGGTCCCCATAAAACTTATGTAGTGTCGATTTCAATCATTCTTCCTCATAGTAGAATAGAGAACGAAATCTAACTCTGTTGGAACAGTTTTTGTGTTAGAAGCAACCCATGTTAATTTAGTCCTTATAGGGTGAACCAATCCAGTCAACCAATTCGTGATGGTCACCATAAAATTTATGTAGTGTCGATTTCAATCGTTCCTCACACCTGTGTTGGAGCACTTTTTGTGTAAAGAGCAACCCATGTTAATGTAGTCCTTATATTGTAAAAATGCACTAGCTTAACGTTTTAACTAAGATTTATAAACGCCATGAGATGGAGCTGAGGGTATGTAACTGCTGAAAAATGGGAAGTTGAAATGTTGAAATCGTCAAGTTTGTCATAGATTATCGTTTGAAGTCGTCCATCTGTGTCAACATCGAAGATAAGATCAAGTTTTGAAGCAGACCTTCTACTTTCGATAGTATCATTAACATCAAGATTTGGATATATGAGATGTAAGCACTCATTGAAATGTGAGTTATTAAGTAATTCTCTTTTTTATCATTATGACATCAACTTATGAGACTTGTTAGTGAAAATTCTATGAGAAACACGACGACTTTCACAAGCGGAGCAAGATCCGCTAACTCTTCCGGAGCACCTGATATCATCCATGGGTTTTTGGTAGGGTTCGTTTGCTCAGTCTTTAGTTTTCTGTGTGGCGTTTGTACACTGTATTTTTATTTTCACCGTTTTTCGTTTTGTCCATGGTATTTATTTTGTTCATCGACTCAGGATTATTTTTATTTATCTGTTTTTCTTTGACTAAAGAGAAGCCTGTAATTAAGGGATTGTCTTTTGTTGCAGTATACCATATTGGTTTGTTGTTTTGTACATCAATCAGACCGTAGGTTTTCTTGTTTGAATGTTTTCTTCATTGTTGAAGGCTATACGATGCTCTACCGTTGCTAACTGTTATTTCATTTGGTCTCTGGTCGAAAGTTGTCGCGTTGGCAATGATACCTTATCTACTTTGGTATCTTTTTGTCTCTTGTTTTCCTGTAAATGCCTTTTATTCCACTGATTAAGATAAGGAAAGAGGATTGTTTGCTTACACCCTATGACAATACACCCATACCATACATACAAAATATTACAAACGCTCTTAACGGATAGAGAGAGCGATTTGGACAAAGGGGAGTAACGTAATGCTATTGTACAGAATTGTATAGACATATCTGCTATATAGCAAATCAACGACTTAGATTTGTGTTTAAATAATAATTTTCTGTAGAAAAATCATTTAATATTTTCAAAATAACGATATTTAGAAATGTAGTCCCTATTTTCAACAGGAATGCACACTATCATCTACAAAGTGTATCTGATAAATGATCAAAAATGTCGGACAACCTAACTTAAAATTACTGGACAGGCATATGAACATGTAGAGGGGTATACTAGTTTTTTGAATTTCCAATTCCCCTTTCAACGACATGTTTCTTTTAAGTTTGAGTAAGACTTCATATGCATTGTCTAAAAAATGAAAAAAAATATAAATACCTTTTAACTTGACGTTCCTGTTAAAGATGGTGTCCTTTCTCTTAATATTTCATAGATGTGAAAATTTTGATCGCATCCTTTAAATGAAGCATATCAAAGGTCTCCTTTTTCATACATTGTCTTAACAATCAAAATCGACAATGATTGTCTAATGAGAGCTTAGTTTTGACATTAGAAGAGATTACTTTAAGTTTCCCTTGTAAATTTCAACAATAGTTATACTAAAAAGGCATGCATATTCTTAATTTTGAAGTGTTTTTTTATTATTATTTTTTTTTTGTTCGAATAGTTGTTTACAATCTGCTGGAAATGGAACTGCATACTTTTTCAAGCACCTGCATAATAAAGTGGTATTTTTATTTACTAGCACTGGACCGATACCACTGCTAGTCGACTGTTAGTCCAGAGGGTTTCATCAGCTCAGTAGTCTGCAGTGCTTTGGTACTGACATGATGTTAAACATTCCGATGATAAATTAAGACATTATAAAGAAACTAAGGTTCTAACTCCCTCGGGCAATGTTTATCTTAGAAGAATTTATGTATACGTTCAAGGTCCATTTTGGCTATGTAGTTCCTAAAGTTTCCTGGCTTTTATAGGTTTGGGTTTAGCGTTCCTAATATATGTAGATCCAGAAGAGCAACAGCATATGTGGATTGATGAAAATATGTCATCTTACTTATACATTTAGCTATTAATATGCATATGGTGTACTATTTCTAATATCAGCATTGTTTTCATTTCATGCTAAAAAATTAACTATTGTAAATGTTTATCACCAAGTAATTTGCGTACATACCTAAATATGATTGCTTTGGTGAGATAAAAATAATGAGGTTTTAGTGACTTTTTTTTAGAAATTGACATTATCTTTGAGTACAATTTGTTTTTTATATGCATAACATTATGTGATTTGATTTATTAACGTTAACGGGGACTTCTTTTTCCTAAATATTGATAAATAAAAAATATCTGCGCAAACTTTACATGCTTTATAAATCAATGCATTTATTTTGCCGTTTCTATATATTTCGGCCGCAAACCTTCCGACTTGTTTCAAGGGCCACTAGGCCAAATTTTTTTAGATATTTCAAACTGATGTTAATAGTTTGTTCTCATGTTTTCCTGTTGCACCCAGATCCAATGTTATTGGTGTTGAGCGATTACAAACCGGGGATTAAAGAGAGACGAAGATACGATTACAAACTGACAACGCTATTGAAAAAAAAATGAAAAACGACGAAAAGACAAAATCGTGCCGCTGGTTTTCTTTTCTTTTTTTTCTTCATTCAACAACAAATTGCACTTCTGCTGTTAACAATGTTCTTCACTTGTCCAGCATTCAAATGAAGAGTATCTGTTTGTTAATACCAGAAATCCAGGATTGTTTTCTGGTAAGCATCATTATATTAAATTAACATTTGTTTAAATTACAGCTAAATTATAACATTATCAGCAAGGAAATAAACAAGTATATATCAATGAGACTTATTTATTCAACAATTTACTATATATATCATCTAGCAATTATTCTTTAGTATTGTTTCCTGATCATTTTAATATTTCTTCCGTGAACGTGTTAATTTTGTTTTCTATCAAATATCTTCCTGGTTTTGAAACAGAAATTGTCACACCGGCTATAACTTTAAAAAAAAATATGCTATAGCCTATTCACATGCATGTCTGAATCAAAAATTATTTGTAGTTTAAAGAAAATTAAGATCCTATGAATATTTCATTTTGTAATCTTCTCTTTTTAACGGTAAAGAGTCCCGTTATCAATCATCACATATAGCGGTGAAAGGTAAATTTATATCACTTAATCAGTTCCAGATATGTAATTTGTAAAATTTATCTCTTAATTTATTAATTTAATTTATTTTTTTTTTTTTTTTTTTTTTTTTTTTTGCTAGATCATATACTTTTCAAACAAAGGAATTATTATAACAATTCGGCAGTTTTATCTAGTATACATTTATATTTTGTATTCTTACATTTTGCCTGCAGTTTATAACTATACATGAATTCTGCTTTAAATATAGCATATACATTTATAGATTCTGTTTTTTGTTCAGACATGTAATTAGCTTTGTATAAACAAAACATCATTATTGTAATCAAATGATTAATTTCATAACATTGTTCATCATTTATTTTATAACCAAATACTAAATTCTTCAATGTTAGAATATTAATATTAATATTTAGTATTTCAAGAATTTTTTTTTTTTTTTTTTAATTTACTCCAGAAATCGTCAAGAACGAGACATTTCAGAAACATTTGATCATAATCCTCTGTGGTATTGCAATAATGACAATTTGAAGTATTGCAGATATTCCACTGTTTAATAAAGTTTTACTATGGTAGAATAAAGTGTAACAATTTCTAACGAAACACTTTACAGTTGGGTGCAGACCAAGCATTACATAAAGTAAACGCAAGTTAACGCCGCGTGCACATATTTCGTTAATTAACTTTAATTTTCGCGTTTACTAGTAAACGCCCGTTTACTAAAATTACGTTAACGCGGTCAAAATGGAAATTTCTAATGTCTACCCGAGTAAACGGGCGTTTACTCTGTGTCCGTTTAGTCAGTAGTAAACGGGCGTTTACTTCAGATGTCACAAGTTTATTTTACGTGCACTTAAAAGTAAACGGGCGTTTACTACAGATTTCAAAAGTGTATTTTTACGTGCACTTGAAATAAACGCGCGTTTACTTTTCGCGTTAACTGATTGTGTAAATTAAGAAATAAACTTCGTGTTCATTTGTACATTTATTTAATTAGAACGACTAGTACTGTTATCTTAATATTTTACGTATATGTGTTTCAAACCAGAACAATTCAAAACACTTTTAATTCGAAATATTAACTTTTATTAATTACAAAAATCAGTTCCAATAACTTTACTGAGTGACATATTTTCTATATTTTCTTTTCAAAAGTTACATGTACAAATATCAAGGCGGATAGAAAGGTTACCCAACACATCGGAAAAATATTTTTATATGAGGGATATAAACCTCATGGTTTACGTTGCTTCGCTCCCCGTTTTAACAGTCTCTTCCTAAATAAAATTACTCTATGCATTTTATACATGAATTTTTAATCGTAATTCACCTTGTTTGCCTTGGATTTACATGATTTAAGATTCTGTTTTGCCGAATGTTCAAACGAAAATTGTACAGTGTACATGTATATATAGGGTGTTGTATAAGTTTGTACATTTGTACCATCTGTTTTAGTGACTTTTTTAGAAATTGACATTATCTTTGAGTACAATTTGTTTTTATATGCATAACATTATGTGATTTGATTTATTAACGTTTACGGGGACTTCTTTTTCCTAAATATTGATAAATAAAAATATCTGCGCAAACTTTACATGCTTTATAAATCAATGCATTTATTTTGCCGTTTCTATATATTTCGGCTGCAAACCTTCCGACTTGTTTCAAGGGCCACTAGGCCAAATTTTTAGATATTTCAAACTGATGTTAATAGTTTGTTCTCATGTTTTCCTGTTGCACCCAGATCCAATGTTATTGGTGTTGAGCGATTACAAACCGGGGATTAAAGAGAGACGAAGATACGATTACAACTGACAACGCTATTGAAAAAAATGAAAACGACGAAAAGACAAAATCGTGCCGCTGGTTTTCTTTTCTTTTTTTTCTTCATTCAACAACAAATTGCACTTCTGCTGTTAACAATGTTCTTCACTTGTCCAGCATTCAAATGAAGAGTATCTGTTTGTTAATACCAGAAATCCAGGATTGTTTTCTGGTAAGCATCATTATATCAAATTAACATTTGTTTAAATTACAGCTAAATTAAAACATTATCAGCAAGGAAATAAACAAGTATATATCAATGAGACGTATTTATTTAACAATTTACTATATATATCATCTAGCAATTATTCTTTAGTATTGTTTCCTGATCATTTTTATATTTCTTCCGTGAACGTGTTACTTTTGTTTTCTATCAAATATCTTCCTGGTTTTGAAACAGAAATTGTCACACCGGCTATAACTTTAAAAAAAATATGCTATAGCCTATTCACATGCATGTCTGAATCAAAAATTATTTGTAGTTTAAAGAAAATTAAGATCCTATGAATATTTCATTTTGTAATCTTCTCTTTTTTAACGGTAAAGAGTCCCGTTATCAATCATCACATGTAGCGGTGAAAGGTAAATTTATATCACTTAATCAGTTCCAGATGTGTAATTTGTAAAATTTATCTCTTTTATTAATTTATTAATTTATTAATTTATTAATTTATTTTTTTTTTTTTTTTTTTTTTTGCTAGATCATATACTTTTCAAACAAAGGAATTATTATAACAATTCGGCAGTTTTATCTAGTATACATTTATATTTTGTATTCTTACATTTTGCCTGCAGTTTGTAACTATACATGAATTCTGCTTTAAATATAGCATATACATTTATAGATTCCGTTTTTTGTTCAGACATGTAATTAGCTTTGTATAAACAAAACATCATTATTGTAATCAAATGATTAATTTCATAACATTGTTCATCATTTATTTTATAACCAAATACTAAATTCTTCAATGTTAGAATATTAATATTAATATTTAGTATTTCAAGAATTTTTTTTTTTTTTTTTTTTAATTTACTCCAGAAATCGTCAAGAACGAGACATTTCAGAAACATTTGATCATAATCCTCTGTGGTATTGCAATAATGACAATTTGAAGTATTGCAGATATTCCACTGTTTAATAAAGTTTTACTATGGTAGAATAAAGTGTAACAATTTCTAACGAAACACTTTACAGTTGGGTGCAGACCAAGCATTACATAAAGTAAACGCAAGTTAACGCCGCGTGCACATATTTCGTTAATTAACTTTAATTTTCGCGTTTACTAGTAAACGCCCGTTTACTAAAATTACGTTAACGCGGTCAAAATGGAAATTTCTAATGTTCACCCGAGTAAACGGCGTTTACTCTGTGTCCGTTTAGTCAGTAGTAACGGGCGTTTACTTCAGATGTCACAAGTTTATTTTACGTGCACTTAAAAGTAAACGGCGTTTACTACAGATTTCAAAAGTGTATTTTTACGTGCACTTGAAATAAACGCGCGTTTACTTTTCGCGTTAACTGATTGTGTAAATTAAGAAATAAACTTCGTGTTCATTTGTACATTTATTTAATTAGAACGACTAGTACTGTTATCTTAATATTTTACGTATATGTGTTTCAAACCAGAACAATTCAAAACACTTTTAATTCGAAATATTAACTTTATTAATTACAAAAATCAGTTCCAATAACTTTACTGAGTGACATATTTTCTATATTTTCTTTTCAAAAGTTACATGTACAAATATCAAGGCGGATAGAAAGGTTACCCAACACATCGGAAAAATATTTTTATATGAGGGATATAAACCTCATGGTTTACGTTGCTTCGCTCCCTGTTTTAACAGTCTCTTCCTAAATAAAATTACTCTATGCATTTTATACATGAATTTTAATCGTAATTCACCTTGTTTGCCTTGGATTTACATGATTTAAGATTCTGTTTTGCCGAATGTTCAAACGAAAATTGTACAGTGTACATGTATATATAGGGTGTTGTATAAGTTTGTACATTTGTACCATCTCGTCAATTTAGACAGACTTATCCATAACGATTATAAATGATATCTGTTAGTTACGAATCGACTACGTACAAAACGACCAGGTTAAGAAACGACCTGCACCCATCTGGGACGTCCGAAAAATATACTCGTTCTGAACATGAATAAAATATTTGCCCCTGGACGTTAGGCTACAAACGAAATCGATCAACCGACATAATATATTAACATTTCACTATTCCAAGATGGGAACTTCTCATACTTTTCATTATAAACTACATGAGTCAGTCATGTGAGTGTTGGATGATGCCGTTAACTAGTTTTGTTTTAAATACAAACCATCCCGAACTACTCACTTTAGTGACAGTTCATTATGCAACTATCAAGTTTTCCATAATAAAGTGCAAATATGGTCAGTTTTGGTTGATGCGGACAAATAATTTTGTTATACGAGTCAGGCTGAGGTATGAAAACACTAAAAATTGTTTACAATTCAATATTTTGAATAGAAAGAGGACATGCTGGCACTCTAAATTGATGCGAACCAAATTTTTTTTGTCATTGTTTTCCAATATTGCTATCATTTGTATTATACAATCCACTCTGATATAAAAATATTACTAATCTACTATCATGACTATGCGTCTATAAGATTTACATAAAAAAGAGCAAATATGGTTAGTTTTGGTTGATGCGGAAAAATAATTTTGTTATATAAGTCAGTCTGAGATATGAAAACTACTGATATTTCTTTACGATTCAATATTTTGAATAAAAGAGGACATGCTGGCACTTTGAATTGATGCGAACAAAATTTTGTAGTCATCATGGTTCAGTATTGCTATGATTTGTATTATACAATCCACCCTTACATAAAAATATTACTGATTTACTATGCGACTATAAGGTTTACATAAAAAAGAGCAAATATGGTCAGTTTTGGTTGATGCGGACAAATAATTTTGTTATACAAGTCAGTCTGAGATATGAAAACTACTGCTATTTCTTTACGATTCAATATTTTTGAATAAAAAGAGGACATGCTGGCACTTTCAATTGATGCAAACAATATTTTGTAGTCATTATGGTCCAATATTGCTGTCATTTGTATTATACAATCCACCCTTGCATGAAAATATTACTGATTTACTATGCGACTATAAGATTTACATAAAAAAGAGCAAATATGGTCAGTTTTGGTTGATGCGGACAAATAATTTTGTTATACAAGTCAGTCTGAGGTATGAAAACTACTGATATTTGCTGAAGATTAAATATTTTAAATAAAAAAAAGGACATGCTGGCACTTTCAATTGATGGGAACAATATTTTGTAGTCATTGTGGTCGAATATTGCTATCATTTGTATTATACAATCCACCTTACATAAAATATAGCTGATTTACTATGCAGCTATATAGATTTGCATAATATAGTATAAATATGGTCAGTTTTGGTTGATACCGAAAATAATTTTGTTATGCAAGTCAGTCTGAGATGTGAAAACTACTGATATTTGTTTACAATTCAATATTTTGAATAAAAAGAGGACATGCTGGCACTCTCAATTGATGCGAACAATATTTTGTAGTCATTGTGGTCCAATATTGCTATCATTTGTATTATACAATCCACCCTTACATAAAAATATTACTGATTTACTATGCGACTATAAGGTTTACATAAAAAAGAGCAAATATGGTCAGTTTTGGTTGATGCGGACAAATAATTTTGTTATACGAGTCAGTCTGAGGTATGAAAACTACTGATATTTGTTTACGATTAAATATTTTGAATAAAAAGAGGACATGCTGGCACTCTCAATTGATGCGAACAAAATTTTGTAGTCATCTTCTTCTTATATTGCTGCAATTTGTATTATACAGTCCTCCTAACCTAAAAATATAACTGAATTACTGTGCAGCTATAAAGATTCACATTAAAAGAGCAAATATGGTCAGTTTTAGTTGATGCGGCAAAATAATTTTGTTATACAAGTCAGTCTGAGGTATGAAAACTACTGATATTTGCTGAAGATTAAATATTTTGAATAAAAAGAGGACATGCTGGCACTTTCAATTAATGCAACAAAATTTTGTAGTCATTGTAGTCCAATATTGCTATCATTTGTATTATACAATCCACCCTTACATAAAAATATTACTGATTTACTATGTGACTATAAGATTTCAGAAAAAGAGCAAATATGGTCAGTTTTGGTTGATGCGGACAAATAATTTTGTTATACGAGTCAGTCTGATGGTTGAAAACTACTGATATTTGTTTACGATTAAATATTTTGAATAAAAAGAGGACATGCTGGCACTTTCAATTAATGCGAACAAAATTTTGTAGTCATTATGGTCCAATATTGCTATCATTTGTATTATACAATCCACCCTTACATAAAAATATTACTGATTTACTATGCGACTATAAGATTTACATAAAAAAGAGCAAATATGGTCAGTTTTGGTTGATGCGGACAAATAATTTTGTTATACGAGTCAGTCTGAGGTATGAAAACTACTGATATTTGTTTACGATTAAATATTTTGAAAAAAAGACGACATGCTGGCACTCTCAATTGATGCGAACAAATATTTTGTAGTCATTGTGGTCCAATATTGCTATCATTTGAATTATACAATCCACCTTTACATAAAAATATTACTGATTTACTATGCGACTATAAGATTTACATAAAAAGAGCAAATATGGTCAGTTTTGGTTGATGCGGAAAATAATTTTGTTATACAAGTCAGTCTGAGGTATGAAAACTACTGATATTTGTTTAAGATTGAATATTTTGAATAAAAGAGGACATGCTGGCACTCTCAATTGATGCGAACAAAATTTGTAGTCATCTTCTTCTTATATTGCTGCAATTTGTATTATACAGTCCCTCCTGACCTAAAAATATAACTGAATTACTGTGCAGCTATAAAGATTTACATTAAAAAGAGCAAATATGGTCAGTTTTAGTTGATGCGGAAAAATAATTTTGTTATACAAGTCAGTCTGAGGTATGAAAACTACTGATATTTGCTGAAGATTAAATATTTTGAATAAAAAGAGGACATGCTGGCACTTTCAATTAATGCGAACAAAATTTTGTAGTCATTGTGGTCCAATATTGCTATCATTTGTATTATACAATCCACCCTTATATAAAAATATTACTGATTTACTATGTGACTATAAGATTTCAGAAAAAGAGCAAATATGGTCAGTTTTGGTTGATGCGGACAAATAATTTTGTTATACGAGTCAGTCTGATGGTTGAAAACTACTGATATTTGTTTACGATTAAATATTTTGAATAAAAGAGGACATGCTGGCACTTTCAATTAATGCGAACAAAATTTTGTAGTCATTATGGTCCAATATTGCTATCATTTGTATTATACAATGCACCCTTACATAAAAATATTACTGATTTACTATGCGACTATAAGATTTACATAAAAAGAGCAAATATGGTCAGTTTTGGTTGATGCGGAAAAATAATTTTGTTATACAAGTCAGTCTGAGGTATGAAAACTACTGATATTTGTTTAAGATTCAATATTTTAAATATAAAGAGGACATGCTGGCACTCTCAATTGATGCGAACAAAATTTTGTAGTCATCTTCTTCTTATATTGCTGCAATTTGTATTATACAGTCCTCCTGACCTAAACATATAACTGAATTACTGTGCAGCTATAAAGATTTACATTAAAAGAGCAAATATGGTCAGTTTTAGTTGATGCGGAAAATAATTTTGTTATACAAGTCAGTCTGAGGTATGAAAACTACTGATATTTGCTGAAGATTAAATATTTTGATTAAAAAGGACATGCTGGCACTATAAATTAATAGGAACAAAATTGTGTAGTCATTGTGTTTTAATATTGCTGTAATTTGTATTATACAGTTCATCCTGACCTGAAAATATAACTGATTTACTATGCAGCTATATATATTTATTTGATAAAGTGCAAATATGGTCAGTTTTGGTTGATGCAGACAAATAATTTTGTTATACGAGTCAGTCTGAGGTATACAAACTACTGATATTTGTTTACGATTAAATATTTTGAAAAAAGAGGACATGCTGGCACTTTCAATTGATGCGAACAAAATTTGTAGTCATTGTGGTCCAATATTGCTATCATTTGTATTATACAATCGACCCTTACATAAAACTATTACACTGTTTTGCTATGCAACTATAAGATTTACATAAAAAAAGAGCAAATATGGTCAGTTTTTGTTGATGCGGACAAATAATTTTGTTATTCGAGTCAGTCTGAGGTATGAAAACTTCTGATATTTGTTTACGATTCAATATTTTGAATAATAAGAGGACATGCTGGCACTCTCAATTGATGCGAACAAAATTTTGTAGCCATGGTCTTCTTATATTGCTGCAATTTGTATTATACAATCCCTCCAGACCTAAATATATAACTGAATTACTGTGCAGCTATATAGATTTACTTGATAAAATGCAAATATGGTCAGTAGTTTTGGTAATTGAGCTCAAATAATTTTGTAATATAGTCATTCTGAGTCAGACAGTCTGAGATGTGAAAACTGCTGGATTTTAGTGATGATTTATTTATTTGAATAAAAGAAAGACATGCTTTTCAACTGTTTATATGTGCAGAAAAAAGAAATTTGCTATGATTAATTTTCAATTAATTAAAGAGGTGTAATAACATTATTAATTAACTGTACTCGTCAATATGTCAATCTAAAAATGAACAGTTGGTTATTTAATTTTGATGTACTTTATCATTTGATATTTAAGGTCAGTGTATCCAGTATACGATGACAATTTGCGTTAACGCGCGTTTACTACAAACAGTAAACGTGCGTTTACTTTGACGAAATAAGAAGACGCGCCTTTTCGCGTTAACGCGGAAGTAAACGCGAAAGTAAACGCCCGTTTACTCTTTACAAAATTAGAAGACGCGCCGATTTTGCGTTAACGCGGAGGTAAACGCGAAAGTAAACGCCCGTTTACTTTTTATGTCTACTGAAATTTTGGAGTTAACGCACAGTTAACGCGGCGTTTACTTGATGTACACGCGAGTAAACGCCGTGTTAACTTTTCCCGCCCGTCTACATGTAATGCTTGGTCTGCACCCAACTGTATACTTATTTACTTACAAATAATGATGAACAAATTTGAATGTATTACATGTTGAACTCTTGATATATTCAGTGTTTAACACTGTTTTCTATCGGTTAAAACCAACAGGTATTTCAATCTCATTCTTAATACATGTGTTATAAATTTTCTTAGTGTCTACATTTTCTATTTTTCTATATAATTACAATTCTTATTAATGTATATTACATTGTTTTTACTTTAGTTTTCTATGAGTTTTCTTGTTGTAAAATATTTAGCCATTCTTTTGGAAAAGCTTTCTTTAATTGGGAAAATTCTGACATCCAATTGTATTTCTTCTTAAGCTTTTGTAAATAATGTCGTTTACAAAGATAATGTTATTATTTATCCAGTTTCGAAATTAAAGGCATTTTTTTTTATCTTGATGAACTGATTTCCCCAAATAATGTGTTGACGAATAGATCTAAAGTCTTTTGGCTGCCCTTCTTTTTTTACCCATGCTTTTACTATATTCAAATAAAATTCTGGCAGCTTATTAAAACCTGGAACTGAGTTAATACCACCAATGTTTATATGAAAGATAAGGAAATTCTTACCAAATTTATTGAAATAGAATAATGGTATAACTTTCCAGTTGGCTAAATCTCCATATATTAATCTTTTAATCCACCCAATTTTGAAAGATTCAATGTATTTATCTATTTTAATCATTTTAGACCACAATCTAGCAATTCATAGCTTAATACGTTACGTTTAACTTTTTCTATTTTGCTTTTTCATAAGAATTGATAAATAACTTTTTTTTAAATTTATCATTGTATTCTTTTGCTATGTGCGAAACAGATGCTAAAAAAGTAATATTTGGTATAATCAGTTATTTGATAACTGTTATTTTTCCCAACATTGTTAGATTTCTTTTCTCTCAATTTTTAATAATCTTCTCAGATTTGTCTCATTGTTTTTCAGCATTGAGTTTTTGACAAACATTTTTATTACAATCAAAAAAAAAACCTAAACATTTCACTGATTTGTCTGTCATATTTAAAACTTTTGAAATGTCTTTTGGTGTTTTTAGAAAAAGTGTGGTGTCATCTGCAAGTTGACTAATTTTTAATGAATGTGTTTTCCCATTTATCTTAATTCCAAAGCCTTTAAGATTATGGTCTTGCCTTATCTAACAGGCTAATATCTCTTCAGCAATAACAAAAATTATTGCACTGCACGGACATCCTTGTCGGATCCCGCGATGAATGCTAATGGATTCAGATATTCACCCGTTATATATCACTGTGCTTTTAATATCTATATATTATGTTTTAATCCATTTAAGCATAGAATTTTGAAACCCAAATTTGTTTAATGCTGAAAACATAAAATCCCATTCTAAAGAGTCAAATGCTTTTGAGAAGTCTAAAAAAAAGTAGTGCCCATCTATATTAAATATTTCTGCATAATCAATTATATCCTGGATTTGTCTAATGTTATAACCTATATATCTACTTTTTATAAAACCATTTTGATCTTTATGAATAGTTTTTGGTAAGATAGTTTTAATGCGCTTAGCCAATAAATGTACAATTAACTTTGTATCAATATTTAATAAAGTTATGGGTCTATAATTATCTAAACAAAGCGGATCATTCTTTTTATGGATAAGAGAGATAACTTCTAATTTTTGAGAACTAGTTAACTCCCCTTTTTTATATGAATAATTAAATGTAGATACAGCGAATTCTTTTAGTACACTTGGTCCATCAATTCCAGGTGATTTGTTCAATTTCATCTTGAATTATGAATCTGTGCATTCTTCAATGATTAAAGTACTCTCCATAATATCACTTTCTTGCGTAGATAATTTATTATCAATATTTGTATCATTAATATAATTATCTATCATGGATTTCATATCTGGATTTGTACTATTATAAATACTTTGATAGAATTCTTTTTCTGTTTGTAAAATTTTAGAAGATTCCGCTGGTTTTCTTGTTGGAATTGGTTCACATTTTGTCATACCGGAGTCATGAATAGCAAACTATATGGTATGGGTTTTTCTCATGGTAACAGGTCGTACAGTGTCCTATAATAGTGTACATCCTCGTCCATTAATCTCTGGTGGAAATTTGTTTGTTTGCAATCATACCTTGTCTTCTTGATTTCTTAATAGTATTAGCTTTTGCGTCGGCGAATATAAGAATTACGAGAATTTTTATCTTTTCCATAATGAAAAGTAGAAAATAATATGATTAGTATGAAATAATTTAAGATAATTGGATTTAATATCAAACATCGATATTGTTAAGAAAATGGTAAAGTCCTTTACCATAAAATGTATGACACATTACACCCATTTGATTCCGTGTTGAAATACTTAAAAGCCATGTTGGTACGCATCAAATAATTTTGAAGGCCTGTTAAAGACGATTGACTGTAATAAGTTCTCCATTTTGTAGTATCTTTGTTTTTGTTTATACAAACCGTATTTGTAACGTTATTGTTGTTCGTATGCTTAGCATTTTCATCTTCTTTTACTTCTTTTATGAACTATCTTGCATGCGGTTATTCTAATTTAATGGCGATATATTATATCAATCGCTGTGACTGGTTTATCTTAAGGAAGTGTTACAATGTTTGTGAAATTTCCACCGTGAAATTACAATTTAAACGGACATCTCTGATTGTCATACAGAAATTATTTTGTCTCGAATATCCGAAAAATTTAACGAAACTTCATATTTGTCAATCAAAAAGATAACTATCTAAAGGCATTCACGATACAAGATATGCACCTCTTTCAATTGTAAAAAACCCTAATATTTGTAAACCAGTTAATAATCGTGATTTGGCATTTTCCTTTTAATATTATGAATGTCACAAATTTATCTGTGATACACATAGCCAATTTCAGCTCTTGAACTGGTGAGGCGTAAACAATAAACAAGAACTTTGTTTTGGATTAATCTAGAAAATATCAATAGCTTATTTTGTTTTGGTAGCCAAACTGATTAAAAGTTAATTCGAAACCACATTTGTACATTTTGTTTAAGTATTATCTGTTCATCTATGTTATTTGAAATATATTTACGCAAATGCATATTGTTCTGTCTTCATTGTTTATGGAGATAATTCCCTTTGCTGCTTGTTATACTGCATTTGAAAAATAGAAATCTTAAAAGCACGTACGGGGAAAAATTGAAAATTCAAATACAAACAAAACGAAAACCCATACCATTCATCAAATTTCAGAGTGTTCCACAAAGCCCTATCTGTTAACCACACGAAAGTTTCCATGCACGCCATTGTCATTGACTCGATGAGACTTTGCAAAACATTAAAGAGCTTCAACTTCTTGGTGTTTGTAGGAGATGTAATGTTTGCGACAACATTTTTCACTGACATTGCCCACACTTTCTATGTAAAAAAGTATTCGTCTTCGACTTTTCAACATAGTTTTATTCTAAATATTGCTGTCAACAAGAACACTTCTATTGTTTATTGACACTTAAATTTTACACAGAAGGATTTACATTTCTAGATGTGAAGTGAGAACCAGTTGTGAAATAAATATTATAACCAATCTTTAAAAATCTTTTTTCAAATGAATCAAGGAAAAACAGTTTGATTCATATGTTCTGGATGCTGGTATTTACGGAAGGGAATTGCGGCAAAAATGATTTAAAACTGCATCATCTTTTAGTTTTTTATTCTATATATCAATGTTAATAATAACAATTTTTTTCTTATATTTTTCTTCTATAGTGCCGTATAAGATAAGTAGACGAATCCCGCCTTAGAATGTTCTGTACAAATTATATATCGGTCATATTTTGCTTTCAATTGGATAACATTGGGATGATAGAAGCTATTTCCTTTTACGACCCACAAGATGTTTACCTTGTTTAGATGTGGGCAACATATATTTCTCTTTTTTACTTCGAAATAATACCATTTTTCAAAGTAAAAACTGCAAAATCTGTTCATACCTTTTTTTTTTTTGTTTCATTCACAAAATAAACATCCCGGGTCTAGTATGATGGTCAATTGAGTTACTGTACACTTGTGTGTAAAAAGGTCTTCCAAAAAAGTCTAGTAATGACTTATCAAGTGTTGAGGAGCTGGATGCGGGTCTTACTGTAATTGCTTTAGGCTATTTGTCTTTATTCTTCATTCAATTTACCCATTATTTTCTAGTCTGTAACCCTATCCAGACCTCAAGTTGAGGAATATTGTTTTTGTCATATTTATAAATAAAAAAGCAATAGTTAAATGTGTTCGACTTGAGCTTTCAGTATAGAATGAGGACAGGAGACGGATGACAAATCATTGCTATAATTGGTTTTCTACACCCAAGAGTAATCTTATGATTTTAACTTCAGATCTATAGTTACGATCCCCGTCTTTTTTAACCAATTATTGTTACGTAATAAATTTCCCATTTTAACATAATACTCGCAGGACAAATTTTATCAGGTGAAGGTGATAAAATAATTACACCATTTAACCGAATTGCGTAAGATTTAATAACAATGACCAGTCGATATCAAAATAAGGGTTCGGGGTAAAATGGATAGAAGAAAATGACAGATTTTTAATTCTACTATTTTACAATTATAACTCAACCTTTAGAAGTTCAAAAACCTATATGTCTGTAACTTTTGGATCTCTTATTAACGTATTTAGAGCAATGGAAAGTTTGGGATTTATAGTCAACAAAATAATTGAATTTATACAGAAATGCGTCTCCTTTGGGCACTATTTATTAAGAAACAATACCCGGATACACAGCATAATCATTTCTATAAATACCGCAAACAATGTCAGTGTGATCAATTCTGTCTAAAGTGCGTTTAAGTGAACCATGGTATTTATAGCAAACATCAAATTTCGTCACAAAATATTATCACACACTATAAATATTACTTTGAAGATGCAATTTGAATGTTTCAACTTTTAATTGATGAACTCGTAATACAATAGATATACTCCTAATTACAAACATGTACTTTTCATACAAATCATTTACTCATAATACATTTCAAAAGCCATACAAGCTGTTACGCGACAATTATTTACTTCAAAGCATAGTGCACAAGTACAGCTTTGTATAAGTATATATGCTCAATCCAAATAATCAAACATATCAAATAATCACATCAAACGGTTCCAATCTAACTGCATCAGCTTCGTTTTCGACAAATAATAATTCTGCAGTGATGCAGTGTTTAATTTTAAGGAGGATGTATGGTTAAATCCATTTTCTGGACCCTGAGCATGGAAAAGTTAAATTCTGCAATCCTTTTAATGAAACTATCACTGTGTTATTGCATTATTTTTGCAAATAAATGAGGATGTTACTGACCAATGTTTGAATCACATAAATCCAATCATAATATTATATTTAAGGTAAAACAAGAGGATGAAACGGAACGAGTTCAAAAGGAGCATGACCGAGTGCGTT
The DNA here is from genome assembly GCA_017311375.1 of Mytilus coruscus. NCBI lineage: Eukaryota > Metazoa > Mollusca > Bivalvia > Mytilida > Mytilidae > Mytilus > Mytilus coruscus. Next base: position 66,678,625 of record CM029607.1, read on the forward strand.
AACAGGGTAAGGTCTCTTGGTATGAATTATTTATCTGCCCTGCGATTTGACACTCAGTCAAATTAACACAACATGTCCTTATTGAGTTAAAACAATGACATTTCGTATCAGTCAATCAATTGATAGTGCTGACCATAAAACTTTTGTTGTGTCGATTCTCTATTGGAGCAGTTATTGTGTTAGGAGCCATCTATCATTTTACTCTTTAATAAATACAACCAGTAGCTAATACATGACTTGAATGCAGTCTTAGCTTCGTTCTTTAAAATTCAGTTGCATTTTGTTCAATACTTCTGACATAGAGCTAAACATCTTGTCTTTGAAGCTTCTATATTTTTGACGAAGTAACTATTTTTTTTTTTTTTTTTTCACATGCAGTACTTTTACCCTTTAATATTGTTCGCAGGGTGACGGCCTCAATATTTTACATGTTTAATTTGATTTTAAATATATATGCAGGAACTGCTAGACTGTTGCCACTTTATAGGTGAAGAAAATGCACAATTGGGAAGCTGAATCGTAAAGATTTGTTCTCAACCGACAATGATTGTCAATTACTAGATGTCAATCTAAGCAAGTAAGGCAGAATTTACTGTACCTATTGTATCCTTTATTGTAGTCAGTTTTATGAACTCCCCTTTTGAATTTACCTTGGAGTTCGGTATTTTTGTTATACTTTTTATTCCTATTTACCTTCCAATGTGCGTGCGTTTACATCATGGGCTTTCTAACAAGAGGTTTCGAAATAAGGAAACATATCGGCGAATTAGAATACAGGAAGAATATGTTTCAATAACAGTACCGATCTGAAAATTTTGTTAATATAAAGGATTTTCTGTTACAAGAAAGTCAACGTACACTTGTTTCATAGTAAAACTTAGCCATGCTCGTATATAAAACATATTTTACATTTTTTTTTTTTTTATTAATTTGAAATATTAGATGACTTTAAGTACCGGACGCAGTAAAACCACCGTTTACTTGACTTACATCGAACGTTTAAAATGGTGAAGTTGAAATCATCCTTCGTAAATTTTGCGGACGCCATCACGAGTTGGTTGACCGTTATGGAATAACCGTTTCACAAATGATATCGGATATGTTCCTTATGTCGTAACTACAATACCTTCCCTTTTCACGAATGTGACCTACCGAATTAGACTATTTACCGGATTTGTAATAACATATGCAACACGACGGGTGCCACATGTGGAGCAGGATCTGCTTACCCTTCCGGAGCACCTCAGATCACCCTCAGTTTTGGTGGGGTTCGTGTCGCTTAGTCTTTAGTTTTCTATGTTCTGTCTTCTGTACTATTATTTGTCTGTTTGTCTTTTATTTTTAGCCATGGCGTTGTCAGTTTATTTTCAATCTATGAGTTTGACTGTCCTTCTGGTATCTTTCGTCCTCTTTTAAAACAATACAAAATCGAAAGAAATCGAAAAAAATCACAGAAGTAAAAACGTTCAAGCATTTGTTCAATATAACCATGAGCGTTGAGTAATTTATGATGATTGTACTTAACTTTTGAAAGATTGTCTAATTGATATTAAATTACTTTCTCAAAAACAAGTTAACATTTGTTTATACATTAGAGAATAACAATACCTTTATTATTATTTAAATTATTACAGCAGGATTTTCGATATCACAAACTAGTCAAAACATTTACTAAATTTTATCATTGGTACAAAGACATCATTCGTAAATATAAATCAACATACAAACATCTTATACGTTCAGGTATTTCACATCCAAACTTTTATGGTAATATTCTATACAAATCACAAAAATGTCAGCATTCACCACAAAAGCTAACCAAACCTTTAAACAGACTTATTCAGAATGGATATAGTTACGATACTGTTGTTAGGTCATTAAAGATGGCATATTTTGGTATTAATATTGATTCACTCATAGGGTCTTTGCATCGGAAATAAACACATTTATTCTAAAACCAGTTGTTGGCATGATACGGGTCATGTTTTTCTCATATATTTTATGATGGTATGGTACTAAACCCTAACGGGAGGGATTGTGCTTGATTTTCATATGATGAAGACATAATCTTTCAATCAGTTTAATGAGGTCTGGAGCTGGCGTGTCAGTAACTGCTAGTAGTCCTTTGTTAGTTTGTGTATCATTGTCATTTTGCTTAGTTTCTTTTGTTACCTATTATGACATCGGACTCGGACTTCTTTTAAACTGAGTTTTACTGTGCGTATTGCTGTGTGTTTGTTTATTCTACATTGGCTAGAGGTATAGGGGAGGTTGAAATCTCACAATACATGTTTAACCCCGCTACATGTTTGCGCCTGTCCCAAGTCAGGAGCCTCTGGCCTTTGTTAGTCTTGTATGTTTTTTAATTTTAGTTCATTTATATGTTTTGGAGTTTAGTATGACGTACATTTTCACTGAACTAGTACATATCTTTGTTAAGGGACCAGCTGAAGCACGCCTCCGGGTGCGGGATTTTCTCGCTGTGTTGAAGACTCATTGCTGGCCTTCGGCTGTTTCTGCTCTTCGGTCGGGTTGTTGTCTCTTTGACATATTCCCATTTCCATTCTCAATTTAACTTTAAACGAACTTAAACTTTATTTGGATATTTGCTGAGATATGATTCAAACTGTATCCGTGCAGATGTTAAAATAGTCTTGTCATTTAATCTTATTGCTGAAATTATACAGTACAAAGTAAAACAAGTTCTTTTCTAAACTGGTTCTTTACTACACATTTGCAAATACTTCCTGGGTGATTTAATATAAATTATGCACATTACTGGTTCTTTGCTAAATACTGTCAAAAGCTTCCTGATGTATAAACTATAACTGATGCATCAGATCAAAATCGCAGTTATATCCTAGTTTTAGACAGAACGAGTGTTCCTTGGCTGCTTGTTTTACGACCAAAGCAGGAATCAATGAGAGATTTACAAGTAATACAGAACAAAGCATGTCGGTTATTCTGAGGAAGTGCTTCAAATGCGTCTAATATAGCCATTCAGGGTGATATGGGACTTAAAAGTACGAAATCAGCAGAAATTTTGGGAACTTTTCGTCTTTTTCTTAGAGTGAGCAATACTAACGATACGAGACTTATATAAGGATTGTTCTGGGTCATGGGATAAAAAAATGTATACAGAAAGAACGAATTTTAGGTATTGAAAATGTTATTAATGATACTTTTTCCATCAGACATAAGTTGCAAGAAACCAAACTCTCTGAAATAGATAAAAATGAGCGTGGAAAAATTGCTTCATGACAGAAATAATGTAATGGTAATAAATTAGGTATTTATAGGGAGTATAAAAATGTTTTAGAATTTAGTTCTTATTTAAAACTAGTTCGTAATAGGCAGCATAGACGTGTTTTGTCAAATTTTAGAAGTGGCTGTTTACCACTGTCAGATACACCAAGCCAAAAATTCCTTTAAATAAGGGTACTCATTACCCTTAAATGTTTGTCGCATTGGAACGGCCTAAATATTTAATACTTTTCATATGATTCATACATATGCAGGCAATGCTAGAATGTTGTCACATATATGGGTGAAGAAATGCACAATTGGGAAACTGAATTGTAAAGATTTGTTCTCAACCGACCATCATTGTCAATTGCTTTTTTTCTTAAATTTGAAGTATTATATGACGTTAAGTACCGGACGCAGCAAAATATTATATTGGCATTTCTAAATTATAATATACGGATTTTCCTTGAAAGAAAACAAAGGCAGAAGAAAAAGAAATCGCCTTCGCGTTATATTTTTTGTTTACACAGGCAGTCTAGGTGTTGTGTAATTTAATCTTTCTGTTCTTTTTACACAGTGTTCCGTTAACTTTGTTACTGAACGAAATGTGCTATAAATTGAAAGATCCGAACAATGGATACTATTACTATTATCGAATTTTAAGAAGATCACAATGAATGCTTATTGTAACCAGGTACAAGAAGGTGTATAAAAATTAACACAGTAATAACCATTTTGTACTCAAATATATACATATTACATGTATCTCTAGTTACTAGAATCGTTGATTGATTGATTAATTGATTGATTGATTGATTGATTGATTGATTGATTGATTGATTGATTGATTGATTGATTGATTGATTGATGATGGTTGGTGTTTAACGTCACTTTCTGCACTATTGGCTTCTAGTATATCGTGGGGGTCAGTTTTCATTGATGGAGGAAACCCGAAATTTCCGGAAAGTATTATCGGCAAGAAAACAGACAATCCTAGTCAATTAAGTTAGGAGTCGAACACACCTGCCACGTGCGACGTTTGAACTTACAACCTCGTGATACAATAAGAACTACTTAGACCACTCGGCCGCTAAGGTACCCTCACTGGAATAAATTGGAAAGGGGGTTATTATTTCAAAGAAGAACTAACAAATCTTGAGATATTAATAATTTCTGACTTACTAAACATCAATCAAATAAACCGATCATACTTTGAAAGATGGAGGTAATTTTTACATTTAAACATGCTATTTCAAGGATAAGTGTCCTTCCCTTTTCATATGCAGCGCTTTCCATTAAAAATGAAACTCATCTGAAACTTCACTGCACTGCCTACAAATTTTTTTGTATATTTCTATTATTTTATCGATTCTTGCAGACGAAATTCTATATTAAGAAGATGCATTTCAACAAAAACAACATTAGCTTTATCGATATTCAAGTGACTTCTGATTCTGATTATATAAAATGTCAATTATGTTTTTTGTGTCGGAGGATCTACCGAATATGAAATAGTAAGGAAAAAGTGTTATGTAAATATAACTGTATTTTTGCCACGGTACATTAAGTTTCCACAAGGTCATGCATTTATACCCATTATGAAGAGCGCTCGCTCCTACAACCGTTATCAATATGTTAGGATTCATTATGCGCAAATATTTGACAATTATCACATTGGACAAATATTTTTAAACTAAACTGCATTTCAAAATATTACTGAAAATATGAATGATAAAGAAGTGTCCTTATACTTGATAGGGAAACCCTGTATACCCGTTACCGACTTCTTTAATTAATACTTTTAGTCATAAAGCTCTTCACGTATTCAAATACTTACACATTCTTGGTTTTATATTTTGGTTTGATCGTTCCAGATCCATTGCATGCAATATCAATAATAGATGCTTTGATAATGACATAATGCAAAACAAAGCATCTACAATGATTTATTTAGAAATTATTAAGAAATAGGTTCCAACTCCTTAACGCAAGGTTTCTTTTGACGGTAAATTTAGAAAAACCGTTGCGGACGCAACACATTTAAAAAGTCTTATTTTCATTTTGCCGCTCAAAGATAATTTAACTTCAAACCAACAGTGAAAAACACCCTTAAAATACTGAAAAAAAAACGTTGGAGATCGATGTATTTAAAGGAGAAACGACGAATATATTGCGGATATTCCTCCCAAATTGTTGGGTTCGAATGAAATATGTCAAAAAAATGGGAGATGGCTTTGATGACAACTAGAAGAACAATGACAGGAATACACCGAATTAAAGAATTCAAAAAGAACCGAAAGGCGAAAGATACCAAAGGGACATTTAAACGCATAAGTCGATAATAAACTGACAAGTAGCATGAACTAATAGATATAAAATACACGGATGAACGAAAACTAATAGAAAATTATGTTACAACTTTTTTATTCAAGAAAACAAATTATTAACATATTTGGTCGTACTTTTTTATTTTTGTTTTGCTCTTTAGATGTAAATATTTCATACTTAAGGGGAAGACTGGTGTTAGTGCGGGATAATCGTTTTTCGATTTTTGCCATTAACATTTTTAATTTAAATATCCCTTTGGTTTCTCTCGCCTCATGCGCCGAACAAAAGTTGGACTTGGAAACAAAAAAAGAAATGGTCGTTTCCACCGCACTAAGAACCTCTTTGTTCTTAACATCAATTGGCGCATGTAATTTATAACGTGTTTTTTTTTCATTTTTTACTGTACAGGGTCGATAAGTCCTCTAGAGTATTATCAGCTCAGTAGTCAGTACTTCGGTACTGACATGATTTATAACAAACCATTCTACAATTGTCCGTTTATGAATTTTGAAATTATTAAGAATTTAAGGTTTCAACTCCCCCAGGCAAACTAAACTTCAGATGGATTTTGCTATTCTATTTATATCCTTTTTTGTCAGAAAGCTCTTCAACTGTTTCGGTTCTTATACATTTTTAGATTTGAAGTATTCGGCTTTGAGCTTACCTGATGAAGTTAAATCCAGAAAAGCGCTTCTGACGCATTAAATTTATAAAGTGTTGTTTTTATTTTTACAGCACTGGGTCGATACCTCTGCTGATGAACTATCAATTCCCGAGTGTATCATCAGCTCAGTAGTCAGTACTTTGGGACTAACATGATTTATAACAATCCTTTCTAAAATTGTCCGTTTATGAATTTTGAAATCATAAAGAAACTAAGGTTTTAACTCCCTCTGACAAAGTTGACCTTAGATAGACTTTTTTATGTCCTTTTTGTTCATCTATAAATGTAGCTCTATAATTGTTTCGGTTCTTAAATATACCTGGATTTTAAGAATTCGGCCTCGGGCTTCCCAAGTGAAGGTAAATCAAGAAATGCGCTTCGGACGCATGACATTTCTAACGTGTTGATTTCTTTTTTACTACACCGATTCATAATGGAAAATAAAGTTTATATGCTTGAGAGGATAAATTATAGATAATGCATATTTTAAGTCTTTCTTGTCGTTTAACAAACCGAGGGATGTCAGGATTGTTCAAATGAAAGACCTACTGTCGGAAGGTCTTTCTTTTGGAAATTCTGACACCCCAAGGTGTGTTATATGGCAAGAAAAACCTTAAAATATGCATTATCTGACTTATATACCGTCAAAAATTATTAATATTACTGGAAATTTCATTTTATCTATCACATTAAATTGGGATAGTCTTTTGTCATGCGTTTAGGTATAACAAAGCCCAACGACTACTTCATTGGGTGAAATACTTACTATATCTAGAAATAAACATTAGTAATTACTGTACAGTTTAATTTTTTTTTTTTTTTTTTTTTTTAATTATACTGTAATTGCATGAAGCAAGAAATTAAACAATAGTTTCGATATAAGAAGAATACAAGTAACTTGGTAAGTAATTTATTATATTCACTTTTTTTTTCTCTCTGGTTTTATGACATTTGTACCGCGAAGCATTATGTGTTCAACAATTTAAAAGAAACTTATTGAGAAAAATCTTTTTTCTCTTTTTTTGCTAGGCAATACAGTTATTTTAAAAAGTTGAGAATCAGGATAGAATGTGCGTTAAAGACGTGTTCTTGTAATTCAATCGTATACATGGAGTAAAGGAGTAAATGTATTTGCCTAAAACCTTTAAGAAGTATTTAAGATGGAAAATTGCATAGAAAACCCCCAATTGATAACAACACACGATTACTATCAAATGATGTTTTAACAAACTAAAGTTTGCAGTATTCATAATCGATGTATGTGAAGTTAGCGGCCGGTTCGTTATTCGTTATTCGATATTCAATATCCAACCGGCTAGACCTCCATGATCTCTCAATCTTCTTAATATTACGAAACCAAAAGGAATTTGGGTAAACTTCTTGTCGTGTAAACATAGCAGACAAGAAGTTTAATCAAATTCGTTTTGGTCTCGTTTGTATCTTTATATTAACTAACTATCTGCATAATATTATGAAGATTGAGAGATCAGGGAGTTCTAGCTATCAACCTGTGCACTTTGACCTGAATTTTCGACAATTTTTAGCTGAAAAATGACAATTTAAGCCCTCCGTACATATCGAAGATGATATTATTCGGGGAAATCCTTTTAATACCATCTGTATATATACATAGTCTAAACGATCGTCGAATTTTATGGACATTGAAAGACCAGAGGGGTCTCACCGTCATTTAACCGGTCTCCGGTAGGTTTTCACTATATATTTTGAATATCAAACTGTCACTTTGCGCCCTCCGTAAACTTAGAAGACAAGAAGTTTACCCAAATTTCCTTTGGTCTCCTTTGTATCTTTAAATTAACTAACTATCTGCATAATATTATGAAGATTGAGAGATCAGGGAGGTCTAACCATTGCCCTGTGCCCTTTCACCTGAATTTTCGACGACTTTTATCTGATAAGTGACAATTTATTATTTTTTTTTTTTTTTTTTTTTGCTTTCCATAATTATTTATATTTATATTTTTAAATGTTACTAGAGTTATCGTCTTTTTTCTTTTTTTTTTCTAGAAATATCATATATAAAAGTACATCTTTGATGGCATTTTATTGATACAAATCTATATTTCATAAAGACAAATGTGCAATTTTTTTAGGGTTTATGCAACAAGAATTTACGACAGCTTGAAGGGGTCATAAAACGATTTCCTAACTATCTTTTTATTCCTTTTAACTATGACTTTCATGCTTTTAATGTTATCGAATATTTTAATTTTTAAGATTTTCAACTCAGTTTGAATATCGAACCGACTGCTAGCAGCCGGTTAGATATTGAATATCGAATAACGAACCGGCCGCTAACTTCACATTCATAAATAATCGGGCTAAATAATGACCTGGCTAAGGTCTTTATTTTATACCTTGAAGCACTTTTCAATAAAACTTGGTATCGTCCGGGTTGTTTCTTCAAAAGACTGACCTATCGTTCTGAAAGGACATAACTCCATATAGGTAAATAATAATAATTCTTTTTTCTTTTCTTTTTTTTCTAGAAATATCATATATAAAAGTACACCTTTGATGGCATTTTATTGATAAAATCTATATTTCATAATGACAAATGTGCGATTTTTTCAGGGTTTATGCAACGAGAATTTACGACAGCTTGAAGGGTCATAAAACGATTTCCTAAATATCTTTTATTCCTTTTAACTATCACTATCATGCTTTTAATGTTATCGCATATTTTAATTTTAAGATTTTCAACTCAATTTGAATATCGAACAGACTGCTAGCAGCCGGTTGGATATTGAATATCGAATAACGAACCGGCCGCTAACTTCACATTCACAAATAATCGGGCTAAATAATGACCTGGCTCGGGCCTTTCTTTTATACCTTGAAGCACTTTTCAATAAACAATGGTATTATCCGGGATATTCCTTCAAAGACTGACCTATCGTTCTGAAAGGACATAACTCCATACAGGTATGTAATAATATTGATGAATCTGTAATTGTTTGTACTGTTAAATGTTTAAATTTTTACTGTGATGAAAAACAGCAACTACAGCAACATTCAACTGAAATATTAAATAACACTTGTGAACTTTAAGAGAATTGAAAAGGTTATGTGCGTGTGCTTTAAAATCATTTCGCACATATCACAAAAATCCGTTCCTTTGGGAAAATAATCTTAATAAAGATATGTTTTAATCAATTTCTTAGATGAAAGAAAAGAAAAGGTCATCAACAATAAAAATAGATAATTAAATATTTATAAACACTTTGTCTATATAAGTAGAGCTGCCAAAACTGTTTTAGATATAGAACTTCCAGGATCTGATCTAAGGTAGAACTATCAGAAGATTTATAGGGTAGAACTGTCCAAATCTATTCAAATGTACTGTCCAAACTGTTCTATGATAAAACTAACCAAAAGTTTTCAAGGTTAGAACTGTCCAAAACTGTTCCTGAGTAGAACTGTCTTTAATCTTTTTGGGGTAGAGCAAATTCTCTCAGAAACTGTAGCAAAGGTTACAGAAGAACTGCCCTATAAAGACAGTAGCTTTGATAATTGCAGAATACATATGTTTATGTAGAATTATTCTTTCAAGTTAGTCAGGAACATACAGGTATAAACACTAACCAAAAGACCCGTTTCTTTTGGAATTTGTTGGCAGTGGTTGTATTGTTGACATTTACCCAATTCCTGTTTCCTTACTTTGTTTAGGTGCTTCTTTGAAAATTTGTTGTCAGTGTTTTCTGCTCTTTGGTCGATTTTTTTTCTTCTTGACATTCCCATTTCCATTCTCAATTTATATAATGGAAATTTACCCAATATCTTTTACTTTGTTTAATTGTTTTGGTTTTTCGGGGAGCAATGGGTGTTGTCATTTTCATGTTTCTTTTATTTATTTTTTTTTTTTGTCATGTAATTTAGTTGGACAGGATATCTAATACCAATAAATCAGATCACATATAGCTATAGTGAACAAAATTATAGAACCAATCGAGGATAAATGTATCAGTGCTGTTTGGCTTTAATATGGCAGTTGTTATCAAATATTCCGTTTCTGTGTATGTTGGCGTTTCTTTTGTAGCAGTTCAGTGTTTATGTTGTTCCGTTGTTTTCCTCGGTTTTGGTTTGTGACCCGGATTTGTTTTCGCGTAATCGATTTATGACTATTGAACAGCGGTATACTACTGTTGTCATTATTTAATTAGAAGATAATCTGAGTGGACTTCAATCTGGTAACGCCAAAATTAATGATTGCGACTGAAACTCTTTTTAAACAGTTTGGGCATCAATAACAAATTGACGTCAGATTTGACTCCGATATGAGTACTAGTTGACGATAAGAATCTGGAAGTCGATATGGTTATACTATATCAGTATCTATAATACTAAAATAACGAGGTCCAGTTTGTTAGCCGGCATGGGGTAAAACGACGAATCAAAGAATTCAACTTTATATGTAACTAATATAGGACAATGGTGTTGATTAAAATTTACACCATTCCTGGCCCTTTGTTTTCCACATAATTAATATTTCTAATAATTAACAAGTTCCGTGTCGAATCCGATACCGATACAAAAGTATATGTCACCTGTTACCTACTCTGTACGTTCCGCCCCTGTCAGGCGCACCACCAAAAGGTGTATTTGGGATTTGCAATATACACGGGTCATAATCACACATGAACTTCTTCATTATACAGGGATTAACACTACTAAATTCAATCATTGTCACATGAAGTTTCCGGTTGTAGTAAGAAAACCAGGACGGGTTCAAACAGAAAGATTTTGAAAGCAGAAAACTGTGCACCTTATAATCAGCACGACTTCATCAGATGATAAATTACGAATACTAAAAATCCAGGTTTAAAATAAGGCGTAGATACTTTAGTTCAGTCACGGATCCGCGATGTCGCGGTGTGTTCTAGTATTATTAAGATTTCTGTTTAACTTCGGTATACTATATTTGTTTTACGAATTTTACAGATTAATTCCATTCAAATCGACGAAGATTGACTGATTTATTGATTGGTGTTTAATGTCATTTTCAACACTTCTGTGCTTTTTCGTGGCGGTCAGTTTTATTGGTGGAGGAAACCGGGTGCCCGGAGAGAACCACTGACTTTCGGTAGGAAAACTGAAAATCCTAGTCAATTAAGATTGGAATCGTTTGCACCTTCCTCGTGCGGATTCGAATTGGTACAGTAGTTCGACTACTTAGATCACTCGGCCACCCAGGCCCCAAATCGACGAAGAAGCTTTCATTTGAAAATATTTTAGCACTTACATGTACCGTATTAACGGATCGATATTTCAATCCTTCTTACACTGACATTTTCAGAGTATGTTTAATAGATCTAAATCAAGCATAACTTAAAAACGTGAATTTTCAGAAATTGACGTTCACATTCAACAGAGTGCGACTTGAGTCTAGGTGGTGCTTCAATCTATGAAGTGACTATAGATCTAGAGTTATGATAAAAAAAATCAACACAAATTGAATGCAACGATTATATATTATAACAGAAATGTAAAAAAAAGAATATCATTCGTAGTCCGTTTTGGGTAAAAATCTGCTTTTAATATCCTGAAAAACAAAAAAAAGTAAAATATAGCATAACATTGGTATGGGTTTTGTTCATTGCTGAAGGCTGTACGGTGACCTATAGTTCTATGTCATTTGGTCTCTGGTGGAGAGTTGTCTCATTGGCAATCATACCACATCTTTTTATTTATATATTAACGATGTTATTCATCAGTTTGTGTTGTGATTTTAGTAGTTGTTTCAAAGTCTAAACTCTAATTTAAAAGAAACCTTAGTGTTTTGGTTTTATTGTTTTGTTGGATTGTCATGCGAGGAAAACGTTTGTATCATATCGTTCTATCTCTGATAATCAGTATTCAATTTTGGTTTATTTCGGCTAGGATTCTGATCAAAAGTCGGTGTCCTTGCAAACAGAGGACGCTCCATGGATTTGTTCTGGTGTAACTTTGAATTTGATAAGTTTAAAAAAAAAATGATTTCTGTAGACATCGAGTTTCTGTCATTTTTTCAGACTGAAATATAAAATTTAAGCTTTCAAGTACACAAAAGAAAAGAAAAACGGAATGTAAATGAAAAATTTTATAAACATGGATAAAACCAATCAAAAAATTTCCTGAAACAGTCTTAATTTTCGAATAATAAATACCAATTGAAGTTTCTAATGGGAACACATTTTTCAAATTTATTTTTAGTTCTGTGATATTTAGCCTTGTGGCCTCCTTATCATCCGGATATTTTGCTATACAAATTCCTTGATTCTTTTCAATAATACACAATTTATCGAATTCTAGAAGGAAAATGCGTATGCATTCTACGTTAATTGCGTTGGAAACTGACGACAACAATTTCTTAATTTACACTTTCCCGCTAAATTATGCATGTTGCCCATTATGATTTATAGTTAAAAGCAATGTAGAAAGAGGTTTGAAACATATCTGCAGTATTCAACCAGGCAGATAAATGCAAGCCAGTCTATGAGCAATTACAATAATTATATAATATTGACTTTTAATCTTACCTTTACCCTTTCCATATCCATAACCACCGGAACCACCATAACCACCCCTGCCATAACCACCATAACCGCCATAACCACCAAGTCCTCCTCCATAACCTCCAAGTCCTCCTCCATAACCACCAAGTCCTCCTCCATAACCACCATATCCTCCTCCTCTTACAACAAATACTTGTCCGTATCCTACGTATCTTCCTCCATATCCTCCTCCATAACCACCACCGTATCCACCTAAACCACCACCGTATCCTCCTAAACCACCACCATATCCTCCTAAACCACCACCGTATCCTCCTAAACCACCACCATATCCTCCTAAACCACCACCATATCCTCCTAAACCACCACCGTATCCTCCTAAACCACCACCATATCCTCCATATCCACCTCCTCCGTATCTACCTATACCGTATCCACCACCTCTGTATCCACTTTTCGAGAATGCGCTTACAGCGCTACAGATGGCAATCAGTACGCAAATTGCGATCTTCATTCTGTCGTAGACAAAAACTATATAAATCATTTATTCAGTTAAACATGGTGTAACGGTTCTGTATACACCATTGGCTATAGTTTGACCATGTGTGTGACCCTCGATTAAAAATGGTGTAAGGGTTCTGTAAACACCATTGACGATAGTGTTAATCATGCGTGTGCCATTCGGTTAGAAATTGTGTAAGAGTTCTGCAAACCCTATCGACTTTCATTTATCATGTGTGTGCCAATCAGTAGATCTTTTTCCAAAAAATCTTACGAGTAAAATTTGATCGTAAATAAGATTAAATTGATCACGAATTAAGAGTTATGTTTTGTGTGCGAAAAAGGCCACAAACGTTTTAAAAATGTACATGTTCGGTGTATGTTCATTGATGCTAATATGTCTTTTGATTGAGTTAAGCCATTTCAATTGATATTTTATAGTGTGTCTTTCTATGTTGTGATGTTACACTATTGTTTCAGATAAGGGTGAAAGTTTGGAACCATTAAAACGTTTAAACCCGCTGCAATTGTTTGCACCTGTCCTAAGTCAGGAATCTGATGTTCAGTAGTTGTCGTTTGTTGATGTGGTTCATAAGTGTTTCTCGTTTCTAGTTTTTTATATATATTAGACCGTTGGTTTCCCGTTTGAATGGTTTTACACTAGTAATTTTGGGGCCCTTTATAGCTTGATGTTCGGTGTGAGCCAAGGCTCCGTGTTGAAGACCGTACTTTGACCTATAATGGTTTACTTATAAATTTTGACTTGGATGGAGAGTTGTCTCATTGGCACTCATACCACATCTTCTTATATCTATGAACAGTTTTTTCACATGAAACATATAGTTTTTATCACATATTTGTTACGAAAACATTGGATTTTGCATATGTAATAACCGCAAAATTGTCATACTCATATTGCTGTCCGGGGCAAAAAGTGGTTATTGATAATTGTGTCCCGATTCAAATGACGTGATGTCATTGCGTCCTTAACGACAATGGCGAACAATACCGGTGTTTGTATTGAAAATTATGAGAATTCTGCTCCAATGGCCACTAGTAACAATGTCTAACCAACTATAATCGATTTAGCCCCAGTTATGCCAAATTATTGCTTTTATGTATTACCATATTAAAAAAGGAAAATATCACAATGAATTTATATGCATTAAATGAAAACAAATTAATGGAAAATATGATAAAAACCTTTTAGATTTTACCTGTTGTGGTTAAGTAAATAGTTATAATTGAACGTTTTTCTCTTTTGTGCAAAACTTAAATATGTGAAAATACATTATAACATCTCGACCCATATCGGCCCTCGGCTATTGCCTCGGGCTGATATGGGAATCTCGGATGATACCAGGGCCAATATGGAAAAAGGCATGTTACAATCTATAAATATCTCTGGTTGTGAATTTAAGTACATTACTAGGACAATAGATTTTCGCCGTTTCATATTATTTCACAAAATAAAAACGATTTTAATCTTTTCTGATTAACTACAGAATATTCAATTTTCTAAACTTTGAATAGAATAACTCCAATTGCTGTTAGTCCCTTAATATGAATTTGGGTATATACAAATGTAAAAGTAACATTTTAAGTAAAATATACAATTCAAACTTTCAGTAATGTGGTTCATCTTGGCCTTCGGCAATGAGCAAAGCCTTCTTTGAACCTTATATTTAGCTTTAAAATGCCCTGGGATGGCCTACAAATGTGAATCAATCAAAAGAAAAACCCAACAACAGGATTCACTACAATAAAGAAAACAAATATAACAGACAACTCAACAACAATCATTTGATAACAGGCTCCTTCGTGATATATTTGTAGTCTTGTTCTTACTCAATATAGCCAAAATAGTTTATCAAAGTCACAATTAATAAAATATATTAAATATATTAAATATAGATTAATTAACTTGTCTTAAATAGAGTATATTCTACAACAACAAAAACCAAACATACCATATGTACAGGTAATTTGAATCTATCGGATATCTACCTAATTACGTATAAGAAGAATAATTTGGAGTAGACCAGTGTATGTAATGTGCGAATCCTAAAATGTCATTTGTACTGTATCCGTGATGAATTTCTGATGTAGAATGATAAATAAACAGACGACAAATTCAAGATTTTGAAAAAAATAGAAATAATATATAATGTGTACTGTTTTATAAATTCATGATATAGGTATGAGATGCGGACGGGTTTTCATCGCGCCTACAGCCATCCAGGTGCAAAATTGATACACAAATAGATAAATATTAAGAATAGTTCACGAACAGAGCGTGCAAGAGATTTTTAAAACGTTGCAGTTAAGTTTCATTTGCAGAAAAAATGTACCTTTTAGCATAATTATTAATGTTGTTTAACTTAAAACAGGTTTTGTTATTCAGCTTTTGATATTGAATCAAATTCCACTATGCTGTTTGCGTTATGCGATTCATGTTTACTGTCGAATAATGATACTACTTTCATTTTCACTGTAGGGCGATTCATTTCTATTGTATATGCGATGCATTTTCACAGAAGGAAGTTAATTAATTTTCATTATATAAAGTCTTAATTCAGCCGACTCTCTAACAAAATTTATGAAGTCAGAAGGATTGATTATATATGCATACTTAGTGAGTGAAAGTCTGAGTTTATATATTAATAAATTCCTTAAACATGGTATTTATTGCTAATATAGTCAATTCTATTTTCTCAAATAATTTTTCCTTTGTCCTATGACACGTCATCATTAAATACATATATCTTGGACAGTTAAGCCAATCCACGTCACCGGAAAAGCAAAGTTTCTGTTTCGGTCTCAATCTACATCGCAAACTAATAAATTAATCGTCATTAGAGCTAATTTCCTAATGCTCGTAATTAAAAGATGTGGTTGGCGTTGATTGTGTAAATGTTGCCTAAACATTGTAATTAAGATTGAGCAAACGTTTATACAAACAAGACAAAGCAAGCAAGCCAACCAAACCTTTAAACTACAAGCGTTAGGAAAATAGCTCTAATGGATGCATTGAGATAACAAAGAGTATTCACAAAACGATCTTCTTTTCACGATTGAATGAGTGGAAACGTTTTCATCTTGCACAAACAATTGACGCTTGGATGACTGGATAATTGATATTTATCATGCCATTGTGTATAAATCTTATACAGTAAAGAAAGTTCGAGCAACAGTCGAGTCACCTTAAATATGCTTGAATTTCTTATAAGTCGGTGTTACAAATAAGCCAATACGCAATTGTGAGAATACAAAGAAATATTGAAAACAGTTTATTATTACATGTTTAAATGGTTCTATACCACGGGGTATAACCGCCGTGCAATTGATTCCTGACGTTAATCGCTACATCGCGAAGCAATGTTGGTAGATATACCGTTCTTATATTTACACCAAAGACTAATTGACTAACTGTTCAGTTAAGTATTCAATGTTTATGAAAACAAAGTTTACTGCTCCTGGCAGCATTGCATATCATTTATATTACATGAACACCATGTGACTATTTTAAATAGGCAGGTCTGTGAATTACTTGTAAACATCATGAAACAAACACTATGTGTAACTCAAACTTGATTAAGCTACAAATAGAGCATAGTTGGTTGGCTCTTTCACTAAATGCGACAGTGCATTTTGTGCTTTGTTGTTGTTAAAATACATAATACGAATGAGAAACCCGTTGTTTTAATTTTATTTGAAGACATTTACTTGGAAAAATTGACCTCAGAATTTTGACACTGTACGATTCATTCTCGTTGTAGTTTGTTTTCTTTCTTTAGTACCGTTCGTTGTACATTCTTGTACTGTTCGGTGTGCAAAAGCCTATCAATACGGTAGAAATATGTATGACACGGCGTGACAAAGCTTTTTAAGCGAGGTATAAAACTTTTCAAAGAAATTTCGCCGTAGAAAAACGTTATATTCTGCTCCAGTAAATTTTCGGATCCATGACAAGCTAATAGCAAACTCACCAACAATATTTGAATATTCATGATATGAACGTGGTTATACCCGTGAATATTCAAGTAACATCTACGACTAGCTTGCATTTCAAATTGTAAATATCATCAATATTAAAGTCATTTAAAACTATTTTCAGTTGTTGTATGTCGAATAATCATATAAAACAACAATGAAAATTCATCGCACTTCAAAAATTCCACATCAGAAATGGTTGCACTTACAGTGATAATTCATCGCATCTATAGTTAAAATGAATCGCATTCAGTAATCAATATTATGGATTCTGCTGCTTAAATAACACTTTTTGGACTTTAATCCTGTTATTATACATTAAAAGTTATATTCTGATGAAATTCTGTTAAAACATACATTTAAATCTATTATTTTGTATTTTCAAAAGTAAACAAACGCACTTTTTCCCATCATCCTTTATTCTACAATAGACATACTCGCATACAACAGTGAAAATGAACTAACTGGATTCGCACTTACTATACACTGTTGACTGTTTCAATAGTACACATTCATAATGCAAATGCACGAATTCTAATATATCCAACTGTTGACAGCCCATGAACGAAAACGCAAACTTTTCTCTCTTTTAAGATTCGAGGAAAAGTACCAGAAGGAGATACACCAGTTAGCAAGAGCGAATAATTTTAGTTGCTATAGTAGACTAAAGAGTCAATTAAAAACTGACAGAAAATATTGAGACTTACTTGTTCAGGTTCGGTGCAGTGGTCCAGTGTGGTGCTGAAAGTTTGATTCTAGAAGCCTTTTATATTGCTTATTTAGTAATAAAATAAGATGCATTATACAATTATCTATACTTCACCACAAATCATTCAAGATTAATTATGCATTTTATACTGAAAATTGTTAATAACGAACAATTGATCAACATTTGTTTTAGTAAAAAATAAACATTTTTATTTTGATAAATGTTACAAAGTCGTATATTGACAAATATTGTTCTTTTTAAAATTTTGGTGTAAACAATGTGGTTGAATAAATCAGCAAATAGCGTTTTTTATTTGCCAGCTGTATTTCTTCTCACATACTTGTGAAGCATTGGAAATGATATTTTTAAGAGAAGGGAAATCTAAAATGAATGAAAGGTAAACTCGATCAAATAAAATTAACGTAAAGCAGGACTGACACGACTTCATGAAAATGCAGTTGATAAAAATATGGGTATGAAACAAAACAATATTATCAGTTTGGTTTTAACAAAGTGACATCTACCCATCAATACAATTAAATCAGCAACGATCTTCAACATAACACAATTCACTACCTTTGTCACCCTTATCATTGCCCTAACTCTTTGTTTGTGTTTTGTTTTCCCTTTTACTTATGTTGTCATGTTTGTTTTGTTTTTGTCTGTATTTGTTCAGTACCTTTTATATTTCATGTCTATACTTGTTCAGTGCATTTTATATTTCAAAGTGAAATTGTCTCCATTCCAATACACTTATAGTTTGTTTATTAAACAACTGTTTTACTTAATAGCAAAATACAACTTAAAGCTGGAACTAAAACTCTAAAAAGTTACTAATAGAAAACTTCATATATATAAAGATAGGGATTTTGATACACATCTTCAGTTATATCTATATTATCGCTTACAAAAACATACTGTAAAACATAAAGACAAACGCATGATGTTTGATTCATTATTTCTTCTATCTATTCAAAATGCAATGGGGCTGTTTTTGTGGGCATTATTAGTTTTTTTTCTCCCCATCAAGGGCATATATTTGATATGTAACTTCTTCGAATACATGTCAGAAATGAAATAAAACTCCCTAAAAACAAAAGCCGACGTAAATTCCTAGTTGGTCGTAATTATCAAATTCAATATTCAAACACACCCTTGATGGCAAATGCTCAAATAACTATAAAAGTTTCCATATAAAATTAAACAAGTGAATTTACCACATGATTCAATTTCTCAGTTCACTGCGTAATCGCATAAATTAATAATAACGAATAAATTCTTAAAAGACTACATTCTAGAATAAAATTTCTTTATTTTTTTCATTTTTTTTTTTTTTTTCTTTTCTTTATTCAAATGTTTAAATGTTTAAAATAAAATGTTTGATAACGCTTTCATGCCTCTAGGCACTGTTCATATAAATGTAACCTGTCTCCTTAGCGACGACGCTATTACATACTTTCAGCACATGCATATTTATAGATTATCGTTGATCATCTCAACGAGATTGCTTTTCTCGCTTGAGCCGGTACGGCGAAAGCGAGAAAAGCAATCGAGTTGAGATGACCAATGATAATCTGTTTATCGCTATTTTACCTATTACGACGTTGTCAATTTCATGTCAATTTCATCAGCAACGCCACATGCCCCTTAGTTTCTAGCGATAATTTTCATATCACTCGACTCCACTGAGATAGAAAATTATCAGTCAACAAGATCAAAGGAAAATTTCGTAAAATAGCGATAAATATAGATTCTACCACTGCATCGAGTGTGATACGATATTCATCCACTCGAGACAGTTAAATTTTCAAATTTAAAACGCGAGCCTTGCCCGAGCGTTTTAAATATTTAAAATTTAACTGTCGAGAGTGGATAAATATCGTATTACACGAGATTGATGGTGGAATCTGTTTCTCTAATGATTTTCAAACAATATGCAGGCAAACTTATTCCTTCTTTTCGGATGATCTGCAAAAGATGTGTTCTTTCTATGTGACGTCATCAGGCATGGTCGCCTTTTTCATGTCGTCACAATAGGAAATTCAGAGGAAAGTAAGAAAATTCGACGTCATAATCGGATTTTAACCAATGATGAACTGAGATCAAACGAACCACACGTTGATTAAATTTTTTTATACAATGGGTGCAGAAAGGGATGAATTCACGAAGAATTAGAGAAATATATATATATATATATAAACAAGTCTAAATTGAAAACAACGTTCAAACCTATGATTGCGTTGGATAAAACCGCAATTTTATACGTGTGCATGCAAAACAAATTTCTTGTTAGAGGGTCTAAATACAGCACAAACAACATTTTCCAAAAGACCAAAAAAGTGAAAAGTATATTTTAACAAAACGCATTTGACTAACAGGTCGAATAACAAATGTTCTTAAACCCTGCTGACTGCCATTGGGATTGCCAAATAAACGGATCACAAGGTGTAATAAATGGATCTTAACAATAAATTTTATACCAAACAGAAAACAATAAATTTGCGGCAAAGATGGTATATCGCAAACAAAGGTGCAAAGATTTTTGTACACCATATCCGGATTTCGACAATTAATGTCTCTTCAGTGATGTTAGAAATCGAAACGGTTATTGGAAGGCCACATAATTTACCTCAATTTAGGATAGGCTCTTGAATTTTGAGGAGTCAAAAAGGATGAACGGATCATATAAACCCGAAGGCAAATATAATACAAGCCCAAACGAAAAATATAAACAAGTCTAAATTGAAAACAACGTTCAAACCTATGATTGCGTTGGATAAAACCGCAATTTTATACGTGTGCATGCAAAACAAATTTCTTGTTAGAGAGGTCTAAATACAGCACAAACAACATTTTCCAAAAGACAAAAAAGTGAAAAGTATATTTTAACAAAACGCATTTGACTAATAGGTCGAACAACAAATGTTCTTAAACCCTCCTGACTCCCATTGGCGATTGGATATATATATATATATATATATACATATTCATAGTCAAATCAAAAATGTTCCTGCACTGAAATATTATAATCGTTTCTATTGTTATACATGAATAATCATACAACATTTTTCGGTACTAGTATTTAAAACGACGAAAGTGAATGTCTATTACATGATAAGGTAACACTCGGAAGTTCTATCTAAATACCCTATCTTCACTAACTTTCGAAAACAATTTCCATAATGAACTTTGGACTTGCATCAATACCATATGGGTGTTGAAATTTGTATATAGTACGTTAAATGTATCTATGTATTTGTATGTTTGTACGTCTGAATGTGAGTATGTATTCAATGTGGATGAATGTATGCATGTTTATATGTAAGTTTGTAAATTTATGTGACTGAACTCCTGCTATTTTCTTTGGTAAATAACCTCTTTTTCTGTTGTTCAAAACTATTGTATCGTAAGTAAAACTTAACTAAAATGAATATATCCCATTTATCAAAAACACTGATTCCATACCAAATGGTATTCAATTTTCTTTCACCTTTTTGTAGATTTACTTGTAAAGTTTACATAGTTCACTTACTTACGTTTTCTTCATACTTTATTCTTTTTTACGACTGTGGACACGATGGCTTGTTTATCACATTGAAAATGAAACATAACTTTGGTCGCTCAAGATGTTTAGTCATAGTCTTGTTGCCGAATGGGTAACAGCCTAGAGACATATAGAGCGGCCATAGGAATGTTTCATGCTCATACGAGGAAATCAAGAAGATTTCTAAATCACCCCTTCTTCATATACAGATATACTGTTAACTAACCTGCGTTGCTCGTTCCTCTTTGCTGCCCTGCTCTGTCTACAAAGCTTAAATCCAAATGTAAATGCAGTATTTCTTCTCTTCGTATTGAATTTCATACTTATGGTAGGTAACATTGAAACCAATCCGGGTCCAGAAAGATCAAGTTAATCCAGTTCACTAAATAATACTTTAGACAATACAATCTCACTTTGTAATCTTAACATTCAAGTATAAGGAACAAAATAGACTTTCTCCATGACTTTGCTGAAGATATTGATATTCTATTGTTAACCGAGACACATCTTGACGAACAGATTGACGATTGTACTATTTTTCTAGAATCCTTTTCAAATATAATACAGCGAAAAGATAGAACCAATGCGGTTGGTGGTCTACTAATATATGCCAAAGATGAGATTCGAATGGTACGAAAACATGAACTAGAAAATTCCATTGACGAAACTATTTGGGTTGACATAAATGCTAAAGGCAAGTCTTTCTTACTATGCAACTCATATCGAGCACAATGGACTGACCCAGATTATTGGCACAGATTAACATATGCAATCGAGTTGACCACTCAGATCAACGAAAATATCGTGCTGGTCGGTGACTTTAATTCTAACTTATTTTGTGAAAACAATAACAAACTCGTTGATATATTTAATTCCTATTTGTTTCTTAAATGTTATTGAAAAGCCTACTAGAGTGACGGAAAATTCAAGTACTTTATAAGATCCTATTATTTTGAGTGAAAATCTTCTATGCGCTTACTCTGATGTTATAAAATCTCAAAAGATATAAGTGACCACGATGCAGCTATTGCATACATTAACTGCCCAAAGGAATATCAACTACATTCAAAAGAGAAATATGGCAATATTACAAAATAGATTTGGTTAAATTTAATAAAAATCTGGACGAAACTAATTGGAGTGACAAGATAGGAAATTTTGAGGACGTCGATGATATGTGATGAATTTACAAAATATTTTTGGAAATAGCTAAGGAATGTATATCCACAAAGAAAATAACAATAAGATGTTATGATAAACCTTGGTTCAATAATCAATTAAGAAAGGAAATTAGAATTCGTGAAAGGTTACGGAAAACAGTTCTAAAAATAATAAAGAAAGTGATAAAATAAGATATAAAAACAAAGAAATAAGGTAAATAATATGAAAAACTGCCTGAGAAAATTTTGAAAAAATTTGGATAAGTTTTACTGGATAATTCCAGTCCTAAAATTACTGGAAAATAATGAAGATGTTAATAAAATCTAATAAGGGAATAACGCAATTCCACCAATTCAAAATATAAATAATGAGCCAAATTTTACCATATTGTATATGACGATACTGACAAATGTGAACTAATGAATAAATACTTCGCGTCAATATCAAAACTTGAAGAACAAAACGTTGAGATGCCCCATTTGAGAATAGAACGGAGAGTATTATTAATGATATTCAAATAACAGAGAGTGAAATAGTCGACATACTTCTTACTCTTGATCCTAAAAAGCATCTGGGCCAGACAGAATCAGTCACAGGATGCTAAAAATATCCCCAAAAATTGCAAAACCCCTTTAAATTATATTTACTAGTAATAAATCCCTGTCCCAAGGTAAATACCCTACTTCATGGAAAATAGCCAATGTAATTGCCATATTTAAGAAAGCAGATGCATCCCTACCATGGAATTATCGACCGATATCCCTGATTAGCTGTGTAGGAAAAGTAATGGAGAGGGTAGTCTACAAACATATTTATAACCATCTACATAGGAACAAACTTATTTATATGTATCAGTCAGGATTTTACCTAAACATTCAGCTGTACATCAACTTATTGAACTTTATAATACTGTATTAAATTCTCTTGAAAAAAAGAATTCAGTTGCTTCGTATTCTGTGATTTTTCAAAAGCATTTGATAAAGTATGGCATAAAGGACTTATACATAAAATGAATTCTTATGGAATAAAGGGAAATTTACTTGCATGGACTAAAATTATCTTTTGAAAGGAAACAAAAGTAGTTATCAGAGATTCGTCTTCGTCATTGTCCATTGTTTCTACGGGGTCACACCAAGTCTCTGTTCTCAGCCCCTTTATTTTGCTGTATATAAATGATATTGGCGAAAATTTAATTTCACTGACTAGACTTTTGCTGATGATACGTCGCTGGGATATTCCACCGCAAGCATTACAGACTTAGAGGTAGTAGTTAATCATGATTTAAACAAACTCAATGATTGGTCCAAAATTGGTTAATGTCCTTTAACCCAGATAAAACGGAAATAATGATTTGCTCAAATACTAAGATTCCAAGTAATTTAAGTTTTTCTTTCAATGGGAGATCAATATCTAACACATCAAGTCATAAACACTTAGATGTAACTCTCTCCCAGGACGCAAAGTGGAATGAGCACGTAGAAAATATTTCCAAAAACATAACAAAGCATTTAGGAGTCTTAAGAAAATTAAAATTTAAGATGAAAAGACAAAACTTAGAAAAATGTATCTGGTATATATTCGTCCTATATTTGAGTATGCTTGCGAAGTGTGGGACGATTGTGGTATTGCTATTCAAACAAATTAGAAAAACTTCAACTGCAATCTGCGAGGATTGTAACAGGACTGCCAATCTTTACTAAAACCGAATATTTATATTTAGAGACTGACTGGGAACCCCTTCACAGTAGGAGGCACAGAAGAAAACTGCAATTATTTTATAAGATGTACAATGGTCTCGCTCCACAATATTTGTTTGATTTAATTCCCCTAACTATACAAAGTACAACTGTTTAACCACTGCGTGATGGGAATGACTTAATAGCCCCCTTTTGTAGACTCTCCTTAACAAATTTTTCATTTATTCCTTCGGCTATCAGAGATGGAACAAACTTAATAATTCTATCCGTACCCTTGATACCCTATCTAAGTTCAAACGCTCTTTGTTGAATAATACATATGAAGCAAAGACTGTACCTAAGCATTTTATGTATGGTCCACGGAAATTGAGTGTAATTTTAACACAGCTGCGATGTTCAGCCTCATTTCTAAATAACGACCTATTTGAATCAAATATAATACAAAGTCCATATTGTGCTTGTGGCGCTCCGCGTGAAGATTCATTTCATTTTTCTTTAATTGCAATAAATACACAGATATAAGGAATGATCTATTAACCAACATTCACCGTTTTCAAGTGACAATAAATCTACAGTTGTTCACTGAGGGTAGCCAAACTTTAACATACGAGGAAAATAGTGAAATCTTTAAAGAAGTCTTTAAATATATAAAAAATCAAAAGATTCCGTGTAGTATAATCAAATAAGATATGAATAAACAAAAACACCGTGTCCACAGAATTTCATTTATTTATTTTTTTTTTTCATATTTGTATTTCTTTTCTTTCATTTTTTTTCTCAATTCTCTATCCTTTTCCTTGTTAATTGTGTCAGGCTTTTTATTTTTATTTTCTTCTCAGACTGTGCAAATGCCTCTTTTACTATTACCTTTAATATATATCTACTGAACTTTGCATGCTCTGTATAATTGTTATTGTAATATTATGTAAAGGAGAAGACTTCATAAGTTGGTTAAACTTGTGTCCGATCCCTTTGTATCTTTGAGCAAATAAAATTGTTATAAACTAAAAAAATAAATGCCCAAGGATACTTTTGTCTTTACTACATAAATTTGACTTTATAACTTCGAAACCACTACAGATAACGTGTAAACGCCCTAAGGGAATTGAATTAATCTTTCTTTTCTGTGTCTGGATGTCTGCATTTAAATTGTATCTAATTCAACACAGCTATCCAAATGTCGTTTGTGCTGACACAATGTTGTTGCACTTTAATAAAAGCAAATTTAGAGGGAGGATTGAGCGCCCGTAAACATGTTTAGCCTGTAATTCAGTTGTTGTCGTTTGTTGCTGTATATCATATTTGTTTTCGTTTCTTTGTTTTGTAAACGAATCAGGCCGCTAGCTTTTCGTTTGAATTGTTTTACATTTTCATTTCGTGGCCTTTTAAAGCTGACTATACTGTATCGGTTTTGCTTGGTGTTGAAGGCCGTACGGTGACCTATTGTTGTTATTTTCTATGTCAATTTGTCTCTGGTAGAGAGTTGCATATTGGCAATCATAACAATTCTTCTTAGTTTTATATTAGCAACGAAAGAAAGAAAACAATTCCAAAGCTTGCGCCTTCAATCTTCTAACAAAGAAATACAAGTTGCTTATCAAATATAAGATGAATTAATAAACATTTATGTTTATGTCACTGTAGTACCATAAAAGACGCCATGGTAATAACAAGCACTTAAGGAAAAGGTGTTACTAATAATTGTATGTACATCAAACGACCGTGTTTTATTTCATTACATCTGTTGATGGAGAGGAAAAATACTTCGTTTTGTTTCTTTGTTGACATATTTGTTTGTTTTATAGTGATTAAGATTATAACACAGTGTTAACTGCTGTACCTCTATTTTGACATTTTATCTATTATGTCTCTTTGTTTTGTTCACACATCGTTGTCAATAGAATGGAGTTTTATGCGACTGGCATACAAGTAAGAGGTTTATCTAGCTTTAAAACCAGGTTTAATCCACCATTTCCTACTAAAGAAAATGCCTGTACCAAGTAAGGAATTATAGGACGACTGTTATCCATTCGTTTGATGTGTTTGAGCTTTTGATTTTGCTATTTGTTTAGGGACTTTCAGTTTTGAATTTTCCTCGCAGTTCTGTATTTTTGTTATTTTATTTTTTCATTTACAGTCAACAGTCAAGTAAACAGTATACCGCCTTGTGTGTGTGCTCTTTTAATCATACTTGTTTATATATCAATATTACAGCATCTCAGAAGCAGGATGCTGCTACCGGTCATACGCCTGTGGATATCAAGGGTATGAAAGTCAGAGTTATACAACATCATGTGGCTTTCTTGACTGGCAAAGGTGTGGTCGTTACAGATTGGTATACTTAATCACCTTTGTTTTTACCTTTGTTATGTAAATTAACCATATATCATAATGTTCGACTGACTGTTTTCATAATTTGTTCACCTTCCTTCACCAACAGGTACAAGTTTATGTTTTTTTATCGCATCATACTTTTTGATTATTTTACATTTGTTACTAGGATACAAAAATACCGGTACCTTATTTCAGTCCCCTTAAACATTTGTGGTACATGAATATGAACATTTTGTTTGGTTAGTACTTATAAGTTATCTTCATTCCGAGATATATGCATTTCTAAATTATAATATACCCATACAGCTTCCTTAGGATCATTCAGTAAAGAATCACCTTTATTTTTGTTTTAAAGAAGAAAATAAACAAAATACACATAAACTAGGATTTTTATTTACAAAATACATTTTAAAATTAGATTTTAATGCAAAAAAATGCATTTGTGTAGTTGTATTATTTATTATATTGATAAAGCCACACTCAAATCGATGGTATGTGTTGCGATTTATTTTCAATGTAGAAATAGTAGAAATATTGATAAATACGGTTATTTTATACTACTACTACTACTACTACTACTATTAATAAAATAAAGAGAATTTAATAAAATAAAGTATTATTATAATTATTATTTTAATTATTATTATTATTATTATTATTATTATTATTATTATTAATATTGTTATTTGAGCAATTATTTTCTATTGTTGATGTTGTTATACGTAACATGCATAAATTATTTTAGGATGTCATCTTATTAATTTCTTTACTTTTATTTATCCAGACAAATCGGAGTTACACATTATCGGACCTGTTATCAATCCTATTGTTGTTCTAAATATACTGGAAATGATTGCTCACAAGGTATTGTAAAACTAGTCCTGTCATTCCTTTTAGTATGCATACGATGTTTTGGTAGCTTTTATATTAATATTTTGAACAGATATAACTTTAGTTTGATAACGTGAATAGGGTTTCTTTTATTTGAAATTGACAGCTACAAATTTATTTACAACGACAAAAACGATGAATTTAGATTTCAATTTGTGAACTTTCCTTTTCTATACAGCAACATTCCAGTATCGCTAACATATGATGCTTATATCTCCAATTATATTATATTCTTTTCAAGACTTCTTTATCAAAGGATTTCTTTTTACACGCAAGCTTTTTAAAGATCAAATGTTCCTAAGTTGACTGAATCCTTTGAAATATTTACGGATGCAACCAAGATGTAGTTGACCGTTATGGAATAGCTGTTTTGCAGATGACAACGGATTTGGTCTCACTGTTGTAGTCACAATTTCTTCCTATTTTCGTCGATTATGGCATCACCGAATTCAAGTTTAATTTGCAATTATCAACGCTACAGGTGCCCCTACTGTAACATGATCTGCTTATCCTTTTTTTTTTTTTTTTGGTTCGTGTTTCTCAATATAGGTTTTTGTATAGTGATGTGAATACTGTTGGTTTTCTTTTCGTTGATTGCCATGATATTATACTTATTCACTGATCCTCAATTTGTGATTTTTGATTGGATCTTGGATATCTTCTGCCATTTAAACTGATTTCGAAGAAATCTAAACACACAAATCACGTCATGTATGACAAATAACATGCATAAAGGGTTTGGAATAAAGTATCATGACTTTGAACTGTATAATATACATCGGGGTATTCTAATTAAGTAAATAAGATTTTCATAACTATCAAACTATAACCATCATTTTATTCAATCCTGAAGCCTTGATTTGTATAAAGGGTCTGACTTGATATCACAAATTTTAAGTCTGATCTGTTCTTGGTTCAATCTTAATTTATTTTTTCCTTTTTGGCCAATTCGGATATAGACCTCCATAAGTTTAAATCTGGGTTCTACATTTAATTCAGCAATATGCCATGGGTCTACTTCTTGTCCCAATGGTGGATCATGTAATTCCAGACAGATGTGTTTGTATGTCAGGATATGTCGGTTCAACGTGCACAGGTAAGTGTAGCATCCAAAAGAATTCATAATATTAATCAATATATATATATATATATATATATTTACAAGTCTAAATTGAAAACAACGTTCAAACCTATGATTGCGTTGGATAAAACCGCAATTTTTATACGTGAGCATGTAAAACAAATTTCTTGGTTAAGGGTCTAAATACAGCACAAACAACATTTTCGAAAAGACCAAAAGAGTGAAAAGTATATTTTAACAAAACGCATTTGACTAACAGGTCGAACAACGGATGTTCTTAAACCCTGCTGACTGCCATTGGCGATTGCCAAATAAATTGATCACCAGATTTAACAAAATGGATCTTAACAATAAATTTTATACCAAACAGAAAACAATTAACTTGCGGAAAGATGGTATTCCACAAACTTGAGGTACAAACATTTGTACACCATATCCGGATTTCGACAATTAATGTCTCTTCAGTGATGTTAAGGATCGAAATGGTTATTAGAAGGCCATATAATTGACCTCAATTTAGGATAGACTCTTGAATTTTGAAGAGTCGAAATAGGATGAACGGATCATATAAACCATAAGAAAAATATGATACAAGCCCAAACGAAAAAATATAAACAAGTCTAAATTGAAAACAACGTTCAAACCTATGATTGCGTTGGATAAAAACCGCAATTTTATACGTGTGCATGTAAAACAAATTTCTTGGTAGAGGGGTCTAAATACAGCACAAACAACATTTTCCAAAAGACCAAAAGAGTGAAAAATCTATTTTAACAAAACGCATTTGACTAACAGGTCGAACAACGGATGTTCTTAAACCCTGCTGACTGCCATTGGCGATTGCCAAATAAATTGATCACCAGATTTAACAAAATGGATCTTAATATCAATTTAATACCAAACAGAAAACAATTAACTTGCGGAAAGATGGTATTCCACAAACTTGTGGTGCAAAATTTGTACACCATATCCGGATTTCGACAATTAATGTCTCTTCAGTGATGTTAGGGATCGAAACGGTATTTGGAAGGCCATATAATTTACCTCAATTTAGGATAGACTCTTGAATTTTGAAGACGGATCATATAAACCATAAGGAAAATATAATACTAGCCCAAACGAAAAATATAAACAAGTCTAAATTGAAAACAACGTTCAAACCTATGATTGCGTTGGATAAAACCGCAATATATTCATATCTATGTGTTATTCATTGATTTAACTTAAAATAATTGTAAATATGATTCATTTAGGCAATATGATACTAAAGCTATAAGGTATATTACATGTCAATATAAAATAAGGCGATGTGGTATGATTGACAATGAGAAAATTATCGTAGTCTGAAAAACTTGTTTTTCTCAATAACTGTTTAATTACTTTTAAGATGAGAACGAGTGTGTAAATGGAAAACATAACTGTCAACAACTTTGCATTAACACTCATGGGTCGTTTTCCTGTGCGTGTGAGCCTGGTTTTCTATTAAATGATGACAACACGACATGCACAGGTAATTATCTTAATTATATCAACAAAATGACTTCTCCTGATAAGAAGTAAAATCTTCGAACGTTGTAAATACAAATGCAACAGTTTTATCGATGTTCAAATCTTAAAAATCGATTTAGAAGATAAATCGAGCAAAGTTGAACTTCAAGAGACAGGGTACGTAGACAGGGTAAGCGTCTTCGGCAGTGTATCTAAATTCATTGAAAAATGTCACAATTAGAAAAAGACACAATCGGTGAAATTTCATCTTTGTGGTATCTGTTTAAAAATAAATGACTGCGAAAACATATCGTAAGTGAGTCGAGGCACAGACATATCGTTTCGGTCACCTGATTCGTGATGGTGACCATAAAACTTCTATAATGTCGATTTGGGTCATTCTTTGTCAGAACTCGCTTAACGGTTAAAAGGTAAAATAAAGTACGAAGTTGAAGAGCATTGAGCACGCAAAATTTCGAAATGTTTTGCAAAATATAGCTTAGATAATCTATTCCTAGGGTAGAACTTTCTTAGTATTTTGAAAAATTCAAAGATTTGTAAACAGTTGATCTATAATCATGACCATATCAATGATGAGACATGTTACTGCTGAGAAATGGGAAGCTAAAACTGAAAACTTGCAATCATCATGTTTGTTTTAGATTCTAGTATGAATTCGTTCATCTTCTTTGATAATATTCTTTAACTAAAGATAATAGAGATATACGAGACGTAAGCACTCATTGCATTGTGGGTTATTGTCATTATCACGATGACTATTTGTCAGTATTCAATGAGTGAAAACGATTATAATTTGAATTTTAATTCTCAACGTATGCAGTTGAATACCGAACTAAATTTTAACACGCATTTTCTTTCACATTCCGTAATACCAAGGACTTTTATAGTTTACTATAGTGTATCGGTTTTGTTCATTGTTTTATTTAAGCTTTAAACACAACAACAAAAGTTATTAAAATCTAGCTTAGGAGTTCTGCGACATGCTTTGTGTTCGGAATGATTTTAAACTTTAATGAACAGAACATTCACGGAGAACGACCATATCAATGTCGACACTCAATTAGGACTTTGACAATTGAGTTGGTTAGAACATTTACTAACTGCTTTCAGGAACTGTGAGTATTCTTTGAAGCGGGCAAATTTTGGATATGTTTACTTCCTCCTGTGTTTTATGATTACAATACTGGTGTTGCATTATATATTTATGAATGTAACCATGTCATACTTAGATTCTAAAATAAAATGGAAAGGTTGATTGCTATAAAACATGTAAGCTATTGACATGCCTATTTGCTGTTTATGTATTGAAAGATACCTCGTAAGTTGGTGGTTGACGTTTCTGTTTCATTGGTTTATGATATTATCCTTTGTATAATAGTGTTGTATTTTTGAGTTGCAGGTTTGTCACTGTAAACTATATTTCTATTGTTTATTGCTGTTATGTATAGATCATAAGTATAAAAGTAGTATTTTAATTGTTCACCTTTTATATCGTAAAGCGAGGTGTAGAATATAAAATATGGAAATTCAATCAAAGGGTACGAACTCAGTCACGTCAGAAGGGTAAGCATCATTTAATTACCAGTCATGTTGATACAGTCATGATCGTACATCGAAGAAACACAGAGAACAAGACAAATAAAACACAATTACAGAACCAATATTCCAAAATTGTAGCCACAATATGTGTATTTATTAAATGTATTTCAGATGTGAACGAGTGTGAAAATGGAACACACAACTGTCAACAACTATGCACAAATACCATAGGATCTTTCAATTGTTCTTGTGAATCTGGTTTTCTACTGAATGATGACAATAAGACATGCATAGGTGATTATAGTTATTCCCCATTGGCATGACAACTTCATCAAATCAAAACGTAAAGGTTACTGTTAAACATGCAAAAATTATATAATTACTTTAAGGACGCGAAATGTATTCGCATTTTCAAAACAATTCGTTTGAACTGAACATTTCAATTCATATATTACGAACATTGATTTTCTTTCTTCCTATGTGTTTTCCTCCAGTTTTTATGCTATTGTCCCGAAATAAGGTATTCGTCTATTTTAGGTAAGTTGATAATTATGTTAAGATTGTTTCTGTTAAATGCATTAACAAGTATTTCGTGCTGGGATGGAATTTTGCAAACATACACATTCGTGAACTGCAAATCCAAATTGACAATGAAAATAAGATTCTAAAGAATTCGTACGTCCGATGTGCTATCCTGGATTTACCTTCATCGCAGTACAAACTAATTTTGTATTTTAACGTATCTGTACTTTTAATATTTGCTTTTAATGCAGATATCAATGAATGTTTAGAGAATAATGGAGGATGCAGTCAATTTTGCAGCAATACAAATGGATCATACGCATGTTCTTGTGAAGATGGATTATACTTGGCGAGTGATGGGAAAACATGTTTAGGTTTGCTTGTTTACGACATATACTAGTTTGATAGATACAAGGAGGAACGGGGTAAACGTAATTTCGACAACAAACTAACAACATGAGAAATAAAAGGGGCATTGTTGGCTAATGATCCAAGTTATTCATCTATTGCGATCACTACTTTTCCAATACTGAAGGTGTTAATTTAAACCCTGATCGTTCGACACCAATCGTAATTTACTCGGATTTCAGGTTTGCCTGCCGAAGGTCATTATTTCTCTCTTGTCACTCAGGTTTCCTCTCGCAATACAAACTGGCGATCACTATATATTCAAGAGTACTGAAAGTGACGTTTAACACCAACAATTAAAAATTGAAACTATCAATCAGAAAACAACAAAAATATATTGAAAGGTTTAAAAATGTTAAATGATCAACAAACGTCTTAACCATCGCCAGTATACTTGAAAGACTGTATATGAATAGAGATGTCTCATTGGCAAGCATACCACATCCTCTTTTATATCTTATGACTCAACTTTCCTCTTCTATTTCGATCAGTAGAATTACCAAAGCAGGTTAAGGGCAATCAATAATAGATTTTTGCACATTAAAATTTAAGTAAATTTGAATACTGACAAAATGTACATTTAAGCTATACCAGGTAAAACATTTTCAAAAATAATTGCAGTTAATGAGGAAACAATTGAAGCACTTAATGGACTCCGTTGTGAACAGAGCAAACATGCATTACCATATGCAAAGAGAAAGGAAAGGTGATGCCAATGAAAAAACGAATTGAAATCAGTTAACACTATGACCTAACAAAATGACAAAATATTTCATAGAACGCAATTACAATGCGATTTAGCAACATGAAATCTACAAGGCGACCAGAAGGATAAATCTCATCGAATCTCATCGAATATATCAGTCTTAAAACTTGGCACGTCACACGCGCGTTTTGTCTCCAAGACAATAGAAGCGTTCAACACGATTTGGAGCAGGGTCTGCTTAACCTTCAGGAGCACCTGAGATCACCCCAGTTTTTGGTGGGATTCGTGTTGCTTAGTCTTTATTTTTCTATGTTGTGTTTTGTGAACCATTGTTTGTCTGTTTGTCTTTCTCTTTTTAGCCATGGCGTTGTCAGTTTATTTTTGATTTATGAGTTTGAATGTCCCTCTGGTATCTTTCGCCCTCTTTTTCAACCTACTTAGACCGTTTGGCCAATAATATCCCTTGTTATCGTAATAAGAAATTCAGAAAAAACACTGCCTTTTATTCATATTTTACTTTGGAATGACAATACCTTTGTTAATGATTTTTCCGATAGATCGGATATTTTGGTGGATATGTGTTTCATGAGCAATATACCACCACCAATTGGTATCTTTGAAATATTTACTCTCGATCTATAAATATAAAAAGCCAATATGACATTACAATCAATAGAAATATCAAATGAGTTTTCAAGGTTGGCACAGAATTATAATAATTCACGATAACAAATGTAATTGCTCGGTGTGTTATCCGGGGCAAGGTTACATTATAATGATTTTAGCTGTTATATAAAGGTTTTATTGGACTTCAATATTTCGTTTCTCATGGAGATTACTCAAGAACAGATTTCATGAAGCCAGAAGTCGGTTTTATACGTTAAAATTACCACAACTAGCTTCGTATATTGGCGGGTAACTTATGATTTGCAAAATAACATAGAAACGAACCGTCATTTTTTTTTTTTGATAGGGAGAAAAATAGGGTATTGACATGATTTAACTGGCATACTTTGATTAATTAGACGGTATTGTTTGATAATGTATTTCATGGGCTGTAGAAATTTCTTTCAGATATTGATGAATGTCTAGCAAATAATGGAGGCTGTGAACATATATGCATAAACGACTATACCACTTTTCGTTGTGCATGCAACCAAGGATATCAATTTGCTCTCAATGGTGAATCATGTGTTGGTACGTACACTAAATATTTGTAAAATTACGTTTGTTTTCCTTTTCAACTTGACCACATTGAAATAATAGATATTTCCTTGACGTATGTTTTCTTCGTTTGAATTGATCATTTAATATATTTTGTCACACTCTTTAAATAAAGGCAATAGTATACCGCTGTTCAAAAGTCAGTAATCGATTGAGAGAAAACAAATTCAGGTTACCAAAATGAAACCGAGGAAACACATCAACTTCAAGAGGAAAATAACGGAACAACAGAAACACTGAAGAGCAACAAAACAAACTCCAACATACATAGAAACGAATTATTTGATAACAACTGCCATATTCCTGACTGGTACAGGTTTCTATGATATATCATTTTGACTGCTGGATCCCAATGTTTGTTATGTTAACAAATAATAGATATAAGTAGATGTGGTATGAGTGCCAATGAGACAACTCTCCATCCAAGTCACAATTTGTAAAGCTAAATCATTACAGGTTAAAGTACGGCCTTCAACACGGAGCCTTGTCTCACACCGAACACCAAGCTATAAAGGGTCCCAAAATGACTAGTGTGAAACCACACAAACTAAGTGATTTTAATATTGGAACTATAGTCAATTATCATACAAGTGTGAGCTTAAGCGAGCAGTTAGCTTTAAATCTAGACTTAATCTAAAATTTTCTCTGATAAATCTCCGCACGAAGTCATGAATATGACAGTTTTCCCAGTTGTTTCCTTGGTTGATAAAGTGAAGCCTTTGGTTCTGTCAGTTTTGTTAAGTTCTCTTTATTAATTTACCTTGGAGTTCCTTTCTTTTATTTTGTTATTACATTTCCTCAAATGATAAGTATCAAAGTTATTAAATTCATTTACTACCATTATACTTTACCAAAAATGAGGACGCGTTGAGTGAAATATCACAAAATTAGTTGAAAACTGAAGTTTTCTTGTAAATTTTCCACAAATAATGTTTCCGTAATATTTGCGACAAGTTCTTTAGTGTAAAAATTAATTCAGTCGAAGATCAGGAGGGAGGATGAAATTGTAACACCACAATTAAAACATATCTGTGTTCATTTATGACAAAGATTTCCGTAAATGTCTTATAAGTGTCTATAATAATTCTACCAGGCATTTAATTTCGAAATGAAAACAACATATCAATAATATTCAAGGTCAACACAAGTAAAAATCCTGAAAAGAACATGCAAATAGTGCAACAGTACCTTAAAGTAACAGGGACTCGGTTAACAGATTTATTTATCAATGTTTTCAAGTCTGTTTTCGTATTTCTTGACTATTTGTATAACATTATTAATGTTTTAACGTTGGCATAAAAATTCTATGCTTTCAAGCAATGTGCAGTTTACTATCCATATTCGTATACTAAAAATCCTAAAGGGATCTAAGTCGCCATTTTGAATTGCTAACCCATCTTAATAAAAATAATTAAAATGTTTCTATGTGACAAGATGTAATAATATATCAAATTAAATTTCACTTCAATTCACGGTTCACTGAACAGGAAATTGATATATCGTGTAAGCGGACAGGGTGTCTGTAGACACACATTCTTGTTTGATATATTTAAGGGCACATATATACATGAATAAAAATAGAGTATGCCATAGGACTCTGTATATAAATATATAAGAACATGTGGTATGATTGCCAATTATACAACTATCCACCAGAGAACAAATGACATAGTAGTGAGCAACCATAGGTCACCGTATGGCCTCAATTATGAGCGAATTCAATGCCGTTTAGAGCTATACAAGGCCCCGAAATGACAATTGTAAAAACGTCAAACGAGAAAATGTTGATGCTATGCTGTAATTTGTTATTCTGTATTGATGCTAGTTTATACTATATACAATAAAACCACTATTTGAATAGAAGTTTTGTCATTCTGTCTCGTATTTATTTCCGCTAAATATTTAAATCTTTAGGGTTTTTGTATAGATATAAACGAATGCACAGATAATCCGTTTACTTGTCAACATGTTTGCATTGATACCAATGGATCTTACTATTGTCAGTTTGGAGAAAGATGACAAAACCTGTTCAGGTAAATCTTAGATGATTTATTTTGCATTGTAATGTACTGATACTAGACTTTTACTTGATGAAAAGATGACACTTGTCATAATGAGTGTAGTAGTTTATAACAAAATCTAATGTACATGTGCTAAACAATGAATTCCACAATCATGCATAGAACGGATAACGGGAACTGCACAAAATACCAGACAGTCCTTATAATCCGCTACACAAACAAAGATTGGCAACAATGAACAACGCATAATCTCTATAGCCTAGTTTGGCACTATACACAATGTAGTGACGAATATCTAGTTTAACATTCACGTCACCACAATGATAACAAACCTTTTCATTAGAGCATCTAAATGGATGACCACAATTTAAGAAAACAAGAAGGCACATAATTTGAAATAAAGCAAGTCAGCATGAGCTTGCTAAAATATTGCATTGATAAACAATATGGGTGAACGTCACTGTACCCAGTTTAGCAAAAAGCTACGAAAATGTTACAAGTTGTGTTTAGAGTCAATTTACACAAAATCTTCACATTATATAGCAACAGATGAAGTATTCACTGGAAAAGTAAAATCTATGGAACGTGGCAATACGACGTCCACAAAAGTTATCTATAAAAATGAGCAATTAACACATGTTACAAACATCCATTTCTTAAAAAATAAATAGTAAATATGGACTTATGTCAAATTGTTCTACATATTTGAAGAAATAAAACAAAACATCTGTTATACGATTTTTAAGATGTGAATTTAATCATGGATGTAATTTGGGTACTCCTCATTACAGAATCATGGATCATGAATCATGGATCGGTTCAAACCCATTTTTCTCTGTTTCAATATGGATTCAAATTAAATTGGTGGAACTATATAGTAAATAAGGATACATCTACAAAATAATCCAGAATAGAAACCTTTGTCTGGATCATAAATAAACGATGGTGAAAAACTGTCAAAATAGGGTACTCTCATGTTATGTGGATAGGGATAAATTATGCATTTTTATCTGTTATGAAAACTTTCATGTTTTGCACTTTTGATTTCCTTTTGTATGGATGTGCAGAGAACATTATGAACATTATCATATCAGTCAGTATAACGGCAGCAGGAGTC
The DNA here is from genome assembly GCA_017311375.1 of Mytilus coruscus. Taxonomy (NCBI): domain Eukaryota; kingdom Metazoa; phylum Mollusca; class Bivalvia; order Mytilida; family Mytilidae; genus Mytilus; species Mytilus coruscus. The sequence continues at coordinate 66,716,335 of CM029607.1, forward strand.
ATGAGTATTATAGCCTTTGTTATGTAATCAAGATTTGGAAGAAAAGATACACAGGAAAAATGGAAATCAGGTAACGGGTATATACAAAGACTTATATAAAATAGTCCGCTATCATACGTTTGGTGGTGTAGGTTTGTTATTAAAATGTAAGAAATAAATATAACATTGCATCTTCGAATTCTGATTGTTGATGTAACACTATATAAACACATGAGGAGAATTGGTATAAATGCCAATGAGACAACTATCCATCTGAGATTAAGTGAAGTATGAGTTAGGAACAGTCTTCAACAATGACATGAATGAGCAAAATAAATATTATACAGTAAATGTATATGAAGCTATAAAGGCCCTGACATGACCAAATCAAGGCTAAATAAAGGCAACAGTAGTATACCGCGATTCAAAAGTCATAAATCGATTGAGAGAAAACAAATCCGAGTTACAAACTAAAACCGAGGAAAACACATCAACTATAAGAGGTAAACACAGGAAAAACAGAAACACTGAAGTGCAATAAAACAAACGTCAATACAACATACATGGAAACGAACTATTTGATAACAACTGCCATATTCCTGACTTGATACTGGACATTTTAAGAAAATAAAGGTGGGTTGAACCTTGTTTTATATGTATGTTAAACATATCGCTAATAAGACATCACTACGCGACAGAAATACAACACAAACAAACGCAATAACACTCAGCACAGAGAAACGCACAAATAAATAATATAATAGTTGTTACAACATATAAAACGTAGAATAACAACGAACATCTTCCTTTAACGACAGCACATGACATCACAAACAGTGAAGCATTTTTAAACAAATATATAATCTTGAAATTCATACAATTATTTTCACAATACTAGTCAAAACAATTCAAACAATTAAATCAACGTTTTTGATGATCAAAATCAAAAGCAAATATGACAGAGAGCAACTAACCAGAAACCACTGAATTACATGCATATACCGGATTGAACATGTTTTGAGCGCTCAAAATAAAATGATCTCTCCTGGGATAGTGATATATATATATATATATATCACAACAACATAACAACATAGTTGAAAACTTTAACGTCATGAGTCTGTCATATATATATACAGTGTACCAAAACAGAACGCAAATAAAATTTTAAAATTACTGATTTACTGCAAAAGATATGTCCTCAAGAGAATTGTCAAAACATTGAACTGTCGTCAGGATGTTTTTGGCTGAAATGACTTTCTAAACGCTTTACACAAACAAAATATAGTCATTTTCAAGAAAATAAATATTTACATACATGCATAAACATGATCTACGTTATCAGTAAATTAAAATCAAACTTAATACTATTGTTATATACATATTCACATTCTTGGCTCTACAATCTGTCGGTACCTGTATCTTGGCATTGAACAAGGTCAGGTTTTTCTCTGACTGTTTATGACATCTTTACACTAAATCCATTGCATGTTAGATGTGTACTTATTGATAATTTAGTCTTAGATGCATGTCTTTTTCTTAGTTGTTATTGGCTTTGAGCTAGTTGTCAGTAACTTCGAGTACTCTCAAATCTGTACAAAGTGTCATTTTGTTGTTAGGATACACAAATACCCGTCCACGTCCACTCTGTTTTTTCATGTATTTCTATTTGTATTCATCTGATGAATTAAGCTTTTCAACTGATATTTATGGTTTGTTCCTATGTTGTACTGTTACACCACTGTCCCAGGTTATGGAGGGTTGGCGCCTTCAAACTAGCCTAACCCAGCCACATTCTATATGTGCCTGTTCCAAGTCAGTAGCCTGTAATTGAGTGGTTGTCATTTTCGTTGTTTCTCATTTTTTTTTTTTTTTTTATTGTTAGTTCTTTTGCATAGTTCGATCTTGTATTGTGTTGTTACACAACTGCCCTAGGTTAGGTAGAGCGTTCGGCGCTAGCAAACTAGTTCAACCCCGCAATATCCTGAATGTGCCTTTCCCAAATTAGGAGCCTGTAATTCAGTGGTTGTGGTTTGTTGTTGTGTTACATATTTGTTTTTCATTCATTATTTTGTACGTTAATTAGGCTGTAAGTTTTCTTGTTTGTGTTGTTTTACATTTGTCATTTCGGGACCTTTAATAGCTGTATCTGCGGTATGGGCTTTGTTCATTGTTGAAGGTCGTACGGTGACATTTAGTTGTTAATTAGTTGTTAATTTGTAAAAATCCGGTCATTTCAAAACATAAACATATGATGTCCTCGATTATCAGAAAAGGATATGATGCTTAATGTTAGGATGGAGTATAAAAAAATGTAAGTAAAACATCAAGTCAGTTTATTATTGAAGACTTGCTTGTATTGCCCTGAAAAAAATGTTGTATGTCAAAATACTGAAAATTTGTACAACAGGGCAATACAAATTATAAATTGTACACAATTATAACTTGTACACAACAAACATATATATTGTATATCTTCAGACAACAAAGTGGCAGTGTGATGTCGTCACCACAGGAAAATGTCTTTTATACAGATCCAAGTTGTACTAAATGGTCGAAGATAAACAACTAATTTAAATGCTTAGAATACAAGACTTAGCCTGACTGTGTTAATTATTACGCTTATCATATGATAATATAATAATCGTTTTACATACATTTTATTATCATAGTTTGTTAACGTTTATATGTATGTATATATATATATACTATTCAATTGCATTCATTTACATTATATTAAAAAATATGTTTCGAATATATGATCAGTTTTGTTGAAATTCACATTACTAAGTATATGTAAAACTTAGCTGTAACTTCTATCTTTTAATAAGGTCTTAGTGTTGCTTTGAAATGGGAAGCATTCTAAACAAGAAAAGTAACGGCCTAATGTATTGCAATACAAAAAAAACGAATAGGACAGACATCAACCAACGAAAACAAATGAATTACAGGCATCGGACCGTGACCAGGCACATTAAGAATATGGTACGGTTAAACGTTTGTGTGAGCGCTTAATCCTCCCTGACCTTAGACAGTGGTGTAACATCGCTACATAAAATCAGATATGTGAAACGACTCATCGAGGGCTGATGGACATGCAAGAGCAAATAAATGTATATATGTGTTGTGTACGAGACGCATTATTATTGCTTCGATTGGAATACGTCGTATTGTGCTACCTAACAACACAACAGTCCCAATGATAACATATGCAGCTTTTACTGTAAGTACAATAATTATCCTCAAATTTCATTCTGTCATGTTGAAATCGAAGTAATAAGTGAACATGATTATTTTTGAATTTACAGTATGTGATCACATCTGTTAAATTAAACTTGAAATAAAGGAAGCCACAGACACTGTGCAGTCTACTTCATATTTTGGATTACATATTGAAACTGACTCTGTGGGGTCAGTTGAGAACTAATCTTGGTAAAATGGATAATTTAAAATATCCCATAATGAACTTTCCATTTTGATACAGCAACATTATCTAATATTATCTTACCTCCTACATATTTCTGGGAATATGATTGGTTAAAAGTAACCGCGTGGAGACCGTGTATATTCCATATTAGGTTAGTAGGCGGGGCATATTTCAATACACGGTTAGTAGTGGTGTTACGTCCCTTTATAAAACAAAACGGTGTTGAGAAAAATCTTAAATGTTTCAACTGACGAAGAAATTGGTGATGAACGATTGAAATAAATTCATAAAACACATTTAAAGCTAACAAATTGTTATAGATGGCATTTGTTTTGTATAGACCAATGGAAGTAGTTTCTTAATACTAACGGTATTGAAGACTTGATCACTTTGATCAATAGGCCACTATAGTCTAAATACCACATGTTAAGATAGTCGGTAAGATAAATTCGTTACATAGTGTGCTAGTGACCTAATACGATATATATGGGATCAGTAAATTCCATATGGGATTCGAGCTTCGCTCTCACCCCGTATGGAATTTACTATCCCATATGTATCGTATTAGGTCACTAGCACTATGTAACTAATAATATCAAAACAAAGATAATTTATCTCACAGTTGATACGATGTTCAGGGAATGTTGTTTCCCATCATGTCTTCCTTAGTGCAGGGTTGCTGTTTACTATGAAGTCATTGAAAACAGGGTTCCAAAATGAGTGAGTTGAAGTTTTACATCTGGTTGATTTCAAATGACCACTTGTCGTAGCAACACGTCCGACCTTATTTTATCGTTTGTGAAATCAGACATTTCTTTGGAATTTCATTTGTCATGAGCAAGACGACGAGTGCAACTAGTGGAGCAGGCCTAGCTTACATTTTTAAAGCACCTGAGTTTACCACCGGTTTTTGATGGGATTCGTGTTGCTCAATCATTAGTTTTCTATGTAGTGTTTCATGGATTGCAATGCTGTTGTCTGTCTTTATCAACATATGATTGTTCATGGATTTGTGGTATCCTTTTATATATCTTCATAAAATATGAAGAACTACGCAAAATCTTTCTAATACCTGACTTGCTATCTCCTATTTGGAATGATACTTCAACAAGAAATCTATATATTTGGGGGATAATCTATAAAAAGTGTTAACCAATTATTAACGATATTTATATCTCTTTTACCCAATATGATCAGTTAAATAAGAGAAGTGGTATGTTTGCCAATGAGACAACTATCCACCAAAGACGAGATGACGTCGATGTTAGCAACTTAAGGTCACCGTACGGCCTTTAACCATGAGCACTCCAATACTGCATAGCAATATGAGAAAGGTCCTGACATCACATAATATAAATCAATTCAAATGATAAAAACCATTGGATTTAAGTAAAAAAACAATAAACAAAAAACAAATATCGGAGTCAGCAGCCAATGACAACCACTCAACCACAGGCTCCAGAACTAATCATAAGATTAAATTTCAATTTCAATATTATATACAAATTCACATGAGTTAGTGCTTCATATGAGCGTATATGTCCTAAATATGTATGATATAGAATTCCGGCTCATGAAGCACTTTTCTTGAGTAAAACAGAAAGAGATATGGTATGATTGTCAATGAGACAACAATCCACCAGAGAACAAATGACGTGAATGTAAGCTACCATACACAATACGGCATTCAACAACGAGCGAAACCCAAACTGGAAAGTCCACTTCTATTATTTTCACCAATATATCGTCAGGGAAGAAATCTCGTTTGATCATTATTGATAAGAGTTGACAAGATAGACTTTAATCACTCTGCAAAACATACATCTGGGCCTAAGTGTATCTTCATTTTGTAAAGGCTTATAGATCGCCAGTTTTTCATATATTGCATTTCTTTCATGCCATTCACTAGGATGTTATGTTTTCGACTATGTGTCTCAAACTTGGTAAATTTCTCATTTTTGTTTCGAAACTATATCTGTCTTACTCCAATGTATGTACCCTAGTGATTGTATCTTCAGTTGTATCACTTCTTTGTTACTCATCGTGAACTTGTCTCAATTCTTTTACCATACTATTTGGCCCTTTGATAAGCCTCAACTTTCACTTCTATCACACCATGTTATACCTCCTGTACTAGTTTTCTCCTTGGTATTCATGCCACGTCTCCTTGGTAATACACGGATTTTGTATTTTGTTTTGTATTACAGACAGTTGTCTTTACTTCCAATTTACAACACCGCACAATATTTTACTTGTAAATATGAAATAAATGGCATGTGAGCTGTACTTTGAATAGTCACAAACTCAAACATAAAGACAACCACTTTCAATGTTCGTTTAGAATGCTTGTAGTAACTTTTGAAATGATTACTACAAATCGCCTTGTTTGTTGGTATGAATCTGTAGCATTCTCAAAGCCAATATCAATTGTGTGTGATATCACAAAAGAACACAGAATCCACGAAAACTGTTATGGTTTGGTGCCTTTATTACTATTAGGAGAGACGTGAAAGATACCAAAGGGACATTCTAACTCATAAGTTGAAAAAAACTGACAACAACATGACTAAAACAAAAGACCTACAGACAAACAATACTACACAAAACACAACATAGACAACTAAAGACTGAGCAACACTGATCCCACCAAAATCTGGGCATGATCGCAAGTGCTGCGGAAGAGTAAGCAGATCCTGCTCCACATGTCGCATCCGTCGTGTTGCTGATTTTACAATAAACTCGGTAATAAGTATAATTCGGTAGGGCACATTCAGGAAAAGGGGCGGGATTGTAGTTACAGCATTAGGAACATATTCGCTATCATATGTTAAACGGATATTCCAGAACGATCAACCAACTCGTGATTGCGTACGTAAAATTTGCGAAAGGATTATTTCAACTTCACCACTTGGAACCCCGGGCTTAATAGCTTCATTGTGAGCAGCAACCCTATATCAGTGAAATCATGATATGAAACACAAACCCTGAAATATCGTATCAACTTGAATTAATTGTTCAATTCTTATTTCATTTTAGGTAAAATTCAGGCCGGAGAGTTTCATATCACATTCGCTGTATCATTTAAGACTTCGAAAGTACCAGTGCAGCCCGTCCATGAACTGGATATACAAATTGCAATTATGATTGACACCAATCTGCATACATACATAATTTCGCAAATGGAATTTGATACCTTTTACATGTTAAGATAGAACGTCGCGAGAAAACAGAATAAAACGAACTCAAGCAGGAAAACTACGCACAATTTTCAACGGTGGTTTTCCTTTTTAAAGTATTTTCTTATTGGCATTTATAATACTGCATAAAGGTACCCCAATATTTCAATATATATATATATATATATATATATACATACATATATATCAACATGTTTGAATAGGCAAACGTGCAATAACGTCAAATGAAAATAAACTTGACTTTGATTTTGTAATGAAATATGATTTGAATTATATCAGTGTGACTATTTAAACAAGTCGTAATATTAAATTATTATATAGCAATGCTACACAACATTAGCACTGTTGATAATTGTTGATAATTGGTTATTAACTCAACCAGTTCTCAAACACTTCCTGATTCATAGACTATATATGATACGTAAGAACAATTCTGACATAAGATCCTAATTCAGGATGGCTATGCCTTGTTTGCTTGTTTTTCTGATCGTTGCAGAAATCATAAGTAAAATAAGGTATGTATAAAAAGCATCCCATACACATAAGGTAAATAGTGGAATTTAGAAGGTATGAAATCAGAGTTAGCTTAAGGGCTACGACACTTATGCGATGGACAAGCATTTATTTGCAATTCGTATTAACGAAAGTGATACCACTTACCATGCCTTTGAACAACTGTACATTTATGCTTTGTGTATCTATTTTACAGTTTTTACGTCGTTCATAGTCATTAGAAAAAGGGACATTTTGAAACTCCCCTCAAATATACAAATACCTTACTGATATAAAACAAGGAGATATGATTTGATTGCCAATGAGACAACGTGGCGTTTTAGTTTGTTTATTTTATTCGTTTTAGCCAAGCAGATTGAAATATAAAGCAAATGGAATGAAACGTTTTCAAGATCTTCTTGTTAATGATTGAATTATTATCCCATCACTGGGCATCAAACACCTTATACGTAATAAATCATTCCCATTTTCTGTAACTGGAGGCAATTTAACCCTTCCAAACTTGTATTTAACCTTTTCATGATTGTCCATGCAAATTTTATTCCTGAAAATATCATGGAATAGTAGATAAATTATGTTACAAATAGCTCAAATAAAAGATGTGTCAACCTATATTGTGAATCGAATTTTTCCGTCGTCTGTGGGTTTTTTTCAACAGAACAACCTTAAAAATATGTTAAGTAGCAATTGTTTATTAATTTTGATTTCATAAAAGAATAGCTTAGTCTTAGATGTATGATTCTTCTTTATTAGTTGTTGTGGTTTTGAACTAGCTGTCAGTAACTGCGAGTACTCTCAGATCTGTGCTTAGTGTATTTTTGTTGTTAGGATGTACAAGGACTCGTCCACGTCCACTCTGTGTTTTTGTTAGATGTATTTCTATTTGTATCCATCTGATGAATTAAGCCTTTTTCAACTGATTTTTGTAGTTCGTTCTTCTTATGTTTTACTGTTACACAACTGTACCAGGTTAGTGAGAGGGTTGGGATCCCGCTAACATGTTTTACCCCTGCCACCACATGCTGTATTTATGTAGATATAGGAAGATGTGGTGTGCCTGTCCCAAGTAAGGAGCCTGTAATTCAGTGGTTGTCGTTTGTTGCTTTGTTACATATTTGTTTTTCGTTCATTTTTGTACATACATTAGGCCGTTAGTTTTCTGCTTTCAATTGTTTTAAATTTGTCATTTCGGGGCTTTTATAGCGGATTATGTATGTCAAAAATTAATTTCGCATTTAAGAAAAAAAAACAAAATTGTGTAATATTGGTGTGAATATTTCAATGTTACAGCATTGCAGAAGCTGGATATTGCTATCGGTCGTACGCCTGTAGTTATTATGGGTATGGAAGTCAACATTATGCAACAAAATGTGGATTCATGGGTTGGCAAAGATGTGGAAGATACAGGTTAGAATATTTTTTCAAAATTTAATTAGTCTTTCTTTTTCTTCTATCACTTTTCTTAGCTCTCCACACAGATTCATATCAAGTCTTTTCATCGTCAAATATACATGCTCTAACTTTGATATGTCTGACTTTATTTTGACACTACGTTATAATGTTTGACCTGATGATGAAAATACATAAATGTTATTCTATTTGCGAATTATCAAATTTTCAACATTTTCAGCTGCTTGGTAATCATTTTGTATTGTCAAATATCAGCTGCTTGACACTATTTAAACACTATTTCAAATTGTTTGCTTTTTCCCACTCACCAAAGGCTACATATAAAGACATACATTAATTTTGTTATTGTACAGTGTACGTTTACAAAACCTTATTGAAAAGTATACCATAATATTTCAATTATACCTGCTATAAGCAAATCGATAATATAGGAAGTGTATCTTTATCAAATCATATTTGCTTGACCATATAAGAATCATAATGACTTTAAAGGAGACAATTAAAGATGAATATCAAATACACATACATAAAATGTATTCTTCTTCTACTCATTATTAATATTACCATAAATGTTGCATTTTAATTATTTTGTTGCCCGTTTGCATTTGTCTTTAAGTTTTCAATGTTTATTTATGTAGACACATTGGAGTAACATATTATCGGACCTGTTACCAATCGTATTGTTGTTCAGGATACACTGGTTCCTCTTGTGCACAAGGTAATGTTAGAGACGTCTTAGGTATATACGATAGTTGACATAGAATTTATATTCTGTTTTGATTACTTAAGTTTATCGACAGGTTGGTTAACTACCCTTATAACAATATATTTACTGGTTAATGGCGGGCAGACGTGTTTTATTTCAAAACTTAATTCATTTCAAGGGTTGACACGAAACACATAATCGTATATATGAATTAGGCCTGTATCGCTAAAATGTTTTTTTTATTGCAAAATTCTGTACTTAACATCTTTATTTTGTGTGGGACACCTTTGAAAATTTTCGGAACGTTATATTTGTATAATCCGGAAATTAAGCTCCGTAAATTTATGGAGTTCTCTATTTATGTTCTCTCAAACTGGTTTTGAATATTAATATATAATAATTATAGGTAAAAGTCGATTATCCACCATTTTAGACCTTGTCCGAGATATTGTTGATATTAACCTAAAGTTTTATAAAATCTGGCTATAATTGTACACGTGATTTCAAGCGCTAACAAGACTGGATGGACGGACGGACGGACGGACACATGGACGCCTGGTATTTCCACGTTCCCCACAACGCGTTACGCGGGGACAATAAACTGTAAACAATTATTCGTGAATTGAAGCCTTCGTTTTCAGTAGTTAATTGACAAAACAAATTGATATGACCGTATCTTCATTTACGTCTTTAACGCTGGCACTGGCACATATTGAAATCAGGAATTAGTTAAATCTTTTAAATGTTTTATTCAATGAACTAAAACCTTAAATAACCCAAACGCATTTTATATCAGACTTGGTGGATATTTCCCAGTAGTGGTCGTTGGTTTATGTCTGGTGTGATAGGTCGTAACGATTGTCTCAAACGGGCCCGAATCTTAAACCAGTTTTAACATAAGCTTAAAAGAAAATGAAAGTCTTCAAACAAAATTGAGATATTACAAATGCGTTTACTCGGTTCAGTAGTCAGTATTTCAGTACTGATACAATTGATAACACTTTTCTCTAAGGACAAAACACACAAAAATATTTAGAAACCAAGGTTTCAACTCCTTCAGGCAAAGGTGACTTTATACGAATTTGACTATTTTTTCTAACGGTCATTTAGGCGTTTTATGTTCCTTCAAGTCATTAAGATTCCAACATTTTTATTTATAAATATATTCCCGACTTTCAACATTTGAGGTTTGATGAATGTAAATCTAGAAGGGCAATTCTGACGCAATAAATTTATAAAAGTGTTTTATATTCATTGTATCATCATTTTCTGGATTTATTTTGTGTTTTCTTGATACATAAATTACCATATGAATAAAGACACAGAGGACTCTTCTATATTATACAGCCTTATGCTATGGTTCTACTTCCTGTCCTAATGGTGGGGCATGTGCTTCACCAAACAGATGTGTTTGTAGACCAGGATTTACTGGTTCAAAATGTTCAGGTTAGTGCAACATAAACATTTTCGCAGGCAATATCTTGATTGTAAATTCTAATGAATATGGTTTTTACATTTCATTCAAAATATGGAACTGCTTATTCTTTTACTTAAAATATGTATATAGCTTAGATCAGTTTGCATTTTGGAGGAGACGTAAATTTTAACTGCAAGTCAATGTCCAAAATTATTTCATTTTGTGTAAAGAACATATTTTGTTTATTTCGTCATGATTTACACAAAAATAATCATGATCTTGCTTCCAATTGGGTTTCAATATGCTCTGAAATACATTAATTGTCGATGGCAAAATCAGTGTTTTTATTACTTCACTATGCGTATACTAAGAACCGAATCTCATTGATAATAAATAATCATTTAGAACTTACTAATATTTTAGATATCATTGGTTTTAAATGTTATTACTATTACATTTATAACTATTTTTGTACAAATTCTTATTCTAGTCTCATTACGCGTTATCTAATATTTTTTTATCATGGCAGATTTAAACGAATGTACAGCTGGAACACACAACTGTCAACAAGTATGCATAAATAATCATGGATCTTTCGCCTGTTTTTGTAAGTCTGGTTTTCTCATAAATGGTGACAAGAAGACATGCACAGGTGATTATATTTATTGACTATCGATAAAACGATTTATCCAAAGTCTTAGAACAGCTTGGACGTTGTTGTAAAATTGGTTTAAAATAAATGAATTCCTAAAGGAGGAAGATGAGGTCCGTCCACATTAAAAGAACTCTTACAATTCGTTCATCTATATTAAGGTGGATCGGGTGTCTTCCTCCATCTTGAATTTTGAAGTAGCAGATAGCAGTTGGTCTAGATCTTTAATGAAATGTTCAAATTTTGAGAGTATTTTGTAATTCATGGGTAAGACTTTTGATGAAAATATAGAAAATTATGTGTTTTATCATATTTACGGCTGTACTTTCTAAAAACATCATATTTGTGTTTGATTAATTTTTCCCAACTTTGCCAAATAAGGGAGATAACACAGATAGTAGGGGTGATAACTCAGATAAAGTAATTTTATAATAGAAAGTGTTGTGAATTTACCTATTTTAATATGTAGCAAGAAAACAAGTTCGGTGACCCCATTTTTCTTTTTCTTATCTGAATGCATGTTATATTTCAAATGTTTGGCATTGAGCGTTCCTGATGAAGGTAAATCCAGAAAAGCGCTTCGGACGCATGAAATTATTAAAACGTGTTGTTTTCAATTTTTATAAGAGCTATCTTCTCACATTTTATCTTAAAATTCTATCATGTAGGTTTCTTTCTATCACACAAAATTGGATTTTCCATGCATAATCTACACAAAATCGGACAATTTTGCACAACCTCTGGCGTGAATAAAAGTCTGGTGACCCATACTTTTATTATATTTTTGAAAAAGTACGATAAAACTTCATTTTAACAAATTGTTAAAAATTCTATAGATTTTAATTAAGACTCTCCAGCGACCTTAATTATATAAAAGCTACAATTCAGTATAGATTCCATCGTGATAAGTTTTGAATTATGAAGAATGAATAAAGGCAACAGTAGTATACCGGTGTTCAAAAGTAATAAATTGATTGAGAGAAAACAAATCCGGGTTACAAACTAAAACCGGGGAAGCACATCAATTATAAGAGGAAATCAAAGGAACAACAAGACCGCTGACGTGCAACAAAACAAACTCCAAAATAAATAGAAACGAACTATTTGATAACAACTGTCATATTCCTGACATTAAAAGCATACAAATCAATGCAAAACAAACCCTGCGTCGACATGTTTAGTGTCTTCTCCTAACGCTTTGTATGCAGCACACGAAAGCATGACGCTAATTGCTTGAGGCTACAGAAACGCAGTATCGGTCGTTAAAGTCCACCATTTTGATGATATCATTTACTGTGTGTGCTCATTGAACCAGTGTGATTCTTCGCAAAGTACAAAGTAATTTTTGTCCAGGACATTTAACGCCGATTCCTTTGTTTGTAGAAAATGTATAAATTTTGAATGAGAATTGATGCTATTTTAGAACACGAAAACAAAACAAAAAGCTACAGAAAAATTGCATTGTATATTTACTACCATAGACATACTAGATAAAACAAAGAGATTTATCATTTCATTGATTTAGTGAGGATATATTGTAAAGAATTCTGGTTATATATCATGTATATGTTGAGTTCTCTCTTGGCACATTTCTTACCAGTACTGTAATTGTAACAACAAGCAACATTATAATGCATTTATAATGCACCGTCATTTGTTGGAACAAAAAAACACTGATTTATAGGGCGATATCATTTAGAATCAAGAGTTTATGAGAACAGAGAACAATCAAAAGTTTCCGAAAATGACAGCAATAAAACGGTCAGCTTTAAAGTATAAATAACTCCATTTCTGCCAATTCAAATTTGAAGAGAACTGATATAAACTGGAAAATCAACAAGTAGATTTTGAGTTTTCTTTACATTCATCTACTTATCTCAAGTGCTCCAGTGTTAAGAATAAGGTTGAGAACTATTTTACAGAGCACGTACGTTTAGAAGGAAGTAATACATACTTATCTAGAATAATACTTGTTTGATGTATTGCGTGGTTAAAAATATAATTATTCGACCAACGCATGTTCATGTTAATATCCTTATTGCTTATATTAATAGGTAACACCTAGTTCATATTCACACACATATCTAGCAAAAATCGGGTTAAGATACAAAGAAGACTTTCAAAACCATCGATGGAAACAATTAGAACACCATGGAAAAAATCAATCACTACAGAAAGACAAACAACAACAAATTAATTATGAGGAAACCCTTATAGTGAGCAATACGAACACCACCAAGAAGCAATGGTGATCTTAGGCTAGTTCCCTCCGCAAATTATTCAGTATGCCTTCAGAATATACAAATACTCATTTTTATGATATTTAGCATAGAGATTACAATGAACCATTATAAATCAATGGTTATACAGGAACGCATATTATGGACCTGTCATATATATAAACACGACTTTGCATACAATTTTATTTTGGTATTAAACAGGAAGCAGATGCAAATATTCGCCTTTTGAATAAAGCTATTTTTGTGTCTTGCTTACTTGATAAACAAATGAATTTCAGCTAATACCATTTATATTTCTAATTAAATTCTTTAAGTCTTTTACTTTTTACGTTTTGGCAGATATTGATGAATGTTTGGAAAATAATGGTGGATGTAGTGAGTTCTGTCAGAATACAGATGGATCATACAAATGATCCTGCAAGAATGGATTATACTTAGCCAGTGATGGGAAAACATGCATAGGTAAGATATGTGGAGGTGAACTTCAGCTTACAACATTGGAAAATAAGTAGCCACATACACACAGATCAGTAAACAGTACATTTAATTCAAACACATGCAATTTAAGTCCTTATTACTCTTTACAGCACTGGTTCAACACTGTTGTTTGTGGACTATCAGTGAACTATCAGTCCCAGATGGTATATCATCAGCTCCGCTGTCAATTCATCAGTACTGACATGATTCATAAGAAACTTTAATATGAATTTAGAAACTATTAAGAAACTATGGTTAACGTTTCAACTCTCTCAGGCATAGTTGCCCATTTGACTATTATTTTATGTCCTTTTGGTCATATACTCTTCTTATAAATCCTTGGTTTTCAAATGTACGGCTTGGAGCTTTCCGGATGGATGAAGGTTAATCCAGAAATGCGCTGCGGAAGTATTAAATTTATATAGTGTTGTTTTCAGTGTTTTGTTGTTGTAGTTTTTTTTTATTGACCCATTCACCATAAAAGAAAGCCTAATTCAGTATTATAGTATTATAACGACTTTCAAAAATTAAACCGCTTTGTCCATTCATAATTTGATGAATCTTTTATTCAGGCAGTATCCTTTTACAATGTATTTGAAATTATGTAAAACATTTCAGATACTGATGAATGCTCAGCTAATAATGGAGGCTGTGAACATGTATGCATAAACGACTTTACAACTTTCCGTTGCGCTTGCAACCAAGGATACAGCATTGATCTCGACGGTAAATCTTGTGTTGGTAAGTAGACTAAACACTTATAAAAAATGTATTTATTTTTTCTAGTAACAACGCATTTAAAATTCCTACAAAATTCCATTCCTCAACATTAACTTTAGTATTTATACTTAAATGGCTACCATTACATGAAAGCCGTGGCGTTGAGAGAAATATATTAAGTTATGCACTAAAACTCAAGATGAATTCAAATGTACTAAATGGTAAGCAGACCTAATTGCACGAATGACTCGTAAACATCAGGTGAAGTTATGCAAATAACGAGAAAATGCGGCATTGTACTGACGACATTGAAGCAATTAAGAAGTTTCTTTCAATACTGATTTTCAATAACGGCTATTCAAAAATTACGGCAGGGGCTAATCATGAAACTGATACGTCAGGATGCTTTAAGTACCTCAACTAACTAGGAAAATTGTTGTGAGACTAAAAGTATCTTTTAATACTTCATATACCAAAATATAAAAAAAAATATTTCAGATATTGATGAATGTGCAGGCCCTAATAAATGTTCTCAGCAATGTGAGAATACCGTGGGATTGTATAATTGCAGTTGTTTCCCAGGGTTTGAGCTCTCAGACGACGGTGTTACATGTCTTGGTTAGTATTGTTTAATGCTACGGTCATTAGTTTTGTTTTCCATCAACATAATTCAATATCTAACATATTAAGGGGCAGTCTTCGATATGTTGGTAAGGGTCTGTTTTCTATTTTGATGCTCTAAAATGTAGTGTATTGTTGATTTCATTTAGCTTTCCATACTACACATGTATTCGCTTTCGCAATCATCATAAAGAACATTTTAAATCCGAAACACTCGTCTAAAATTGATATAAAATGTTTACTGTATAGAATATATATGTCTACTCAGAATTATGTTATGCTTAGCATTTACTATGCGACATTACATAAATATCACATAGCTGAGATGGTGAAAGAGCAGTTTGTAACACAAAGAAAACATTGTCAACCGAGGCGAAGCCAAGATTGACATGACTTTTCGAAGGTTGACAATCTGCTCTATTACCGCCTAAGCTATGTGTTATTTAATTCATCATACTGAATGTCTGTTATTAATGTCTATTGAATTTGAAATTCAAAGTAATAATCCATGATGACTGGTACATAACAACCATCCGCATTTAATAAAGCGCACAATTAATGAAGCGTCTCCGTGAAGGGTAACAGAGTGTTTTGCCATGGCGTAGAGTGAATTATCTCTTTCGCATTAACCAATCAAAATCTGACATTTTAACAAGAAGTATAATAATATCAACCAAGGTCGAAGTCATGATGGACATTCGGGAAAGGTATGATGTGTCTTCAGATAAGGATATTATTCTCGCATTGACAATAATAAAAACATTGATTTTTTTCATTATTCCTTTTGTAAGTTTTAAACAAAAATCAGTTAAGTTACTGTTTAAGAATGAAAAGCGATAATTGATAAACGTCTATGAAACAACAATAACAAAACAAATCAAATGACACTTATACAGTAAAACACTTATTCTTAAGCTAGTGACATGTGTCTATGTAGAATGTCAAACTCTAAATAACTCCAAATCTTTAAAATTTGTCAAGGAATTGAAAACAAACAATTACATATCTGGTATTTATATTTGTCTTTCTTCCTGCATTTTTGTAGATATTGACGATTGTGTGGATGTAAGTTGCTTACATGGAGGTAGTTGTATAGATTTACCGAGTTCCTATCAGTGTCAATGTTTACAAGGATATGAAGGCGATTATTGTCAAACAGGTTTGTTAAAAATATATTACTTTACCTGTCATTTTACTCGCAATGAAATTGGTGCTGACATTGTTACAGGAATTGTTTCCGTGTCCGAGGCATCTGAATTAGGCGCTTGCTTTGAATTATATGGTCCATGTTGCTTTATCACTAGTTTTAGAGTGGTGTTTTATCCTATTTTATTTTGCATTGTTTGCATTTTAGTACCATAGTATATACTTTGTAAATAAAAACATTTCATGGTATCATTTCAGACCTCCGGTTGTGTGATTTTCTCGCTGTGTTGAAGACCCATTGGTGGCCTTAAGCTGTTTTCTGTTCTTTGATCGGGGTTTTGTCTCTTTGACACATCCCCATTTACATTCTCGATTTTATTCTATATTTCAACATTTTATGTTAAATCAACAGATATGACTCATCAATGTATTTCAACATGAGTATATCAAAGGTGAAACTTAGTGCAAGAATCGCTGAACCGTCCGAAGCACCACCTGTTTTCAATCAGATTCGGGGTACTTAAACTTATTTATTTTTCGGGTCAAATATATGTGATATCAAACATGCTTAATATTCAACCACGCAAAAATGCATAACATTTAAAGAAGAATGAAAATTGCATACTTTTCATCATTTATAGGTTGCACTTCGGTTAATATAGACAAAGACTGTGCTACTCTTTCTTCAAATCTAGTAAAACAAAACTCCAATAGAATAATATGTTCACTTCTATTAAAATTTGACCACTACTTATCTGTAATTTACTAGTATTATCTACAAGATCAAATATGGAGATCATATCTGGGATACAGTAGGTAAACATATATTTGTTTTTCGTTCATTTTTTGTACATAAATTAGGCCGTTAGTTTTCTCGTTTGAATTGTTTTACATTTGTCATTTCAGGGCCTTTTATAGCTGACTATGCGGCATAGGCTTTGCTCATTGTTGAACAATTGGTTAATTGGGGTTGTCCTTTTGGTATTTTTGCCTATTTAAGATAGAAAATAATAAATCTTTAAGCATATACCTATATTTTTCATGAAAAATAATATCGATTTTTATATATTTTTTCAGGAACCAAATTTCGAACTTCAGACGAAATACTAGTAAAACTTATATATTTTTTAGATATAAACGAATGTCTTTTTGCCAATGGTGGATGTGAAGACCAGTGTATTAATACAAATGGATCATTCTACTGTCAATGTAGGGAAGACAGCTTTCTTGAGGAAGATGGATTTTCTTGTAGAGGTATACCATTTCTCTCATATGTTTTGATAGCTATTCATGCATGGTTACTGTTTTATTTTAGTAGTTATGATGAAGGTAAATCCCAAAAGCGCCTCGGACTAAAATTCATAAAGTTTAATTTTTGTCTTATTTGTAGTGCGTTTCGTGTATTTCTAGAAATTACATTCGAAAATTGTGTATATCTTTGTAAAGAGTTGATACTAAAACGGTTAGTCTTTCTTTACTTTATTAAAAATTTTCTTAAACATGGCCGTGGTCCAGACCACAAGAGTTCTGACGCCAGAATACAATTTCAAAGTAATTTCCAAAATACAAAATGAAGCACATTGTACGATATTGACCATTTCACACTAAATAACACGTGGAATCTAGTTCTAATTAGTGATGTTACTTACCCTTTACTAACTATTTTATCAAACAAACGTTAATATTATCTGCTTTTTCCGGCACACTTAATCATAAAAACAATACAGTTTTATTATTGTTCAACGTGGACATTTTTTATTTGTTTTGTAGGTGACAGTGATGTACCTTCTGTGTTTCAAAAGTATCAAATTGCCCGTCGATTGCTTCCGAGAGGCTGTATGTTTGTTTCATTAATGTCCTGTAAAGGAAGTGAAACAAGTCTTAACTTAATGTTAACATCTACAGATATGTGGTATCGCCTTAACACAAATCAGAGTATCTTGTATACATACGGGATTGTGTTTGCAGAGGTCGGAGATTTATCTGTTCCCGTTTCTATTACCGGCATGAAAGTTATTTTGACTGAAGAGAACTATGATATAGTAACTGGTTCTGTTTCCTACAAGAAAGAAGACGGTTTAGCGTTAAACGATCGACACAAAGATGATTGTTTGTTATTTAATATAACCAAGAAAGATATTCACGAATTTATTTCATCTGGTTCCTTTTTAGGAACTTTTTTCGATAGAATACAAGATAACCTCCCATTCTGGTTAAGACTTTCAAAATCCGGCGTTGGATTGATATCGGTAACTGATCTTAAGACTGACTTGGTTTATGGACAACATATAGACAGTCTCCCTGAATGTACCGGAGCGCCAGTATTTAAGGATCGATTATACAACGTGTTTAGATTTGGAACCGACATGTCGTTTAGCATATACGGTGATCGTATACATGTTCCTTCTCCTTTAGAAGGCAAAAAGTTCTGTATGATAATCGACATCTGCCAAAATAATGGAGGAACAATATTCCTGATGATACCCCAAGAATCTCGTAACTTATTGGATACAGCTAATTTTTTTACTGATCTAGCTAGAAAAGGTCTACGACTGAGGCCAAATGGGATTGGACTGTCACTGGTAAATGATATAAATGTTCATTACAAAACATCGCCATTGAATCTCTGGAATGGAGACGGAATGTTTCGTGTGAGGTATGAATAATCAAAACAGTCAACAGTACAGAGATACATACTTAAAAACACAATTGATTTTATGAAGTTCCTTTGATAAAAATTCAGTTCTTAAAAGATATAAGGCACTTTACCAATGATTCATGATCAAAGTTCATCCTCATGTTCAAACAAAATCATGTGTTCCGGATTTGCCTAGATAAGAGATAATTATTTTAATTTTAGAAACTGCAAATTACAAAACATTACAAAACAACTGAATCTTTAATATAAAGTAACATCTCCTTTAATTAACCAAGTGTCTTTTCGGGTCAAACAGTTAATTAAAAAGATAGAAAAATAGCAAACAAATGTTGTAAAGTGATAACTGGGTAAAAACTTCAAACTGGGAATGCAGTTGAAAGGTCAAAAGAACACAAATCCCTAAATGAAGAGAGAAACACTTCAACAAACTTCAACAAATGAATCAATAAAAGATAAATGCCAGAAGATGGAGGCTCATGAACAATAAACTGTTTGTCAAAGAACATCGTGTAAATAAATCTTAATTCCATAAGAAACTTTTTCTGTTGCTAGTAAAATCTGAAAAGATGCATTGATTCCTCTGTGAATATTTTTTTATTTGTTATTCCTAAGATATCGGGAATCTTTCTCTGTTGCTAAATAGCCTGATAAAATGAATGATTTTCTTTCAAATAGAAAACAGAGTTGTCAAATATTAGTATTATCGATAGACCATGCAAACTGGCAATGCAAACATGAAAGTTATATACATTGTGAGACATTCGAATCTGTATTGTTTTCCAGAGTTTTTCAGACCGCTAGCATTTGGATTGATGCAGACATCGACTATACATCAACAAGCAAAAGCTTCGATTTAAATATATATGGAAATACAGATATTTTCTTAAACGTGCCAAGTATTACAAATGTGAGTACTTCATACTTTTGTGACTTATATTTTTATTGTTCTTTTGGTATCTTTCCCCCCTCTTTATTCCTTTTCCATGTTATAGAAGTGTGTTTAATCAAGGTATCAAGTATGAGGTTTGATTTAGATTTATCGTCTGAAACTGGAAAGCTTTATATTTTTACCATCATTCATTATGTATATTATTCAAAGGCAATTTAATATAAATGCATAAAACACACCTAAAAGGTTCAATGTTTCGATAGACCTGCTTAAAATACTTTTAAAAGAAGATAAATATATAAAGTTCAATATACAACTAGAAGGTTGTGTCAATTAATCGTTGTATTGTTTCTAAAAATAATTTAGTTTAGTTCACTCTCTAGTAAGTTGTACAATCGAATCTTCAACCATGAGACAGTGTAAACACTATTTTGGTTGTGTTTGAGCTTTTAAATATTGCCATTTGATGAGGGAGAATCCGTTTTGAATTTTCCTGGGAGTTCGACATTTTGTTATTTTACTTATTTTGGCACATACTTCATAGTTTCCTTATTTTTTTCACATGAACAGTCGTAAGATTTAATGGATTAATTGATTAGAAAAAAGGACACCGTGTATCATAACTGGTCCATTATACCGATATGAGTTTTATCATTATTTGAACATATCGAATTAATTTGAATTGTGGTATTAATTTGTTCTCAATTATCAGCATTAAGAAACATATTATGACTGCATTTTAACCCCTAAAATGGTAATATAGCTAGTTGGACAATGATAATAATGTTTTTCCATGTATACTTTTTGTTTTCATTGTAGTTGCTGCTGGATTTATTTGTTGAAGAATGGAATGGACTTGTTCAGTTTAGGAAATTCACCCTTACACCAACAGTACGCATTAGAATTGATGGAATGGAAATAGAGTTATCATTCAAGGACATTGTAATGGCGAGCTTAGATGCCTATTTCTCTATAGGCGGTAAGATACAAAAGTTGTTGACGATTTTTTCTCCCAGGTTCTTCTTTCTGTTGTGTTCATTACACATAGTTATACTTATGGCAGGATCAGTAGCTTTGAACATAAATAAAGATAAATCTTAAGTAATGGTACATGATTGTGTTCGATCAGAACATCGAAAACGGTTGTTTTCGATTAAAATGTATATTTGGAATGCAAGTCAAATAAGAAAGTAAGTCAAATACTTTACAATGTTAGATTCTTGCGTTTCACGTATTGCTAACATCTTGTCGTTATGTTACAGGTTTACAAGGTCAATGTCCGTATCTTATCTGCGATTCAGTGAAGTTTATTCTCCTTATCTTGGTTTTCTTCTGAAATTTTTTCCCGTCTACTTTCTGTTATTTTCATTACAAATATATTATATTTATGGCTGGAATCCTTTGTTTTGAACAAAGCTGATCTCAAAACCTTACAATCACAATCATAGACCACAACGAGGGTTGGTCAAGGGCCGAAAGACTTGCTCGGGAAATGTTTTGGATAAGAAAGCTAAGGACAGTTTCCCCAGAGGGCATAAATGAAAAACATAGAATGAGTCACTCATTTTCCCTACCATCACTCATTTCCCTGACATTATTTTTTCCAGTTACTCCGGCTTCCTTACTTGACTCTTACAGTTTTAAGGATTCTTTTGGAATTTTTTGAATTTTACTAGTTTAAATACCAGGGTTCTTTTCATTTGGTAGGGATGTACAAGTACGCATCCACGTCCAATTATTTAACCTTAGCCCAAATTTACTATTATTTTTTTTTCATTATAAAACTGCTATTTATTTGGGATGATAAATACGCAGCCTCTGTTTGACATATTTTACCAGCTTATATCGATCAGTGCTGTTTTTTGGGAATGTATTACACGCAGTTGTTGTAACACCTTAACTGACGTCATTTTGGAATTTTAGAGGTGTGACAGTTCAAATCTCTAATTACTATTTTCATTTTAGGCATGTCTTTGAGTCGTTTTTTGGAAATTTCAAAAATTTATTAGCGTCTCTACATATGATGTTCGGGTGAAACTGTTTCACTTTTTTTATTGTATAGAATTCAAGATTGCTATAATTTAATAATCAGAATAGATTGATCTGATTAATTTTACATCGTGCTCATACTGATGAAGGATATCTGTTATCCGAAATATTTATAGTTACATTTGTTCGTTTATTGTCATTTTTTGGTGATGTTGTATCCTTTTAGACTGGTTATATATTATATTTTGTAGTGTACGGTATCATATTTATATGATCCATCGCCCGTAAGATTTATCTTGGCTATTATTTAGTCATTTTACATATATATATATACCACTTATTTCCGAAAGGCTATATCCATTCTATTTTATGACAATGAATGTATTTAATTTGTATTTTAGGTGATGAAAAAAGAATTTGGTGTGGAAATAATGCTAACCCACCTGGTATTTTTGTATCATTTTTGTTGGACGTCAATCCATTTAGACACATTACCATACTTGATAAATGGATCTTTGATGCAAGTTTTCAATTATACGCCTTCATAACAACTGACAACCGATTGGTTCTTGAAACAAAGACAGACATAATTCAGGAAATTTTAGAATTAAACAGTATGCTTGAAAAGTTTAGAATATCATTCGACAATTTTACCAATAACATAATCGGAGAAATGTCTTCAGTCTTACAGCAAGCAATCATACAATTTCAAATGTCAATTTCAGAATTGCAAACAATAATGGCCGAAATACTCACTGGCGGAGATAGCCTCCGTGTGATCTTAAAGGGTGTTAAATATTCATGGGAAAAATATACCAAATTGAAGAAAGAATCTATTGACTTATTAGATAACTTTGAATTTCATACAAGCGCGTTGGTTAACGAATTTACTGATCTTATAGAGTCCGAGACCACACGGATTGGTTATAATATAGATAGAGCAATTTCAAAAATTACAGACCAAATATTTTCATTAGTTGATTCCTATACTGGAGTTGGTTTCCGTTTCAGAGCTTTCGTAAAAATATTTGTTTTAGAATTTGATATCATGGAAATAGAGTTTATTCATTCAGTGAAAGGTATGGCAAAATGTAGCAAGTTTAAAAAGGTTTATGAACTTATGAGCGATGTGGAAGCTTTCAGAGTGGTGGCTCATATTCCAATCATAATTGGTTCACCAAATATCGTTCGTATAAGATTGGGATATTTCTTATTGTATGAACATCATAACTATCTAAGCTTGGCAGTTGGAAATGGAAGGTTTGCAGCACACATCCATACTCATGTTTATATCTTAGGAATGCAAGTGTCTGGGGATCTGTTGATTAGTAACACTGGACTTTATATTCATATAGAAGGTATTATATGGAACATATTCTTTGCAAAAATAGAAATGTCCGCAGAATTAGGAAGAAACTGGTATGATTTAACATTTAAGGTAAAAGGTTCTCTTTTTGTTTCTAGCCAGAAGCAACAGACAATAGGTAGAAGTAACTCTGATTTTCAGGGAAGCTATTTGGATGGAATTCGTTCTGTTGCCAGGAAAATCGGTGACGATGCCAATAGAAGACTACAAGCAGTCCAGTATGGGCTATCCGTAGCTCAGAGAGTACTAACATTGGCCCAAAAAAGAATAAGTCAAGCCCAGGGAAAAGTCAAACAATGTAATGCAAAATTTGACAGTGCAATCTATAGCCTTGAAAATGCAAAACGAAAATTGGACGAGGCCAAAGCCCCTTATGAAAGAGCATTGGAAAAATTACGAAAAGCCCAACGAAATGTCGATAATTTATGCAGAATAAGATCATGTCCCCCAATATGTATACCTGGATTAAGATGCAAACAATGTGGATGGTTTCCCTGCTGTAAATGGACTAATTGTTTAATTGCAATACCTAATGTTGTATGTCATGGCGCTAACTTGTTATGTCAAGGTATACGTGATGCAGCCTACGTTGC
Source organism: Mytilus coruscus (assembly GCA_017311375.1). Lineage (NCBI taxonomy): Eukaryota > Metazoa > Mollusca > Bivalvia > Mytilida > Mytilidae > Mytilus > Mytilus coruscus. Next base: position 66,740,336 of record CM029607.1, read on the forward strand.
TCTTGAAGCCGCTAAAATTTTTGTAAGAATTCCGATGCTAGCATTCGATGTAGCAAAGGCTGTTCTTACTGGAGCGCAAATTGTTGTTGACAAAGCAAGAATAGTTCTTGACGTAGCAGTTGCCTTCCTTGAGGAAACAAAGATTGGTCTCCAAATTGCAAAAGTCGGCTTAGAAGTTGCTAAAGGAGCCGTTGAATTATTAAAAGTAACTTTAAGTGCAGCTTTGCATGTTTTCGATTTTCTGGTTCTTGGCATACAACAAGCAATTGATGTTAAAAACTGTGGTTTTGAAATCGAAATGTCAATTCAGGATAAAGCCCTATTTGAAATAGGTTGTGATGTGAAAGCTTTTGGATTAGGTTGGAAAACATTTAGATTTTGGTTTGATTTCCGAAATCCGATTACAAGTATGTGGAGAGTTGCTAAAGGGACCATTGGTTCTCTACTGGACTCTATTACTGATATTTTCGGTAAACGGAAAAGAAGAGATATTTCGTTTAAAGCAATGTCTAGACTTCATCATATTTTCAAGATATACAAGCGAGATGCATTTGACACTGCAGGAAATCAAAGTGAATATTTAACGAACACAGTTTTCGAAACCATATATAATTATTCCCCGTTCAATTCTATAAACGAGTACGATTATCGTGTTATGTTGTTTCAGGAGAACTGCTTGTCTTTCAGAGCTATTCACTCATTTCTATCTTTGGCTATTATACAGCTACTGAACATGTCAAATGAAACTGTGTCGCAATTGAATGACATGTCAACGTTCAGCGACCCAACACTAAATATTACAACTGAAACATCAATATATAATTTGACAATAGAATCATCCGGCATCAGTGTAGAATATGCTTTAAAGGACTATAATCTTACATACGAAGAGTTAAACGCAATTTTAGAAGAAGTAAAAAGCAATTTTATAGACGATCCCTTAATAACTGAAGTCGAGGAAGTAAAACGTGAGGCTAATGAAATGACAAAATCAGCCATAAACGAGGCCAATTCTCTATCCGTTGTTCAATTTTGGATTTTTGAATTGGAAAACATGACAACTGAAAACTTCAACAGGTCTGATTGTGCAAATTTTAGAGATTGCGTGTTACACTCCATTTCTATTCTTTATGACCTTTTTACTGACGATTCAATTGAAAACGCAGTACTGAATAGGCAACTGACATCTTCAATCGAGGACATTTTACAAACATTACTGACAAATGATTCCGTTCCTGTTACTCAGACGTACCTAATGTCTCTGGAACTCATTGATCATCTTACTGCCATGAATAGTTCAAACATGTTTTGTTCAATTCCCCCAATCTTTATCAAACAACCTCAAAACCAAACTGTCCTATGGGGGTCTCGAATACACTTATATTGCAACGCACTTGGGGATCCATCACCAACCATTAATTGGTATTTCAATGACAGTCTGTTGGAGAACAAAAAAGGAGCAGAATTGAAAATAGATAAAGCTACGAATCAGAACAGTGGTACTTACAGATGCATAGCAGGAAATGTCGTAATAAATATAACCTCTGACGATGCCTTTATCTTTGCAAAAGGTAAGTTTTACCATCTAGTATAACTGAATGGTAGTGATTTTACTGGAATAGTATCCACGAATCCTATAACTGAATGCGCAGAGGAGGTTTGAGATCGCAAAAACGTTTTTAAGCATATGTTCATATGCCTGTTCCTAGTCAGGAAACTCGGAAATGGCCTTCATTTACCATAGGGGACACTGAAATTAAGCGTTTAGGGTTATATTTAGGTCATGATTAACTATATTTTAGTTTGCGGTTAGGTTTAAGAATCAGGTCTAATGTAATGGTTAGGTTAAGGGTTCATTTGGGTTTTGTTAGTCATAAAATTATTTCCGATATTATTCGTTAATTTTTGAGATTCTGTTGTACATTACATTGTTGTCAATATAATGGAATTCTATGCGACAGTCATACAAGTGAGAGGTTTAGCTAGCTATAAAACCAGGTTTAATCCACCATTTCTACACAATGAAATGCCTATACCAAGTCAGGAATATAACAGTTGTTTTCCATTCGTTTGATGTGTTTGAGCTTTTGATTTTACCTTGAAGTTCGGTATTTTTGTTACTGTGATATCATTATTACTCGTTGAATACTAATTTTCGTGGATTTCGTGGGTACAGGAAAACCACGAATTTAAATGTTCAACGATTTGCAAATTTGCTGTATAATTATATGTATACTTTTGGAAAACCACGAAATCAAATATCCACGAAAATGCATGTTTTCCTCAACTCACGAAAATTGGTACCCACGAATATAAATGAATCCACAGTATTTAATTTTTTATAACTTTCATGTAATTTTCCAGAATGCCCACCAGGCACATTTTTTCATGCTGAATCCTGTAAAGTATGTCCGAAAGGTTCATATCAACGGAGCTGGAACAAAAAAGAATGCAATATTTGTCCAATTGGGTTCACTACATCCACGCAATTGTCACCGTCTGAAATGGAATGTAAAGGTATATGTCATATTTTATGAACACAGAATTTTAAGTATTTTTTTTATTCATAATTGTCGCAAAGATGTTCAAAATTGTTTTTAACCCATTGTATGGATATTAAAAATAAGCTCACTGAAATCCTATGTCCTGTTGAAAAGAAGATATGATACATTATTTCAGTTACTACAATAAAAATAGAAAGCAAACTTTTTTTGCACCAATTTCACGAATGCTCTCTTTAAAAGGGGTAGTCCCGGTAACACCATTCTTTGGCCCAAAAATATAGCATTTAAAAACATTTGTTAAAAATGTAAACTTTTACCTATTTATTGGAAAGAATGATACTTTTCTTACATAAATATGGGCTGTTTTTGACATTGCACTGCACATGCATCAGGTATCAGCATTATTAATTCATGTAAAATTACCGAAATCTTATTTTTAGACGGTTTTTGTCTAAAATAGAAGTGGCCGCACTTGTGTTCAGTCTTGATATTCAAAGATATGTTGTATTTGATGATGATACATAACATACATAAAGGTTGATACTGAACACGAATGCAGCCACTTCAATTTTAGACAAAAACCATCTGAAAAGTGACGTTTTGTGGCATATTTGATAGATTTTTTTCATATTCAAGCTTCAATTTAGGCGTCCTTAATGACCAAATTCAATTCAAATCTTTTACAGATAATAATTGAATCGACTGAAGAAGTCACTTAAGTGTTTGAAAAATGTAAAAAAATCTTTCATCCGATGTATTTCAAATTTTAGGCCAAAGTAAACCCTTACCGGACCTTCTCCTTTATTCAGAATATAAGTTAGGCGTACATTGAAAGCTTAGACAATTGTAGTTCCATAATACAGTTAAATCACAAATTTCAACGAGCCTTTAATTCTTAGTATGATATCTCAAAAAAATAAAATCATTTTACTTTTAAGTAAGATTTCTCGTAGTTGATCATTCCATAAGGTTTTTTTTTTCTTGTCAAACTTTTATATCTTCTACATGTTATACTTGATATATACACAATAGAAAGAAAATAGTACATTTGAGTAAGTTAAATTAAAGGTTGATTTAAGGTGGATCATCGGTATATATTTCCTGATATAATTTATTCGTTCATTTTTATGTTCTGTTGAATACATCACTTTTATAACTTTCATGTAATTTTCTAGAATGTCCACCAGGCACATTTTTCATGCTGAATCCTGTACAGTATGTCCGAAAGGTTCATATCAACGGAGCTGGAACAAAAAACGAATGTAATACTTGTCCAACTGGGTTCACTATATCCACGCAATTGTCACTATCTGAAATGGAATGTAAAGGTATGTCAAATTTCATGAACACACAAATTTAAGTATTTTTTTTGTTAATATTTTCAAAAGATTCTTCAAAATTGTTTTCAAACCCCTATGAATATTAAAAAATACTTACTGAAATACTATGTCTTAGTAAAAAAGTAATATCTTATACATTATTTCAGTAACTACAATAAAATTAGAAACCAAATTTTGCACCGATTTTACGCATGCTCTTTCTGAAATTTATCCAGAATATGAGTTTGTTGTACATTGAAAGCTTAGACAATTGTAGTTTATAATGCAGTTAAAGCACAAATTTAAACGTGACTTTAATCGTTAGTATGATCTCTTCAAATAATTTCGACAGATATAAACGAGTGTCAGCTGTCTGTTTGTCAGCAAGTTTGCACTAATACCAATGGATCTTACTATTGTCAGTGTGGAAGCAATTATAATCTGGAGAAAGATGGAAAAACATGTTCAGGTAAATGTAATTAAATGTTTGCTTAACCATATTTGTTTAACTTAATTGTGGTTTTTTTTGCTTTCCCTTGATATATTCTCATTACTTTTAACCATATTATAGTATGTAAATGATCAGAAAGCAATTTATATTTCCATATACTAAATGTGTATGTTCAAGTTAACTCAAAATTTAGATCAATGCCGATGATTCAGAAGACACACGAGCGCATGTTTTAAGGATAAAATTCGGATTTTCATTTAGTATGCTTGCACCATTGAAATATACAGTAAGAACAGCGTCACAAAACTTAAATCGTAAAACAGCAGCCGTTCAATTTAGTACTTTACGGATTTTAGTATTATCTATACTGAACAATTATACCAAATACATGTATTATAAAGGTTCAAAACGAAGACACAAGTAACAATACCAAACTCTCAAGTAGCTCGTAGATAATAAAACAAATAAAATAGGACTTGAAATAAAAATCGCCACCGCTTTTGGGGCATAATTTGTTTTACTCATGATTGTTAAAACAAGGTTCAAGGTTTTTGTAGGGTAATTTCAATTGTATTTCACCATGATTACATTCAAATTTCTTTTGTGTGACATGTTTTGCTCTATTGAGGTTGGTTTATATCAGGAACAGAACTTGGTGGGGTTGAATATGTTTTATACTTGGGCACAAACCTCTTTCTTTACCTATCTAGACCGTATGTTGAAAAATGAAAACACACAATAATAATTTTGCACATTCCTTATATAAACAAGATGACAACGGATTCAACAAGGAATCAATAGACGGTACAAATCAAGGGTTAACATGTGCTTGCTGTTGTCAAACATTGATACACTATGATTATGGATATGTGATAAATTAATGTTATTTATCATTATATATATGTTTTGCACTTTTAATTTACATTTGTATGGGTGTGCAGAAAATAACATGGAACTGATAATATCAGCCGGTGTTGCTGTGGGAATAGTTACTGTTATAGCTGCTGTTGTATTAATTAAGATCTGGAAGACAAGACAACTGAGGAAAATGAAAATCAGGTAATTTTGTGAGAAAAAAACATTTTCTAAATTTCTTATGTATTAAGTGCTTTTCTGAAATTAACTTAATCTGAAACATGCAAACACAAACATGTGAAAGCTAGTAATATATGAATCCATAGAAACAGTCTGGGCTATATTGCCAAAGGCTAAGGTGACATAAAATATATACAATGTAAAGCAAGAGTATTATACATTTATTGCAAAAGTAAAACCACGACGCGTGTAAACATAATAGACTTACAAGAAACATACAATACATGAAAACAGTTATAAACAATGGAAGTAATAATCAATAATATATAAGTATATAGATAATTGATCAATGTAGACCTCATTTTCGCAACTCCATAGATTGCTTTAGTGAGCCATCATAGGGTCTTAATGAAAAACGACACAGTATTCAATTAGCAATAAAATGTATAATTGGATAATGCGCAGTACCTTTCAATATATTCCTGTTGTTATTGATGAAACTTAGGAAAGTGATAAGATGTATGAACACATGAAATTTGAAAGTTTCAAAATCAAACAGGACTTGAGTATGAGGTCAAAAACAATCTATATTACATAATATTCTATCATCTTAAACACCACTACACTACAATTACCAAAGTTCACCTAAAAGAATTTTTATTCATGTAATCTAGAATTAAATAACGATATGAAACCCACTTTTCTTAAAGTTCTTCATAAAAATAAAATTTCAGGTATTATATTTCGTATTCATATAATATATATTTCATATCTTTTAGACCATCAAGTGGTAACTTGAAGTCGTCACAACCGGAACAAGTTCATGATATTGATCCAGCTAATGCTAAAAGATCCCAAACGAAAAATTGATATAATTGCTTACAAATATACAAGTTTTATTTTATCATTTAAAATATAATTATTTTAATAATTTTTAATATATGTATATAACCAGTATTATTTTGTAGTGCATATTAATCAGCTGTTTTGTTTTCAGTAATGAACTTAGTTAATGAACTGTATACATGTACTACGCAACTGCAATATCTCAGCATGCCTCTTTCAAAGCTGTCCTGTTTTTCAATGATTACTTTTAATTATATATTTATGGATAACGTTTACTATATATTATTATTGTTGGATTGCACTTTTCTGTCGATGATAATTGTTGTAATAAAATATTTCAAAATTTCAAGATGTATTATGCTTATAGATTATGTTGATCATCTCAACGAGATTCACGGATTTTCTCGCTTGAGCCGGAACGGCGAAAGTGAGGAAAGCAATCGAGTTCAGATGACCAATGATTATCTGTTTATCGCTATTTTACCTATGACAACGTTGTTAATTTCATTGACAACGGGCACGTGCTACCTTAGTTTCTAGCAATAATTTTTCATATCACTCGACTCCGCTGAGAAAGAAAATTATCAGTCAGCAAGATCAAAGGAAAATTTCGTAAAATAGCGATAAATGAAGTTATATCAAGGAATAAATGTTTGTACTCAATTCTTTTATGAATAAAAATAACACTTATAAATTCCGTGGGTCTGAAAAGATTTTCTTGATTTAACTTCACCGCGCAGGAACGATCTTGAACCTTTAAACCATTTACAAGCCAGGAAGTATAACTTCCACGTAGAGACGACGAAACCTTGCATGCATTTATCTCTTCAGATTGCATCTATCCCATTGAAATTTGAATAAAAACGAAACTTTTGGACAAAAGGCATAATTTAAATTTTTCAATTGTGAACTTGACATTTTATGAAGTAACATTACCCAATCTCACCCACATCATGTACAAATGTCCTATAGTATATTTTCTATATTGCTCAGAACATTTGACTAAGAAGAAATTATTAAAAACCATGAATTGCCTTCGACGACAATATTTTAATCTGCATGATCAGAACAAAACAAATTGTTTTACAAACAACTTCCTTGAAGTCTTTCAGGCATGTTTGATTCTGATTATTCATTTGCTTTCATAGTAAAAATATGGTTAAATGTGATTTTCCCACCGTAACTTCAATTGAAATTCAATGTGAACCTATCTAATCTCATCACTGTCACTCATAATTAAATAGGAAAGAATATTTTAAGATATTCACAACATCATTCCTATTAGGTTGAAAATAATCACAACCAATCATAATCAAGAGTTCTCTCTGAAGCGATGGGTTTTATATGCAAAACGATGTATATCTATTTAAGATTTCGTCGAATGGTTTGTTATTGGTTGATCTTCGACTTAGGGTAAACAAAAATTACATGACGTGAATGCCAAATAATCACTACGAAGTGATGGTATTTTTCTAAATGCCTTTCAATATTGTTTCCTTCAATTTTAAAAGTTGGGGTTAAACTCTTGAAAATGACCATTTAAAAATTACAATAAAATGTAAAATTGTATATGTATTTAAAAATCATAAAGCTGCATCTATATTAAAGAAATATAATATATATGAAGTTGAGCTTTTGTACGTTTTACGCTTTTATGTGCTGTACATGTGAATCTAAGGGAACTACATGTACATTTTTCTAGGCAAAAGTGAATCGACTCTACAATTATTTCGTTCTATTCGGAGGGTCTGCTGGGGTTTGCAAAACAACTAGCTGTCAATAACTGCGAGAGCTCTTAGATCTATACTTAGTGTCTTTTGTTGTTGGGATATATAAGTACCCTGCCACATCCACTCCGTGTTTTTGTTAGATGTATTTCGGCTTTGTATTGATCTGATGAGTAAGCCCTTTTAAACTGATTTGTACATCGGATGACCGTGAGGGTATTCCGGTGTATTGTTGCCACAGACATTTTTACCCACGTGACTTTCGTTTTGACTGATAACCGAACGCAAAATAACATTCCTTATCGCTTGTTATATATCAATTTTATTAATAAATATTCATGAAAATAATTTTTAAAAACATAGATAAATGATATGAAAATGTTTTGTCGTGAGAAAATATATATCACGAACAAATCAAGAATACGGAAAATTTGTGTTAACGCATGCGGAAGAATATCTCAAGAACGTTTTGCTGGAAAATATGAATGCCTACTTAAATCCAATATATTCGAAAATCGAATTATTACAGAAGAGCGTCCACCATGCACTTGCACTGCACTATTATTAGAATATAGTAGAATAGAATGATATACAAATGGATGAAAATTATATATACAAGTAACTGTAATATATAAATATTAATATGATATATAACAACAAACCAGAGTATACTGATTTGTATCACTACAATCAGAAGTCCAGTACTAGTCTAGTAATGGACTTCTGCTACAATGTAATAGTTATTACGGTGAGGTTGAATTACCTGTCATTTATTCATCATCCACGCACGAACTTGTCTCAGAATTTTTTTTTTTTTTTTTATCTATGTACCTTAACCTCACTTTCAGGTATAGAGATGTGATTTTTATGAGACAAGTGCTTGTGACCATCCAAAAGAACTTGCGGTCATCCGATGTTCAGTACTTCAGTACTTCAGTACTTTCATTATAGTTTAATATTCTTATGTTGTACTGTTACACAACACTGTCCCATGTTAGGGGGTTGGTCTTCAAACCCGCCGCATTCTGTATGTGCCTGTCCCAAATCAGGAGCCTGTAAAAGTAAATTAACAAAATACCGAACTCTGACGAAAATTACATTCAACCTTCTTTGGTGTGACATGTTTCTCTAGTTAGGGTGGTTTGGTTTAGGCACATAATATGGTGGGGTTGAATATTTTTACTTGGGCACTAGCTTCTTTCTTTACCTATCTCGAAAAAGTAAATTAAAAATACCGAACTCCGACGAAAATTCTAAACGGAAAGGCTCTAGGCAAATGTCAAAATCAAAAGCTCAATCACATCAAACAAATGCATAACAACTGTCATATTCCTGACTTGGTATAGGCATTTTCTTATGTAGAAAATGTTGCATTAAAGCTGGTTTTATAGCCAGTTAAACTTCTCACTTGTATGACAGTCTCACAAAATTCCATTATGTTAACAACGATGCGTGAACAAAACAAACAGACATAATAGGTAAAATTGTCAAAAATAGGGTACAGCAGTCAACATTGTGTTATAATCTTAATCACTATAAAACAAACAAATATTCAGTGGTTGTCGTTTGTTGTATATCATATATGTTTTCGTTCATTAATTTGTACATAAATCAGGACGTTAGTAGCCTTGTTTGAATTGTTTTACATTTGTCATTTAGTGGCCTTTTATAGCTGACTATGCGGTATGGGTTTTACTCATTGTTGAAGGCCGTACGGTGACCTATAGTTGTTTCTTTCTATGTCATTTGGTCTCTGGTGGAGAGTTATCTCATTGGCAATTATACCACATCTTCTTGTTTTATATAGAAATCTAAACACCTCAATACTATGACGCAACCGAAACTGTATGTTAAACTGTGGAGGTAGGTTATTTGTCCATACACAAGTTGTCATGAACACTTATCGTCGTTTACATATTTCAATTGATATGTTACTCTCTTGCATGTTTACACTATAAAGACTGCATAAGCATTAACTCCGCACACAAAAGATACTCTTACAGAGTTATAAGAAAGAACGACTAAAATCGACATAAATAAGTTTTACGGTCACCATCACGAATATGTTGACCGATACCGGATATGTCTGGGTTTCAATCTGTAAATTAGATATTTGATAGCCGATGTGTAAGATTCAATTTTTATTGCAGGTTGTTTATATCTTGGACTGTTTTTATGTTATGTTTATGTTTTATGTTTGGTCAAAACTGGGTCATTAGAGCTTGTGTTTTATATTTGACTTATGCCGAATCAATATTTTATATTTTACTTTCTAGTTTCAGTATGTTAAGTTTGGTAAACGGGTCCCAAACTGAGTATTCACACCAAGCAATGGTCTAACTAGCCTTGTGTAGCATACACTGGGGCTTTTGTTTGTTGTGGACAGTGGTGCAGGTTTCTTTTGATGAAGGCCCTAGTTGAGCTTTGCTTTCTATGTGTATGTTTCAGTTAATGGTTTTATGAACTGCAAAATTACATGTATTTTGATGTGTCAACCAATTCTAAATTATGCCCATGTAAGTCGTAACTTGTCAGTGGGATTTGGTTTGCGCATGTTTGTTACACGTAGAAGTTGGCATTCGCTTGAATTGAATTCCATTGGGGATCCCACAGGGTACCCCTCAGGTCGCAAGGTCGCTTTTAAATTCGTCGCAAGGTCGCGAGGTCGTTTTTAAGGGAAATGTACAGGTCGCAGGTCGTTTTTCCAACATAGAGGTCGGAAGTCGTTTTATATTTAAAGGATCCATTTAAGTCATTGTTGTGTCGATTCTTGTGTTATTACACCAGGGACATATATGTTCCTGATTAAACCTTTAGTTTTAAATTAGATATTTGGACATTTTGCTTTTGGGTTTGGTTGTTCTTGTTTTGTTTGAGGCCATCCAGAGATGGCTGTCTGTAAGTGGGAAGTTCCTGCTCTATTGAAGTTCGTGTCGTCAGCTCTAGATTTATTTTTGTGTGGCATTTAATGATCAATATGTGATGTCTTCGTGCCATTAACCCATATCCGTTCTTTTCCATATTGAGACCAAAACAGGACTTGAACTTTTCGATTTTTCAGAACAGTAGTTTCAACCAAACATTCAGTATTTCACTAATCCAACACAATATTCATATTGAGCAAGTCCCCAGAACTCTTATAAAATCACCGGGGATGTAGAGCTGGATTTACCTACTGAGATACTTTGAACACGATCTATAGACTGATGGCAACAAGGAAATGTCTTGAAGACAGGGTGTCCTGCTCGGCCTTTATTTCCATTTTCGATGGAACTCCCCATTTTACACAGTTGTTAGTCCATATCATGATAAATAAAGAGTACGGTACAAAATTTCATGCAAATTCGACATGAAACTTTTAGGAAATCATCTTAAACGCAAAGGTAAACCAAAGTGTAACTGACGAACGAACGGATGGACGAACAGACCGAAAACTATATTTACCGCAACAATGTTGTCGGGACATAAAACATGAAACTAATCATCGTCCTTACTTGGATACATTTGTCTCTTTGGAGCACACACAGAGACGCTAGTAGCTAGTGCCCTATGCGCTAGTGATGACCATCGCCCATAGTGTCCATAGTGTATTTGAAGCAATAACCCAGACCAACTTAAATCTTTTTTAAGAAACAAAATGGTCCAAAATGATCATAACTTGACAATTTGATAGCTTATCAGGTTCTAGAAACAAAGAAACGAATACTTCTAACCGACTATAGATACAAAAGGGTCACAAATAGTTCAAAATTGATTATTTGAAAACTACATGTTGATTTAAGATGAAAATCGAACTTAACTTGTACTTTATAGTGCTAAACAATTGGGAACAAATGAAATAAATCTTTGATCCGTTCTCAAGTTTTCATCTGTATACCACCATGGGACGGTCAGACAGATGGAAGTACGGACGGATACCCAACCATGTAATACTTCTCTACTGCGTGTAGTGAAGTATAATAAAATAGACAAAAGTGTGACAGATGGCCGGAAAACAGTATGGCTGACCATGGTTGGTGGGACCAACAGTCAGCAGTTTATGTTTCATAACAGACATGTGATTTGGGCATTTTATTTTATCAGATCTGCCATCCTTATAGGTCATGACGCCAGCCGATTGTTCTTCCCGATCTAGTTCTACTGGTGGGAAGAACGTAGTTTTCCGACACAATTCTCTGAGGAACAACTCGGTCAACATTGTCAGTCTCATTTTCGTCCTCGTCGGATTCTTCTTCAGGGCGAACCAATTGACACTGATCAAGAAGAATGTTGTAGTCATCTTCATTAAGATGAAAATGGTCACAATCTTCTTCGTTCATTGAAGTATACTCTGACTTGTCAAGTTTCCGGATTATCGAATCTTTTGTAGTTTTCTCTGCGGTAGTTGTTGATGGCTTTGAAAATTTAAAACATGATTCCTGATCTTGTTGGAGAATGAGTATAGGGTCAACGACGTTTGAGGACGGATCATCTACAACTCTGTTAGGCAAAAAGGCCATTATGATACTTGCATTACTCGCACTTGCAAAGTATCTGGGATTGATAACAACAATATCTCCCGCTTCATACAACACTGCCATTTCCGTGTCTTCTGTCTGAGGAACAACAAAATCCCAAATCTCTATTTGTTCACTGTGAGCCTCCGGTTCTTTGTAGCAATTAAGTGGTAATGTACCGGCATTATACATAGTTGACTGTTGTCTAACGTTTTTTTGTCTAACGGATTGACAATAGTCTTTCCTAAACGAAATAGCGACAAAGGACCACAAAGGAAAACATCGCGCCCAAAATGGCAAGGTCGTTTTAGGTGGGTGAAGTCGGAGGTCGTTTTTCCAAATTTTACAGGTCGCAGGTCGTTTTTAGAAGGCCCTCAGGTCGGTAGTCGCCTCTAAAAGCCCGGAGGTCGCAGGTCGTTTTTACCTGCGGGAGCCTCTCCATTTGCCAATCAGATTCCTATCTGAGCAAGTTGTTCATGTCTTCTTGGGTGCTACCGAATTAAATATTATTTGTTGTCTTTCAGTCTTTCATATATAAATATCACCATTCAAGTAATCTACAAATTAAGAAAAATAAAAAAAAAAATTGTTGTGTAACTTAAATCAGGAACATATATATAGATATACTGTTCCCAGCTTAAATTTTGAATATTCTTAATCACATACTCCGCGCATGTAAAAGTTCGTAATCTTAATTATAAGAAGCTGACACTGTATATCAGATCAGGCTGAAGTTAAATTTTCTGTTGTAGAATCTTATTTATTATGCTTATTTCAGATGCGCATGGCAATCTTTTACAAAATTATAAACTTTATCAAATTATGGTCAGTTTTCATAAATTCCCGCGTTTTCTTCTTAAAATTATTTCTGACGTGCTTGTACTTTTGTGGAATAGGCGAATCTCGAATTTGTCCGAAAGGCTTTTATTTTTCGCGCCATATTTTTGTAAACAAAACCAATAACGTTAACGGGAACATCGACCAAAGATAAATCAAACTCAGCAGAGCATGTGGAAAGTATTTTGATTCCCGGCTGACCCGGCCGCTTGAACTTTGGCGTCATACAACAATCACTTTTCCATTGTGGCGTCAGATATTTTGTATTATGACGTTAAAATTTTACGGGAACCTGTGTGATATCCAGTAATGGCGGACAAATAGCGATAAGGTGTATTTCAAACTGCCAGATCTAGAAATATTAATCACTAAGGCATATGTCCACACAACTGCACAGCAACACTTGTTTCATACACGGTAAATGCTCCTCCCTCTTCAGTAGCTCCAAATGAGGTTTCTGATAATTATTTGTTAACAGATAGCTGATTATTATCCAGTGATAGCTTCTTCTACTTCTACCGGTTAGTGACCACCGTGACCACCGTCATCATGTTGACTATTCTGTCACTTTTGGGTGTGCGCAAATATAATTTTGAATACAATAAGAAAAAGGGTGCTATACAAATATTTAACAGTGTTGATTAAAACAGAAGCGGCCTCTTAAAAGATTCCAGGCTGCTGACAGATGTAACTGAGGAGGGTAAGGCATTCCAATCCCTGATGGTCCTTGGGTAGAATGACTCTTTCCTAGTTGTTGTGTTACATTGTGGGATCTGAAAGAGTTTGTTCCCATATTTCTTTTAGCACAGGAATTGGAAATTTTATCAATAATAGGAATAGGGACATCTCAAATATAGACTATAGTTTGGCAAAAGTCATAGTTACTGACTGATATTTGAGATGCCCATAAAGTATTTGTATTTATTTGCCCTGTATACCTGATTATTGATAGAATTTCTGATACCTGTGAATGAAGTTTCAAAATTTGAAGTATATTTTATCAATATATCAATACTTTATGTGTCACAGCAAACACAACATTAGCCTTCGTTATACAATTCAATGCAGTCAATCAAATTTTATACCTGGCTTGTTTCTTCAAGTTAAACTGTTTAGGTTTTCAATATCTAGAATTTATTATTCAAATATAAATAAGAAGATGTGGTATGAGTGACAATTCTCCATCCAAGTCGCAATGTATAAAAAGTTAACAATTATAGGTCAAAGCACGGCCTTCAACACGAAGCCTTGACTCACACAGAATAGCAAGCTATAAAGGGCCCCAAAATGACTAGTGTTGAACAATTCAAACTGAAAAACAAAGTTCTAATCCATATAAAAAATTAAATGAGAAACACTTATGAACCACAACAAGGCACAAAAAGATCTGTGTTGGTAGCTCTACTATAGACCCCATCAGATAAAGGAACATCATAAGAACAACTTAACATCTCCTTGAATAGACTAGATAATACAACATCCACAAATATGTGGTTAGGAGTGGACTTTAATCTTGGACACATAGATTGGTCAATACCAGCATTCATCTTAGGCAAACCAGATGTTAAACAGCATCAACATTTACTAGACATAATATCAAATCACAACTTGCACCAAGCGACAGACAAGCCAACACGTAAAGATAGAATGTTAGATCTTATTTTAGTAAATAATCCAACTAGCATAAATAAACAACTACCACCTATTTGCTTAGCAGATCATGACATAGTTTATGTAGATTGATACCTGGTTAAAAGAGTAAGAGAAACACCAAGAAAAATACTTAAATTCAAAGAGTCAAACTGGAACAACATAAACAATGACCTTATTACAACACTTAGCACCATCAATATTTTGTATGACTCAAGTGATGCAGCACATTATGGAACATCTTTGAAATCGATCTTCTCAAATCAATAGAGTCAAATGTACAGATCTGATAAAATGCTCACATACAATCATTGACTACCTTGAATAAACAACAATCTAAGGAAACTCATAAACAAGAAAAACAAGCGTTATAAAAACAGAAATAGCAATCCATCTAAATACAAGAAACTAAAACAAACAGTTCATTCAAAAGAGCAAAGGAAGGCATATATTATTTACCAATCAATGAACCAGACCAACATCAGTCCACAAACACAAAACCAAAAAGCTATTTCAGTACATCAAAAGCACTAGAAACCATAATACAGGAATTGCGCCTCTGAAAAAGAAGGCATACTTGTAACAGACACTCTGAAAAGCAGACATACTAAACCAACAATTTCAGTCCGTATTCACTAACGAACCACCAACTAATGTTCCGGATAAAGGTCCAAGTCCATATACAAAATGCCAGAAATGAAAATCACAACACCAGGTGTCAAAAATTATTACACAAGCTAAATCCCCACACAGCAAGTGGTCCAGATAACATCAGTGGACGTGTATTAAAAGAACTAAAAGCACTAATCACAATAATTTTAACCATCATATTTATCAAATCTCTCGAAACAGGCAAAACACCAAAAGACTGGAAACATGCAATAGTTGCACCAGTATTTAAAAAGGGTGAACGATACAAGGCTTAAAATTATAGACCAATTTCATTAACTTGTATTTGTTGTAAATTGATGGAGCACATTGTCACAAGTAACATCATGGACTACTTGGAGGCAAATCACATACTCTACAACCTCCAGCATGGTTTCCATAAATCGAGATCATGCGAATCACAACTCATTCAATTTATACATGAACTTCATAACAACAACAGCAAAAATATACAAACAGACCTCATTATTATCTATTTTGCCACAGCCTTCGATAAAGTACCCACAAACGTCTACTCTACAAACCTAAATACTATGGCATTCAAGACAACACTCTAAAATTGATTCAGGCTTTCTTATCAGACCGTACACAAACAGTTGTTATAGATAGAATAACATCAAACACAGTACCTGTTACATCAGGTGTGCCCCAAGGAACTGTCCTTGGGCCTATACTCTTTTGATACATATCTCCGTTCATTTCATTTTCATATACATGATATAGTTTAGTTTATGTTATTCATTAAATTTTACAATACAGCAATATAAAAATAAGGATATGTTGTACAATTGCTAATTTTAAAGACTCTAAAATTTAAAAACTGATTTGATCTTTTAATTTGTTAACAATATATTTATCTAATACAGTTGTCGATATAAACAATATCACATCAACATATTATGTTACAAAAAATTTATCTGCTACAGTTAACTAAAAAGACAATTTAGTTTCTCCTGGTTTGTCTGTATCTACAAATTATGTTCGAATGTCTATCTGCCTCAGATGTCTATAAAGTCAAATTAGTTTCTCTTGGTTCGAATGTTTAAGATCTTAACGATATCATTCCATATCACAACATTTAAAATATTTCCTCATTTTTCTTTCTCAATTCATTTCATTTTGTGTAGTTAACGAACCTTAATTAAATATTAAGATATGGTGATGTATGATTTCAAATGAGACAATAAGCCACCAGACACAAAAGAATGAGGATGTATACAACTATAGGTCACCGTACAATCTTCAACAAAGATTAACACTTATACTGGCATGACAAAATGTCAAATATTTCAAATGGGAAAACAAACATTCTGATTTATGTACATGTGTAAATGATAAACGAAAAATCAAATAAGGTAGAGGGCAAGTGACGACAACCACCGAATCAAGGAGCTCCAGAATAGGGTCAGTCACATTGAGAAAGTGGTGGGGTTAAACATGTTTATGAGCACTCACCCTTCCCTTAAATCTAGGATGGTGGTATAGCATCTATATATAAATACAATTTATTACAAAATGTAAAAAAACAGTTTGAAAAGGCTTGACTATCAGATTGTTACGAAGAAAACAACAAATAGACAAAATAGGAAACATAACAGTCTTTGTATGTAACCATATTTCACCTAGTTATAACCTAAATTACAATGTCAACGTTAGGCCAAAATCTTCCCGTCCCAATTTTTTTTATTTTAAAAGATTTATTATTTCCAGATTTTGTTCATTTCCATTACCGGTAACCAACCGTCGATAATTTTGTTTTATTCAAAACTTCCTGTTTCAAATTTCGGTTTTGTATTTCTTCGAAAGTTTTAACCAAAATGATTAAGTGGACATATTTTGCTGCTCTATGATGACAACATTATCTTCTGAGAATAGAGATTGATTATGAGAAGGTCATGAAATATTCGTGTTATGAGTAATACGCTGTGTCCAAGAACGCAAATCATTGTATGTCACAAATTTCTGTGATTAGAAAACAGTGGATTTCTTTTATTTATACAATGACTTTGTGTCAGGAAATTTGGACTGTGAATGCTATCCAAAGCGCAAGAATCTTAGAACACATTGGTACAAAAACATGACTGGAATAAAAATTGACACAAGCACAAACTTGTGTGATTTATGACCTAATATTGAGTACAAAAGTCGGCCAACATATAACAAGTCCTTAGATTTACCCCTAGGCTGTCGTTTTTGTTGACAAACAGCAAACACCCTCTGTCCCAATACCCTCAACAGAGTCATTAAACAACTTCTTTTGGTTAAGTTCATGTTTTACATTGAATTATATTTGCATCTTGACTTGCATAAGAATCTTAAAAGCACCAACCCTATTATTTTCAAACACTCTTTGAGTTTTCATTTTAGTCTGTACTCATAATACTTGTGTTGCATACCAATGCACTTGCTTGATTTTATGGGCACTACAAATCCATTGCTTAGAAAGCAAAATAAATTTGGTGTACGTAGCCTAACTGAAGAGAGCATTTCTCTACGTATTTGCTATTGCCTAAAATAGGTTTCTAAAGCAGCAATTACATGTAGAACAGTGGTTGCTAATCAGAGATATTTATTTAAAATTGAAAAATTATGTAGGATTCCCTATACATGTTTATGCATGATATAAGCTTATTATTACACTTGCATATATGAAGAACACGTCACAAAAGGGTTTCGTATGAAATAAAGATAAAAAAAAAATCCTGACCCACCGCCCCATTTTTTTCAAAATCTGGATGAAAATCTACTAATTAATTTTAGTTGGCCTTATACAACCAAAAGAAATTTGTTTTATGCCCAACCTACGATAGTAGAGGGCATTATGTTTTTCGGTCTACACGTCCGTTCGTTCGTTCGTTTGTCTGTCCGTTCGTCCGTCTGTCCCACTTCAGGTTAAAGTTTTTGGTCAAGGTTATTTTTATGAAGTTGAAGTCTAATCAACTTGAAACTTAGTACACATGTTCCTATGATATGATCTTTCTAATTTTAATGCCAAATTAGAGTTTTGACCCCAATTCCACAGCCCACTGAACATAGAAAATGATAGTGCGAGTGGGGCATGGGTGTACTATGGACACATTCTTGTTTTAAAGAATGCAGTAATTTGTTTTTTAAAGGATACACTAATTTGGAGAGGTGACCACTTGATTGTCTTGTTTAAATATAATGAAAAATATAAATTGATTACAATTTGGCCATCATCTCACCCTATACCAATCTTTATATTTGGTTTTAATTCGATCAGCTTGATAAATCTTATTTTTATTTCATTATCTTAAGTCATCATCGATATAACGATTTCAACGTCAGGTTTTGTCAATGGTGTTGTCATCGAAATTGACATCTTGAGTGTTTAAATTTTTTTTATTAATACCTACAGTAAGAACAAGTGACAATTTAAGGTTTTATCTTTCAGGTTGTGAATCTGTGAAAACACAAGCATTGCCTTGGAGAGCCAAGATATATGAAATAATGGAATAAAAGTTACCAAAAAATATTGAGAAAATTTTTCAGCAGCAAAAAACAGAATTATGAAATAGTGGTAAAATATTATTATGACAGTTCAATGAAACACAAATCAAATGGTACTTTAAAATAATTAGAGAAATGGTTGATATAAGCTGATCATACAGGAGCAAACACCAAATTTTGATCTTGTATACGACTATCAACAGTCAGGGTACTACTTAAACAAGTGATTTCAGAATCACTTCCTCGAGTGATTTTGGCTGTAAAACATTAAAATTTTCACACAGACTTTTAAAATCACTGAAACAAGTAATTTTAGAAGTTAAAATATAATCACTTTAATAAGTGTTTATAACATTTTCTTGATATTTTTCCTACAAGCTTGATTTTTTATTGGTAAAAGACAACAATTCCATTGAAAAACAACTATGTACATGCAGAAATTGTCTTTTGCTCGATAAGCCTGACACTTTTACAGTTTTTTAAAATATGCAAAACTTGAATAATTTGTAGATCAGGTCATAACCTTGAAGTAGATCATTCTAACTCTAAAGAAAACCAATCAGGTTACCTAATATTGTTGATCTTTGTCTGATAGTAAGAGTAGTTAATGAATTTTTGATTACAGAAAAATTCCCAAGGGTACTTTTAAAAGCTTTAGCGCACTACTTACTGCCCAAGCACTGGTGAAATTAATATACAAAGAAAAAGGGATAATTGATTTATGTAGGAAAATTATAGAAAAGATTGTGAAAATATGGAAAATCAATGAAATTAGCATTTGAAGATCAAAGAAAACACTAAAATCACTTAAATAGGTGATAACTGAATTGATCAAATCACTGAAATAAGTGATGATGAAATCACTTGTTTAAGTTGCACCCTGACTGATCAATATAAACATGATAAACAAAGAAAAAATGACTGCTCATCAAAACAGGTCTTAGAATTAATCTGAAGCTTTTCACTTTGCATCATTGCAGTTGCTACAGACACAGAAAAAGGTATACTGCTGCCTTAAGGAAGGAATGGTAGTTCCAAAGTCATAACTATGATTACACAAAAAACTCATGAACAAGTTTAACATCAGCATGATCAGTTAAAAAATTACAAAATGTATACATGACATAGTCACTAGCATGTTTACTCAGAAAAAAAATAAGACATAATAAAGACATGGACCTTAAAGGTGTTATATCAATAAAGCTTACTTAAGTCTTCTATAGAAGAAGCAATTGAGCAGGCACATTAGCTCTTACAGGCCTAGGGTTATAATGATACATATACAGCAGGGGTCAGCAAATGAATATTAGTTTTATATATGCATATGTGACTTTGTATTAGAAAGTTTTCATTAATGCTATTGTAATTAACATGTGATGAGGTGTATACTTCAATGTGACAGGGAATGAGCAACCTAACATCACAAATATAGTAATGGCTTCTGGATATCTAGTCTCCTCGCACAGTTAATTTGCAAACAATTTATGAAAATGATCTTACATTAGTTTATACTAACATGCTAAGTGTTATGAATATACACATATTAATTATTATTGTGCCATAAAGTTTACTTCAGTTCTTAGCAAGGTGAAGATGTCTAGACGGGACCCGGACAGCAGCATGGAGTTACCAGATTTTGATGGGGGACCAGATCTAATGAATGCATTCCTGCAGGAGGCCTGTAATGTACCAGGATTATCACATCTGTTTGCAGATAATTTAGAGACTATTGATCTGACCAATGATGATATAACAGACCTCCCAGATGAAGCATCAGGTAACTAACTAGTAAAACTGCTTGCAGTAGTAGAGACTGTGCACTTGTACGAAACATAATTAGTGGGATACTGGGACACACAGTATGGATATTTTTAGTAACTGTTTATTTCTAATTTTCACCAAAAATATTTTATAATGTTACTTTTGGGCTGATTTTAAATAAACCTAAAATTTGAACACTAGGTAAAAAGGATTGATAATAGTTTGATGGTGGACCAAATTGAGTTACCTCTCTTTGATTGTTGGCTATGGAAATCCTTCAGGAAAACAAAATTGTAGGTTATGGGTATTAGTATCCTTGTTATGACTTACATTTCTTGGTGACTTTTAGTGCTAAGCATTGATATAAACTAAATAGCTTCATAGCAATTTGTTTTTAACACAGTGGTTTTTGACAGCTGGGTGGAGTTCTCTTTCCTTGTATAATATTTACCAATAAATCATTGATGCTGAGAGAAGAACTAGATAGCACTTTTCATGAGTCTAATTTGATCCTGATTATATTTTGAACCTGAGGACCTTTGAACCTTAGGACCTTTTATATCTATCATTGCATTGATGACATTCTGAATAAATTACATGATAACCAAACTCTTTTGAACAAGATTCTATTGAAATATTAACTTTTTTTGACAGGAGAAAATGACGATTTGATATAACAGTATGAAATCAGCCATAAAATTACACTTCTCACCATGGAAGATATTCACTTTTCAATTTACACTTAGCAGAAAATATACAACTATTAAATAATTTCTCCTGCATACATTAACAAATATTATTGTAAGAAAAAGTTTTAAATAACACAATCTGTACAGGATTAGGATGAAAATATAAATAAATTTGTTAGGTTAAGAAGAGATTATATTGAGAGATGTTTATGTTTTGTAGTTCAAAAATATGTTATGTGTTTTAATGTTTCTTAAAAACGGCTATGTTTTTCAAAAGGAAGAGTTATTCTTTTCTGGAGAAACGTTATATTGCTGGTAAGTTCACTATGTACATTTAAAGCATTTTATGTATTTACCATGGAAATTTCAGATTCAAATATTTTAAATATCAAAGATGTATTGCAGGGCTGTCAAGTTTTCACGGAGCAAATAAGTGAGATTTGGCAAAAATTGTAAAGATAAAAGAGAAAAAACAATAGATCAAAGGAAAATGCCACCAAATAAGCATGAAAATGCGTGAGTCTCCTGCACATTGCGTGAGACTTGACAGCACTGGTATTGATACATGGGAACTTATAATTCTAAATGATTATTGAAGGAATATTTATAGGTTTCATATAAAGTGAGAATTGGTTATCATTGAAGGAATATGATATATTTGAGAAGATCCTCTAGTTGTTGTTCTGAAGGATGTAAATTGGTTTCTTTGTTTGAAGATTGAATGGAGAATGCCTTTCTAAGGCAGCTGTGTCTTTTGAATTGATGGTTTACATTGTGCATGAAATTCGTTAACTACCTGTTGCAAATAAGGGTCAGGTTGGAATATTAGTGATCATTGAATTCTTCAAATCCAACATCAGATTTATCCAATAATATACTAAACTACATGTACAAATATCCTTCCTTAGAAAATATTTTTGTGAAAAAGTGAACAGTTTATGACCACAAAGCTAAATATTTTGTATGCAAGAATTCGTTGCTTTTAGTTTTTGACCGTAGCAAGTATGTGGGAACAAATTTAAAACATATGTATTGTTGTCAGAAAGATGATAATAGATGGACTAATGACTCTTTGAGAGTTTTAATCTTTCTGTAAAAAAAAATAATTGACATAATTTCTTTTTCAAGAATAATGAATATGAATAAAAGGAGAAGTGAGGCATTTATAATAAATGAGACAGCAACCCAACAAACAAATGGTCTTCGTATGTTCTGTCACCTTTTGGTATTACAAAATTAAAAAGTCATTTCGGAGGCCTTTTGATTATAGTACTTGAAAATGGCTGCATAAAATTAACAAATGTCTTAGTTTACAGAAGGAAATGGGTGTTAAAAGGGCCTTTCTTGGTCTAACTATTCACTGAAGTTTCAACTTTTGATTTAATATTTACATTTGTGTGTATATTAAATATATAAATTTTAGGTAATACAAAACTGAAAGCTTACAATTTAAGATCTATAAGGTCACTATAGATGGAGATATGATGTCACAAATAAGCCTCTACATTATGTTCAAATTGAAGATGTTTAGATTTTGGTCAATTAACAAACAATTTTGGGACCCACGGATTTAGTAAGAGCTCATGCGAGTAATCATGAAAATATTAGTTTCCTTGGTACCATGTTAGTCAAGATGGAACAATATAACAACATTTTTACGTTCATAGAGGAATTTGTTTATTTTGTGTTTCTTTAATTTCTGAATACTTTGTCAATTGAATAGTTGGTGGTTCCTATAATTCCTTTATAATAAAATCAGCTGTTTTTGACAGTTCAGAATTATAAATGGAAATTTTAACATCATGAATCAACTTAGTGATTCAATTTATAGAGGGACACAGCAATGTCAGATTGATATTTTGAAGAGGGAGAAAAATTACAAAAAAGGCCCATATTTGATGATTTAAGCATTAAAATTTTCATTGTGTGTGGTTTTGTAGGAGTAAGAATTTCAAATAATAAGACCAAAGTTTGTCATTTATTGGATGTTTGATTGAGTAAATACAAATTTTACAATAAAATATATGCATATATAGTGTAACAACAAACACGGTATACTTCTTTAGATGAATGGTCTAGTTTATTGGTTTTCATCTATCTTAACAGACAGATATACTTGAAAAGGTTGGTAGATATTATTCTATGATAATAAAATCAGCCCTGTGTCAGAATACAGATTTATGAATGCACATGTACATTTACATAATAATATTATTACTATGTCCAAGGAAGCAACTTCAGCCATTCACTGGTTTCATTAATCAAAATGGAAGAAGTACTAGATCTATTGATATTGTGATAGAGTTTGTCAGTTTGTCTGTTCATTTGCAATAGAGTTTGTCTGTTTATGAATAGATGATAGCATATAGGGTCTTTAAAGTATGGAGAAGGATGAAGGATCTCTCAAGTTGAAGCCAGATCAGGGTCAAAGGCTTTGTAGAAAATGTATATCCACTACCTATCTTTTATTTTCAAATACGTCAGATGTTTATCCCCACAAGTAAAACTGAAAATGTACGAATATGAATAAAAGTGGTAAATGAATGCATAGAAATAGGTATTAAATTTAGTTTCAGCAGAATTTTTATTGCTGTACAAAACTTGGAGTAGTATGAAAATTTGGCATAGATGTTCTTGACAGTTGAAACTCAGGTTCAGGTCTGTTTTATGTTTAGGCTAAAAAAAAAAATATATGTGGTTGTGATAACATTGTTGAAAAAATGTGAATTATTTTTTATTTTGATAATTTTTTTATATAAAATATGCAGTGAACATATTTTGGTTAAAAATTAATGTTAAGGGTAGGGACTCAAATTAAGTTAGGTAGGGAAACCTGAATTACACATATTAATAAATTTATCCTTATAAGGAATGAATTTAATAAATTTAACTACCAAATGAAGAAAGTTTTTACAGTGTTAAATTCAAGATAATCTTTTGAATTGTCATTTCAGAAACTAATTATAAAACTGATAAATGGACAAAATTGTAATTCATGTTGTCTAATAAATAAACCACTAATAACTTCATACCAAACAATTAGACAACATGAATGAAACAATGTAAAAAGACAATGATATTGTCAAGAAAGCAGTTATTTTTGAAACACAACCAAGAAATATATAGCCGAAAACATTAAGAATTAATAGCTAACACAATATTTCCGTCTTGAGTACATAACAAAGGTCAATTTTACCTGTTAAACATCATTTCTTACATTTTCTCATATAAATCATAACAAGTGCCAGAAGGGAGGCAACTCTGTGGTTGATGTAGGTGGAAGATCGTGTAATAGGATAAATTTGTTATAGACACTATTACTGGGAATTAATTGACCTGATGTGTGTAAAACATTGTATATTTATTTTATACTAGTTACTTATGGTGACAAGATTTCTGTACCAATATGAAGATTTGTTGTCATTCAGATGATTGGCTGTGTTTATAGGTTGTCATGTTTATTAATTTTCATGGGTTAATTGTGTCTACTTTGAAAGATTTATTATACTTATGTTTTATTTTCTCACAGATAGATAACTTAACTTGTATTCTTTTATCTTAAAGAGCCGTGTTTATAATTTTTTGCTCATAAGAAAGAAGTGGATATATATAAAGTGGACAGGGCATATCTATTGTTTGCTGGTTCAACTTTTGCATTTAGAGTGGAATCATTTATATACATCAATACCATTATTCATTGATTGAGAACAAAACTGTATTTTCGTTGGTATTTGATTTTTTAGTATTTATAATTACTGCATACAAATCTATAGAAAATTAGTTCTTTGTTGAACACTTAATTTAGTTGTTTATCTTTACCTATGAAATCCATCAAGAATTAGTGCCCCACAAACAATATTACCCTTGACCGTCCTTTTGTCCATCCCATTTTCTGTTCCACACTCTAACTTAAGTTTGCCTCATGCAAATTTTATGAAAGTCATACACAATGCTAAGAACCAAAACTAGCAGAGAGAGTTCAAATTTGGGCATTGAGTCATTTACCATTCTAGAATTGTGCCCATTTTTAACTTGGAAAATTGCAAAGCTTAAGCAGGGATATTTGTGACCTAAGACACCTTCTTCTTCTATCTTAAAATAGTTATGCCCCTTAGGTATCACTTTGGCATTTACCTTTTAAGAGTTATGCCCCATAGTTAAAAAATAAAAAAAAAATTTCCAGATCACAACTAAAGTACCACTTGATAGAATCTTAGATTTTTACACAATGTTATGATTCATAAAATACATATCAAGTTTGATTTTGGGGTATTTACTGTTCAAGGGCTATGTCCCTTCATTAAAAAAAGTGTTTCCTCAGAATCATTTCTAAAGAACCACTTGACTGAATCTTTTAAGATTTTATCACAATGTCATCCATGAAATACAGGTCAAGATTCATTTTGACAGTATATGCATTTAACATTCAAGATTTATGGGCCTTAGTCAGATTTTTTTGGGGGAGAGTTGGCGGGATTTGCCTATTTTTTTGGTACATCATGCACTGTCCAGTACTTTGGGTCTGCTATAACCTATGTTTCTATTTGAGTTACCGGGAATCAGAATTTTTTGAAAGCTAATTTTTCAGAAAACAAAATGTAATACCTGCTATTTCATCATAACTGTCATTTTGCAGTGCATAACATGATTAAGCAACAATTACATCACTGTAACCTACATATATTTCTCAAATATATATGGGCAAGGCATCAATGATATTTCACCACTACTATCCTGTTGCACTGTACAGTGAAGGACAGTTAAATCTGGATCGGCATACTCAGTATTTCATGCTTGATATATTTAGGTGTATTTCTCAGAAATCTATGGTAATTTTACAATATTTAAACACATTTTGATTATTTTGACCTACATTTTACACTTCATGGTCTACTCCCTATCCATTGCTGTCTTCTATTATGTGCATAGCTTAAACTAGCAGTGCTATTTCATAATTAAATTAATTCCTTTCTTTTAAAAAGCAGTGTTTATAAACAAGATAATATAATTCTCTTTTTCCTTTGAAAAGTTAGAATTATAGCAAACTTTATTTTTAAGTGTAGTGCAGGGGTATTACGATCTACATTTATTACTTGTTTCCCGCGTGTTTTACGACATGTTAACATTATTTGTATCTTCACAACATATTATTTTGACAAGAAGACATCTTTTATATCAGTTTCCTTCCATGTAAAGAAAAATAAAAATGATGTTGTGATGTACCTGTCTGGTCTTAGTGTTTTTTATTGAAAAGGAAATGTCTTATTTGACCATGAGTTAGTTAAATTAAGGTGTGAAAATCAACCCAAACGTGTCAAAAACTGGAGGCAAGATAAAATATTAGGTTAGATTGTACAAAGTTATTGAAGGAAAAGGATTGTTTTAAGAAAGTTGTTTTATTGGAAGAGAATTTAGTATTTGTATAAAAGATTGTTGATGTAGACTTTAAATTTTGACGACTATATGAAAATGATGTGGTTGAAGATGGTTTTGTTGAACTGATGCAGATGTGATTAAAACAAAACTTTATTGTTTTGAAGCAGATTTCTTGATCTGATAAAGGAGCTATCATAAGTTGTCACATTCTTCAATGGAGAGTTCCTTTTCATCCTGTTGACTAATTTAGATAAATTAAAAAAGAAAGTTAAAGATGATAGTTTGAGACATCAATTTTCAAGATTTATTTTCTTTTTAAGACTGCTTCAAATTTTGGTCAGACTTAGCTGTGACTGCAGATCACTAATAATGTACTTTAAATTTTAACCGTTTATTAAAAAAAAATTCACAGGATAATCTAATGCACGTATCATCACAGGACACTATTCCACATGGATTTTAACGGAATATTTTATTAATGGCGATAAACAACAATACGTGCAAGAAAAATTGATGATTAGTCAGGACATAAACAGTGTGATACAGAATTAGATAATCGCTAGAAATAAGATGATCAATATTGCATGTTCATATTGCTTTGATCATTTCATTCTTTTAAGTCTCTCAACAGAATAGAATATTAATCAAAATTAAATTATAGATTAAATGTAACTGTGAAGTTGTGATGTATGTATACAAATGATATGGAAATTTAGAAAGGCCATGGAAGTTAATGCATCATTTTGAATATTACAAAGTTTTGACCTGGTACAAAACTATTGGATTTCAAGTTCAGATGCTCTCTTTCATACAAAAATCTGCTTAAGGATAAGTAGAGATTGAACTTAACAATTGTATGACAGTTACTGTGATAACCAGTGTAAGACATCTCCCTAACATGTTCCTATCTGCATATGAAACTTTAACTAGAAACATTAACCTTATGTCATTTTGATTTCCGTAATATGGAATACTCTGCTTTTAGAAAGAAAAGATAAGCTGGAAAATTGGTGAATAATTCGATGATTTGATCAGGAAATAACTAATTTTACTATAATTTTGTAGTATTGCGTTATGTACTTTCGTCAGGTAATATTATTGGATTGTTAAGTAAATGGGTGTGTTTGATTACATCAGCTGCTGAAGCCTTATGAATTCCTAAAAATCAATATTGATTCATCTTCATTTCTTTAAACAAAAAGAGTGTTTTATAATATATTCATTTTATTTTTCATTTGATAATCAGATATGGTGAAATATTTGAATATTATTAATCAATGTATGGGATTTTCATTTAGAGAAAGATCTAATTGCATCTATTATGTCTATAAATACATAGGGAAATACCATATTGGAATGATTAGATACCAAATAAGTTGAATTTGGACAATTTCAATATGATTAGTGTTATGGCCAGACAGACAATAAACATAAGGTTGTGGAAGAAGTATAGTGCAGAAAGGGAATAACTTCAGTTCATCACAACGATGACAAATTTGTAGAAATCAATGTTGAGAAATGGAAATTGATTTCAATTAATTACCATTCATAGGTATTAATAAACTTGTGGATAAATGTTTAGACAACTTTTAACAAACTTACATGGAAAATTATACATGAAACAAATAGATACTTAGCTGTAGTGTTATTCATTATATAGTGTAGATATAAAAAAATAAAAAAAGGACAAAATAAGCAAATTGGATTTTAGTGATTATTGACAAAAAGTAATTCAGTGTGTGATCCTTAGTTGGATATTGATAAAGAGGAATTCAGTTGTTTTAATTACAGCTGTTGGACATGTGATTCTATAGGTTTATTATTTATCTATTACGTAATCAACTTATTTGCATAAATTTGATTATTTCAATTGCATAGTGTTTTTCTGATGAACTGTAGATATAACATAACAAATTGAGTGATACATGCAAAGCAAGTTAATAAGTGGACATATTATAAGTGGTCAATTTGTAATTGCACATGTCAGCAGTAAGTGTCCTTACATGTAAAGGGAATGTTTACAAATGGATTTTATCTATTTGTTTGTTTATTTTTAGATATTTAATATATTTATGGTTAGAATTTTGTCAGATTTCTGAAATTGTGGACTTAATTGAGCTTAAGATAAGTCATGATTTTATGATCAGGCTAATCAGTGACTAAAACTTTACAGTGAATGGGCATGTCCTCAAACTCGAATTTAAAATTGAATTTTTGATTATGTGAATCAAAGTGAAAGATTTATGTGAAAATTTGCATTCATTTGATATGTAAGGGGAATATAAACCATTAGTAAAAAAATACATGATGATGTTGAAAAAATCTTGAACTTGTTGAATAAAGAAAAGTCCTAACTATTGAAAAAAAATCTGGATTTACTTGTGTTAAAGCCTCATGACAATGGACTAAACACATTGAAACTCATATGAAAATGAAAAAAAAAGAAGACAGAAAGTTATAATGTGAAAACAGCTTTTATCAATATGTAACTGTTGTGGGATATATATCATACAATTTCCAACATTGGTAGCAAGGAATTATTCTGTGAAAATGAGGACAATTTATAACCCTGTATCAAGTAGGACTACTTCTCTGTGGTGTTGTGGAGGTGGATCTCAGAATAGTACAAAGATGCCAAGCAGTCCATTTGTTAGAAGGCCATTCCATGGACCCAGAGCTGCATTACGTAGAGGGCGCCTCTCTCATTCCCATCCAAACCTGAAACTTCTTGGTCAAGGTTAGTTGTTCTTATGTCTCTAAAAAAAATCATTAATAAAAATCATTAGCATAATCATGTCCCTCTTGAAAAGACATTTCATGTCCCAAAAAAAATTTCCTTTCTCAATGAGGAACAGCTGGAAGAATATTTTGTGACTTTTAACTTGACATTTATAACCTAGCAAAAAATAAGATGAAAGAATATTTTGTATATTCATGATAAATATTCTTTATTATATTAAGAAATTTGCCACTGGATGAAAGCAAACAACAATCAGTCAATCAATCAATCACATATATAATTATGAACTACAAAGATATATGACAACATATAAATATTAATAAAAAAGTATGGGTTTTTCTGATTGTTGAAGGCTATACAATGACCTATAATGGCTTACTTCAATGTCATTTGAACTCTGGTGGATAGTTGTGGCAATCTAACAACAGGAGTATTAGAAAAAAATAATGCAGCACAAAAATTTCCAAGCATGCAAGTCATTTTAAAATTAAGCACTGGAAAGGGACAGGATGAAAATTGCAGTATTCAGCAATTACAACTACAGTTGGGTGCAGACCAAGCATTACATAAAGTAAACGCAAGTTAACGCCGTGCACATATTTCGTTAGTTAACTTTAATTTCGCGTTTACTAGTAAACGCGCTTACTAAAATTACGTTAACGCGGTCAAAATGGAAATTTCTAATGTCTACTCGAGTAAACGGGCGTTTACTCTGTGTCCGTTAGTCAGTAGTAAACGTGCGTTTACTTCAGAATTCAGAAGTTTATTTTTACGTGCACTTAAAAGTAAACGGGCGTTTACTACAGATTTCAAAAGTGTATTTTACGTGCACTTGAAAGTAAACGCGCGTTTACTTTTCGCGTTAACTGATTGGTAAATTAAGAAATGAACTTCGTGTTCATTTATACATTTATTTTATTAAACGACTGTTATCTTAATATTTTACGATATCGTGTTTCAAACCAGCTAGAACAATTCAAAATCACTTTTAATTCGAAATATTAACTTTTATTTTATATTACAAAAATCTGTTCCAATAACTTTACTGAGTAACAAATTTTCTATATTTTCTTTTCAAAAGTTGCATGTACAAATATCAAGGCGGAAAGAAAGGTTATCCAACACATCGGAAAAATATTTTTATGATGGGATATAAACATCATGGTTTACGTTGCTTCGTTCCCCATTTTAACAGTCTCTTCCTAAATATAATTACTCTATGCATTTTATACATAGATTTTAATCGTAATTTACCTTGTTTGCCTCGGATTTACATGATTTAAGATTCTGTTTTGCCAAATGTTCAAACAAAATTGTACAGTGTATATACAGGGATGTTGTATAAGTATGTACATTTGTACCATCTCGTCAATTAGACAGACTTATCCATAACGATCATAAATGATATCTGGGACGTCCGAAAATATACTCGTTCTGAACATAAATAAAATATTTGCCCTTGGACGTAAGGCTACAAACGAAATCAATCCACCCTTACATAAAAATATTACTGATTTACTATGCGACTATAAGATTTACATAAAAAGAGCAAATATGGTCAGTTTTGGTTGAGCCTGACAAATAATTTTGTTATACAAGTCAGTCTGAGGTATGAAAACTACTGATTTTGTTTACGATTAAATATTTTGAATAAAAAGAGGACATGCTGGCACTCTCAATTGATGCGAACAATATTTTGTAGTCATTGTGTTCAAATATTGCTGTAATTTGTATTATACAGTCCCTCCTGACCTAAAAATATAACTAAATTACTGTGCAGCTATATATATTTACTTGATAAAGTGCAAATATGGTCAGTTTTGGTTGATGCGGACAAATAATTTTGTTATACAAGTAAGTCTGAGGTATGAAAACTACTGATACAAATATGGTCAGTTTTGGTTGATGCGGACAAATAATTTTGTTATACGAGTCAGTCTGAGATATGAAATACTACTGATATTAGTTTACGATTCAATATTTTGAATAAAAAGAGGACATGCTGGCACTCTCAATTGATGCGAACAAAATTTTGTAGTCATTGTGGTCCAATATTGCTATCATTTGTATTATACAATCCACCCTTACATAAAAATATTACTGATTTACTATGCGACTATAAGATTTACATAAAAAAGAGCAAATATGGTCAGTTTTGGTTGATGCGGACAAATAATTTTGTTATACAAGTCAGTCTGAGGTATGAAAACTACTGATATTTGTTTACGATTAAATATTTTGAATAAAAAGAGAACATGCTAGCACTCACAATTGATGCGAACAAAATTTTGTAGTCATTGTGTTCTAATATTGCTGTAATTTGTATTATACAGTCCCTCCTGACCTAAAAATATAACTGAATTACTGTGCAGCTATATATATTTACTTGATAAAGTGCAAATATGGTCAGTTTTGGTTGATGCAGACAAATAATTTTGTTATAAGAGTCAGTCTGAGGTATGAAAACTACTGAAATTTGTTTATGATTCAATATTTTGAATAAAAAGAGGACATGCTGACAACTCTCAATTGATGCAAACAAAATTTTGTAGTCATTGTGGTCCAACATTGCCATCATTTGTATTATACAATCCACCCTTACATAAAAATATTACTGATTTACTATGCGACTATAAGATTTACACAAAAAGAGCAAATATGGTCAGTTTTCGTTGATGCGGACAAATAATTTTGTTATACGAGTCAGTCTGAGATATGAAAACTACTGATATTTGTTTACGATTCAAAATTTTGAATAAAAGAGGACATGCTGGCACTTTCAATTGATGCGAACAAAATTTTGTAGTCATTGTGGTCCAATATTGCTATCATTTATATTATACAATCCACCCTTGCATAAAAATATTACTGATTTACTATGCGACTATAAGATTTACATAAAAAGAGCAAATATGGTCAGTTTTCGTTGATGCGGACAAATAATTTTGTTATACAAGTCAGTCTGAGGTATGAAAACTACTGATATTTGTTTACGATTAAATATTTTGAATAAAAGAGGACATGCTGACACTCTCAATTGATGCGAACAAAATTTTGTAGTCATTGTGGTCCAACATTGCCATCATTTGTATTATACAATTCACCCTTACATAAAAATATTACTGATTTACTATGCGACTATAAGATTTACACAAAAAGAGCAAATATGGTCAGTTTTGGTTGATGCGGACAAATAATTTTGTTATACTGAGTCAGTCTGAGATATGAAAACTACTGATATTTGTTTACGATTCAAAATTTTGAATAAAAGAGGACATGCTGGCACTTTCAATTGATGTGAACAAAATTTTGTAGTCATTGTGGTCCAATATTGCTATCATTTGTATTATACAATCCACCCTTACATAAAAATATTACTGATTTACTATGCGACTATAAGATTTACACAAAAAGAGCAAATATGGTCAGTTTTGGTTGATGCGGACAAATAATTTTGTTATACGAGTCAGTCTGAGATATGAAAACTACTGATATTTGTTTACGATTCAAAATTTTGAATAAAAGAGGACATGCTGGCACTTTCAATTGATGCGAACAAAATTTTGTAGTCATTGTGGTCCAATATTGCTATCATTTGTATTATACAATCCACCCTTGCATAAAAATATTACTGATTTACTATGCGACTATAAGATTTACATAATAATTTTGTTATACGAGTCAGTCTGAGATATGAAAACTACTGATATTTGTTTACGATTCAATATTTTGAATAAAAGAGGACATGCTGGCACTTTCAATTGATGCGAACAAAATTTTGTAGTCATTGTGGTCCAATATTGCTATCATTTGTATTATACAATCCACCCTTATATCAAAATATTACTGATTTACTATGCGACTATAAGATTTACATAAAAAGAGCAAATATGGTCAGTTTTGGTTGATGCGGACAAATAATTTTGTTATACATGTCAGTCTGAGGTATGAAAACTACTGATAATTTTGTTGACGATTAAATATTTTGAATAAAAGAGGACATGCTGGCACTCTCAATTGATGCGAACAATATTTTGTAGTCATTGTGTTCTTATATTTCTGTAATTTGTATTATACAGTCCCTCCTGACCTAAAAATATAACTGAATTACTGTGCAGCTATATATATTTACTTGATAAAGTGCAAATATGGTCAGTTTTGGTTGATGCGGACAAATAATTTTGTTATACGAGTCAGTCTGAGATATGAAAACTACTGATATTTCTTTACGATTCAATATTTTGAATAAAAGAGGACATGCTGGCACTTTCAATTGATGCGAACAAAATTTTGTAGTCATTGTGGTCCAATATTGCTATCATTTGTATTATACAATCCACCCTTACATAAAAATATTACTGATTTACTATGCGACTATAAGATTTACATAAAAAAGAGCAAATATGGTCAGTTTTGGTTGATGCGGACATATCATTTTGTTATACAAGTCAGTCTGAGGTATGAAAACTACTGATATTTGTTTACGATTAAATATTTTGAATAAAAAGAGGACATGCTGGCACTTTCAATTGATGCGAACAATATTTTGTAGTCATTGTGTTCTAATATTGCTGTAATTTGTATTATACAGTCCCTCCTGACCTAAAAATATAACTGAATTACTGTGCAGCTATATATATTTACTTGATAAAGTGTAAATATGGTCAGTTTTGGTTGATGCAGACAAATAATTTTGTTATACATGTCAGTCTGAGGTATGAAAACTACTGATAATTTTGTTGACGATTAAATATTTTGAATAAAAGTGGACATGCTGGCACTCTCAATTGATGCGAACAATATTTTGTAGTCATTGTGTTCTAATATTGCTGTAATTTGTATTATATAGTCCTCCTGACCTAAAAATATAACTGAATTACTGTGCAGCTACAAAAATGTATATATATTTACTTGATAAAGTGCAAATATGGTCAGTTTTGGTTGATGCGGACAAATAATTTTGTTATACGAGTCAGTCTGAGATATGAAAACTACTGATATTTGTTTACGATTCAATATTTTGAATAAAAAGAGGACATGCTGGCACTTTCAATTGATGCGAACAAAATTTTGTAGTCATTGTGGTCCAATATTGCTATCATTTGTATTATACAATCCACCCTTACATAAAAATATTACTTATTTACTATGCGACTATAAGATTTACATAAAAAGAGCAAATATGGTCAGTTTTGGTTGATGCAGACAAATAATTTTGTTATACATGTCAGTCTGAGGTATGAAAACTACTGATATTTGTTAACAATTAAATATTTTGAATAAAAGAGGACATGCTGGCACTCTCAATTGATGTGAACAATATTTTGTAGTCATTGTGTTCTAATATTGCTGTAATTTGTATTATACAGTCCCTCCTGACCTAAACATATAACTGAATTACTGTGCAGCTATATATACTTACTTGATAAAGTGCAAATATGGTCAGTTTTGGTTGATGTGGACAAATAATTTTGTTATACGAGTCAGTCTGAGGTACGAAAACTTATGATATTTGTTTACGATTCAATATTTTGAATAAAACGGGGACATGCTGGCACTCTCAATAGATGCGAACAAAATTTTGTAGTCATTGTTGTCCAATATTGATATCATTTGTATTATACAATCCACCCTTACATAAAAATATTACCGATTTACTATGCAACTATGAGATTTACACAAAAGAGAGCAAATATGGTCAGTTTTGGTTGATGCGGACAAATAATTTTGTTACACGAGTCAGTCTGAGATATGAAAACTACTGATATTTGTTTACGATTCAATATTTTGAATAAAAGAGGACATGCTGGCACTTTCAATTGATGCGAACAAAATTTTGTAGTCATTGTGATCCAATATCCAATCCACCCTTACATAAAAAATACTGATTTACTATGCGACTATCAGATTTACATAAAAAGAGGAAATATGGTCAGTTTTGGTTGATGTGTACATATAATTTTGTTATACGAGTCAGTCTGAGGTATGAAAACTACTGATATTTGTTTACGATTCAAAATTTTGAATAAAAAGAGGACATGCTGGCACTTTGAAAGTTTCAATTGATGCGAACAAAATTTTGTAGTCATTGTGGTCCAATATTGCTATCATTTGTATTATACAATCCACCCTTACATAAAAATATTACTGATTTACTATGCTACTATAAGATTTACATAAAAAGAGCAAATATGGTCAGTTTTGGTTGATGCGGACAAATAATTTTGTTATACGAGTCAGTCTGAGGTATGAAAACTACTGATATTTGTTTATGATTAAATATTTTAAATAAAAAGAGGACATGCTGCCACTATAAATTGATGCGAACAAAATTTTGTAGTCATAGTTTTCCAATATTGCTGTCATTTGTATTATACAGTCCGTCCTGACCTAAACATATAACTGAATTACTGTGTGGCTATATAGATTTACTTGATGAAGTGCAAATATGGTCAGTTTTGGTTAATGAGGTCAAATAATTTTGTTATACGAGTAATTCTGAGTCAGACAGTCTGAGATGTGAAAACTGCTGGATTTTAGTGATGATTTAATTATTTGAATAAAAGAAGAACATGTGCTTTTGAACTGTTTATTTGTGCAGAAAAGATTAGAAATTTACTATGATTAATTTTCAATTAATTAAAGAGGTGTAATAACATTATTAATTAACTGTAATCGTCAATATGTCAATCGAAAATGAACAGTTGGTCATTTAATTTTGATGTACTTTATCATTTGATATTTAAGGTCAGTGTATCCAGGATACGATGACAATTTGTGTTAATGCGCGTTTACTACAAACAGTAAACGTGCGTTTACTCTTTACAAAATTAGAAGACGCGCCGATTTTGCGTTAACGCGAGGTAAACGCGAAAGTAAACGCCCGCTTACTTTTTATGTCTACTGAAATTTCGAGTTAACGCACAGTTAACGCGGCGCTTACTTGAAGTGCACGCGAGTAAACGCCGCGTTAACTTTTTCCGCCTGCCTACATGTAATGCTTGGTCTGCACCCAACTGTAGTTTATAAATTACTTCTATTACAACATGTACAGTTATTCAAGTTTTTGACTTATTAGTATTGTTGGTCTTCAATTCACAATGATTAATGCATACCCTAAATAATTGTATTTTCACAACAGTTATAAAAAACGAAGTAGAGCCAAAGTTATGGGACTTTTTTCATTTTGAGAGAAGACCTTTTATCTGAAATTGCAGGCATAACATACTTAGGATTGTTTAAATGATAATGCTTATTTGTTAGATTTAAAAAGGTTTAAACCCTGTATTGTACATATTTGTAATAGTCTTTTCAGGGTATGGATTTTGACGGAGGGAAGGCGGGGGGGTCTTTCAATCCATTGTGTATGAAGGTCAGAAATTGATAAGATTTTACTAAGTTTTTCACACTTTCACTCTAAGCTCTAGGTAAACTGTTGTTGTAATTAAGATTTTGGTAAATCAATATTAGAAGTCACTAATCTGTGATAAATAATGTCAAATAGGGGGTTTCCAAAAGTCAAAGAAATGAAAAAACAACAAATTTTTCATTCAATTTAATTTTTGACACTTAACTGTTTTTTTTTTTTTTTTTTTAGATTTCCTTGTCTTGCTTGGAGACTTAACCATATTATCATAAGCTGAGATTTTTATAGATCTTACAGAATTTCTGAGAGCTATTACATATATGGCTTCAGACCACAATTAATTCCCTTTGTTCATGGTCTAAAAAATGTGGTTCCCAAGTTTTATATGGGGTATTTTTTTCAGAGTTTTCTTGCTACTGTTTTCTTTGAAAAGTTTACTATTTAAATGGTCCTATAAATTGCATATACCGGTATATTGAAATAAGTAAAACATATGGGGAAAATTTATTGTTGAAAGTGAAGGTAGTGATTTGGTCAAAGTGAAAGTAGGGTAGAAAATTAGCCTTGGGCATTTATTCATGAATCAACTCCTACCATTGTCATGTTTTCAGCGCTCTCAAAAGAAAAAAGCAGCAATGGATTGTGCTGGGACAAGCATATTTCATTAGAATTATAATGGTCTACAAGCAGTAAAATTTATTTAATGTTTGAACCAGTGCAAATATTTAGTTCAAGTTGACTTTTACAAAGAAATGCATTGGTAAAAATAATTGTGGTCTTAGGCCATATACTTGTTAGTGAAATCTGAAAATACAAAAAAATCATAATACCCAGTTAACAGTTTTATCATTCACCTTGAACTGTTCAACTTAATTTTATGTGAATTAATTTTTTTCGTGGGTACATGTACCAGTATTATAGTATATATAGTAATGCATTCTATGTTAAACATAATGAAAAAAAATGATTTCTTAAAGAGTACATCAGGTAATGAAGGTTTGTGTAAAGAATGAGGGAATAAATATTTTACCATACAGGTATATGTTGATTTTTAGCTTTACAATATAACTTGGGACAACTAACTAGATATGCTCCAGTTATCTAACCTGACTAATGGAGTTGATAACAAACTTTGATACAGTAATCAGTTTATTTTAAGATGAATTAAACATGACTTTGAAAGTTTTTGATATATGCATAGCAATATATTTATTGATTTAGATTGATCATTTGGTACAATGTCATATAATCATTTGGTACAATGTCATATAAACATTTGGTACAATGTCATAGAATCATTTGGTACAAAGTCATATATAAACATTTGGTACAATGTCATATAAAAATTTGGTACAATGTCATATAATCATTTGGTACAATGTCATATAAACATGATAAAAAAATGCATGTAAGAAGTCATTCACAATGTACCTACTATAACATTTTAGGAAGTATATCCCAGTACAAGGGAAAATTTATAAATGCCAATCAAATTGATGATGTTTTATCCCCTAAATTGTATATAACAGCAGATACAGCCTTCAGCATTCTGTTTACCCACCCTATAAACCATTTGAATCAGCTGTCAGTCTAAAAATTGTAAAAACATTTTGCCATTGGACATGTACATGGTCACCACCACCACTTCAAAACAAAAAGCAACTTAACAAAATTGAAAGGAAAAAAAAAAGGAAATTCATTGACCTTGTTGACTTAGTCAACTATAATATGTTTTGCACAGTATGTTGACTTTTTTGTCCAATCTCTTTCAGTAGGACCTGTTCATAGGTGAAAACAACTTCATCATTCAATGGTTTTGTTAGGGCATATTGTAGTACTTTAGCAGTAAATCTGTAATCTGTAATTTGTTTTCTGCACAAAATAACAACAGAAATATCATTTGTTATCCTTTATGTATATTAATTAATACTAAGGATAAGAGGGGAAAATTTTTAATACTGTAAATTCAGAAATTATTGCGAGGTTTTTGTTAATGCGAATAATGCGACTGGGTGAGAATCGCAATGATAATAACTCAGACTCTGATATCTGATACATAAGGTTGTATGTGGATTTTCCTAAAATTGCAATAATTAATCTTGCATTTTTGTCCATTCTTCAAAAATCGCAATAATAAATGCACACAATAATTTCTGAATTTACTTTTGCAAGTCACTTTTGTATGAATGTATTGAAAATCATTGTTTTTTTATTTACATCTATCAAAACAAATGTTATACTTTAAATCAATTGTGCTTCCACTTAGGTCAAATTTGAACTCCAAGAACAAATAAAATATATTTGTTTATAGTTTATAGTCCTCTTAAAAAGTGACATTTTAGTTTAGTTGATCTAATAAAAATATGATTGTGAGGGCAAATTTGTCTGCTGTAAACAAATAAGTAGGATCAATACATTATTTCCCACCCTTGTCATTGTGAAATATATCTGATTAATGAGAAAAACGAGTAAATACTTAATCTTAATGTTTATCTACATATATAAAGTAAAAAAATGAACAAACTGTCGTGTATATTTAACAATGAACCAAAAATAAAGAAAAAACTCCCGTACTAACAGTAACGTGTTATCACCTTGTCAGTATTAGACTGGTAATTTAGACGTGAAAGGAAAATTTAATCAGTCCAAAAATAAGTGGTGTGTGAAATTGTCTTTATTGTTTTACTTAGTGTGTTTTTATATCACCTTGGCTTAAATTACTACGGTAAAGATCTGGGAATTTAGAATTTTCCACTTTTTGACAATGATTTGAAGGTAAGGTACTTTGACTTTTATTATTACTCTTAATATAGAAATATATGGTTTATTGTGAGAATTTTGTACTTGCAAACAAAAGTACATTTACACCTCTTAACATTGTGATTGAAGATTTTTGTTGGCACTGATTGCCGTCAAGACCTTTTAATGACCAAAACTGTCGGTTGAAGCTTTTGAGTTCCAAGGCCCCTCAATAATAGGCCTGCAAACTTTTCGGATCAATAGATGATAACCTGCATAAGAGAAATTCTTTGACCTGACTCTTGCAATCTTTTATTATTTAAATTGCTACCTTAAGACAGGCTTTCAAAGGGAGTTAACTGGTATATAAGCACATATATACTAATTAAAAACCATAGTAAATTAGATTAAAACTCTTACTACACGTATGAAAGAATGCATTGATAATAATAATACAACTCTCTTGTACTTAAAATCAACTATGAAGATTTTCAGATGTTGGCAGTTATGTATTAAGAGTCACCTTAAAGCTGATCTTCATGTGTATGGACAAGGTCTGTAGTGGGTTATTTTACAATTTTTTGAAGGTTATTTAAAAAAACAAATTTGTGTTTCATTCCAATAGTTATACTTTTCATTTCATTGAATTACACCCCTTGAACTTTCATGAAAATTGTTCATCGTCAGCTAACAAATTCACAAAATTCTTAGGATAAAAAATGCTTATAAGTCATTAACATTTCAGTATAACTTAATACAATGGATTTTAATCGTAATATTTTTTGTGAAAAGACTAAACTTTTTACTCTATTCCTGTATTTATTGAGCTGATTTTTGCCTTGTTTTGAATGACTGACTTTTCACAGATTAACTGACTCAGAGTCACTCCCTACAGCATTCTGCAGACATTATTATCATCTGGACACATCTAGTTTTTTGTGTGCATTTAAATGTAAAAGTATCAGTGATGCAATGGAACTACATGTACATTTGAATGCAATTATTTCGTTTTAGTTGAGAAGATTTGTAAAGCTCTCAATTTTTATTTGTTAGAAAGTGCACCAACGTACAATAGGAACTAAATGATATCTATTGTACAATGAGTTATTGATATACTATACATATACCAGGGGTGTCTTAGTACAGGAGAGGGGATCTATTGTACAATGAATTATTGATATACTATACATATACCAGGGGTGTCTTAGTACAGTAGAGGAGATCTGATAAAGTTCATGCTTTGTTTAACTTATCGTTTACTTTAGAAAGGACAATTGATAGAAGCCTTTGAACTTTTTAACCTAATATATAATGAAATATCAGAAAAATAAACAGTAAAATATTGTTTTATTATTTAAGGAAATAATATAGATCTGTTTATTAAAGATTTACCCAGTTTGGTTTAGATATTTGTTTGCTTTATAAAAGCAGTAGGATTTAGGACAGTTATATTAAATATTGTAATGGACCAGGAACAGTAAATGATTGATGAAGATAGTGTCATACACAACAATGGCACATCCAGTTTTTTATACCCCCGCTTTAAAAAAGTGGGGGTATACTGTTTTACCTCTGTCTGTCCATCCATCCGTCAGTCCATCCATCCATCCATCCATCCATCCATCAGTCCGTCTGTCTGTCCATCCCATGAATATTTTCGTCGCATCTTTCTCAGGAACTACATTACAAAGATTTCTAAAATTTGGTTTCAGGGTTTATATAAGTCAGCTATACTGTGTGATGCGTTTTCAGATTCATCACTCAACAACTTTCTGTTTACCAAACACTTGCATCATTTTACACATGATAGCCAAGTTGAAAATTTTCGTCACATTTTTCTCAGGAACTACAATACAAGGATTTCTGAAATTTGGTTTCATGGTTTATATAAGTCATCTATACTGTGTGATTTGTTTTCAGATTCATCACTCAACAACTTCCTGTTTACCAAAATATTTGGGCAGGGGTATCATCAGTGAGCAGTAGCTTGCAGTTTCACTTGTTTTTTTACTATTTTTCAACGTTTTATAATACGTCCTTGCATTTATTAAAAATATTGATATTAAGGGTATCGTTAAAAAGCTCTAAAACACGATTTAGTGAAAATCATCTGTTCCTTATTTTGTTCCCAAGGTAAGACAATAGTGTTCAGCCAATCAAATTCTGTGTTTCTCATGATCAAATTAATAAGCCAATCAAAACGTTTTCTCTGAAGATTATTCTAACATGCTAGATTTTGAACTTGTGTTGTTTTCATCTAGTACTTTAAAAAATACTTTTAAATAATACAAGTGAAAACAACTCCGTTTCTACTTGGTGTTCCTAATTGGAAGGAAATATGAAGAAGAAGTTGTAAAATCGTGAACATGGCATGTGAATTTTCATCTGCAAGGAGGTTCTTACACAGCTTAAGGATAAAAGCATGACTGATTGACCAAATTCAATGATGCAGTACTACCATAAAGATAATAAATAGTATTTTTTCACTAATTTATTGACATTATACTTTTGTAACATATGTTATTTTTGTATTCAATTAAATCATTTAAAGCCCAATGTACTATTCTTT
Source organism: Mytilus coruscus (assembly GCA_017311375.1). Lineage (NCBI taxonomy): Eukaryota > Metazoa > Mollusca > Bivalvia > Mytilida > Mytilidae > Mytilus > Mytilus coruscus. The sequence continues at coordinate 66,782,581 of CM029607.1, forward strand.
TTCACAAAGACAAACAAACAGGTTGGGACCCCCACCCCACCCATTATGAGTGGTGTCCCTTAAATGAGGACTGTCCCTAAAAAAGGGTCATTTTACTGTTGAAAAAAAAGAAAGAAAATTTTAAGATTTTTAACTCAAAAGTGGGAAAATTCATTATATTTGGAACAACTTTTCTAAATGAGGGTCAAATTAATAAAGAAGATATAAGTTTAGAAACATCACAAAATTCTTTTGACATGTTTTGACACTTTAATACTTGATAGATGCATAGTTCTTGGGGAAAAGTTTCATCAAATAATATGAATATAGAGGTGCTCATTTTTACAGTGGGTTGTAATGTTCTTCTAATGAGGGTGACACATCTTTGCATAATTCAAAATTGGAAATTTCAACAAGCATCTAATATTCTTACACAAGAAAATAAACCCTGGTCTGCTAGCTACATGTTCATCTTTTCTACTGATTTAAAACTTAAATCATGCAAACAGACTTAAGAAAAGGCATGTAAGCTCATCATACAAATATGACACTTGTTCAAGACAATCCAGATCGTGCAAAATACTTCGCTAAAATTGTAACCTTTAAAATTGTTGTCGCACACTAAAACCCCCATGGGAAATTTCAAAAGTTGGCAGGTATGTAACAAGTCTTACTATTTTATGCCCCATTTATGGGCATTATGTTTACTGGTCTGTCTGTCCGTCCTGCTTCAGGTTAAAGTTTATGGTCGTGGTAGTTTTTAATGAAGTTGAAATCCAATCAATTTGAAACTTAGTACACATGTGTTCCTTATGATATGATCTTTCTAAGTTAACTGCCAAATTAAAGATTTTACCTAATTTTCACGGTCCACTGAACATAGAAAATGATTGTATAGATTGAAATCCATGTACTTATGACACATTCTTGTTTGAAGAAAAAATACATCATAGCGATAATGGAACAAAGCACATGAAGTGATTTAATTATTTCATTTTTTCAAAAGAGTGTTTCATCTCATAATCCATCTATTTGGCCTGACATTTCACTAATGGATAATATTCCAGCACCATTTCAATTGACCCTATTGCTAGTTGAAACATTAGACACTTGGTCAACCCAATATATAGTAATAAGATGTTTGGAGGATCTAGACAGGGTTTTATCATGAGGGATGAATCATCCTTTGTCTAAAATGAAAAATTAGTAGACAGCTACAAAGTGGAATATACTTATTTAATTTCAGTCTTTTCCATTACATTTTGACCAAAGAGATGTTATTGATCTACCATGCAGTTGAAAAAGACAGCAAGTATGTAAAAGGATGAAGCTTCATGTAAATAAACTTCTGGAAATGGATTTTCACTTCAATAACAAATAAAAGAAAAGATTTCTGTAACTCTTTATTTACACACACTTGAAGCCATGGGGTTTAGGATGACCCCCCCTCTGAAAACCACAAAAAGACTATAAAAGTTTAGATTCAGATTGAAGTTTGACTACATGTATTAAAGTCGGAGCATCATGACCTCAAATATTCCCCCCTTTTGTTTGACCAGTACAGTTTTTCACTACCACATCATTGTTTTCTAAGTGTTAGGGTTAATCAAGGAAATTTAGGACCGAGGCAAACTTAATAATCATAGATTTTCATAGATACATGTATTAAGACCTTGACTACTGCAAAGTAAAAAAGGACACGACAATTAAACATAGTTTGTGAAAGAAGATTTACACGCAGATATCTGGATCAAATGTCTTAAACTTAGACTTAATTTAGGCGTGTATTAAAGGGAATATTTATTGCAGAAATCCGATACAGGATATCACAACTCCACTTACAAATGTAAATTTGATTGAATTGTCATAAATTTTTGTAATTCTATCTAATCTATAGCCTGTCAAGTCAGTTTCACAGAGCGTGATTTAATGTTATCAGCATGTAATGTGATTACAACACCTGAGGAAATTTTTAATATTAGGGAAAATCCGCACAAGATTTTATGTAAGGGATATCTGCAAATCATTGGAGTTTCAGGGTTTTAAGAAATTAATACTATTGTAAAAATTTGATTTGTTTATTTCTTTAGAAAACTGAACTTTATGAACAAGTTATATTGGACACTTATGGTTTTCTGAAAATATTGTAATGAATACATTCTCTTGATTGTTATGTTTTGTGTATTTTACTAGTTTTTATGTACTGGTGCTATGCACAAACTTTTTTTATTGTGGAGTAAGTTATGGCTTTTTTTTTTTTTTTTGGTTGTGATGTCTTTGACTTATGGTTTTTGGTTACCTCTTGTACAGTTCTGCAGCTAACTTCTTGGTAATTTCTTCATTTAAGGGAGCTTTGGTGTGTGAGTGTTGTAAGTATTTCATCTATTGTGTTAATTGCCTATCAACACTGAGGTTTTGAGTTTGAAACCTACTCTTGGCAGGTGCGTTCAATTTAAAGGATTGTCAGCTTTCCTGCCAAAGGTTGATCATTTTCTCAGGGCTTCCTCCAGCAATAAACTAAAACTGACTGCCACGATAAAGCTTATAGTGCTGAAAGTGGTGTTAAAAAACATTAATTAATCATTCTATCATCTTCTTCAGTTTTTGTCTCGCCTGCGACGATGTCGTCAACAATTGTTAAACTTTCTGCTTAAGTTAGTTCGATACAAACTACTTTTGATAGATCATTGATATTTAGTGTAAAGTTGCATTAGTATCGGTACATATCAGTTTTACGACTTATCCGAGGCCCTGCCCTCTAGGTCATGGTCCAGTGACCTTGAATTAATTAGCCATTTTCAATGTTAAGTTTTCTGCTTAAGTTAGTTTGATAGGATCTACTTGTGATAGATTAATGATATTTTGTTTGAAGTTGCATTACTATCAGTACATATCAGTTTGACAACTATTCTGAGGCCCTGCCCCCTAGGTCATGGTCCAGTTACTTTGAATTTAATTAGCAATTTTCAATGTTAAGTTTTCTGCTTAAGTCAGTTTGATAAGAACTATTTGTGATAGATTAATAATATTTTGTATAAAGTTGCATTACTATCAGTTCATATCAGTTTGACGGTTATTTTCAGGCCCTGCCCACTAGATAATGGTCCAGCGACTGAATTAATAAACCAGGTTGCTGTCCATCAGATTGTCTTTTTCTGAATTTTATGCCAACAGGCGAGACATATCTCTGTGTCAACAGTTTATTGTTCCTTTTGCATGATTGTCTTGGTGGATAACAAGATAATACATAATTTGAATTAGGCTGAAGTTCATTACAGGTATTATTGAGGGGATGGACAGGGGGTGGGAACCCGGGAGTAAGGGGGGCGGGAACCACTTGTTAAAATAAATTTGCATAATTTAGTTTTTCAACTTTTTTAAATGTTATTTAATTTATGAGAATTGTTTTGTATAATGTAGTTTGTCTTTTGGTTTGTTTTTTGCCAAGGCGTTGTCAGATTGTTATCGGCTTATGAGTTTGAATATCTCTTTGGTATCTTTCGTCTCTCTTTTGTGTATGTTTTATGTTTTGTTTGGATGTCTGGTACACTCTTGAAACTCTTTTGATACAAGTATATATTTATTTAGTGTCTTTATATTTATTTTGATAACACTAATCCTGGGAATATTTAATTAATGATATATTTGTTCCTATTGACACGCATAAGTCGAGATTTCACTGGGTACATTTTAATTAATTACATATTTGTTCCTATCGACACCCATAAGTCAAGATTTCATGATTTATTATTGACAAACAGCTACCGTAATTACGACCTTATCATAAGAAGGTATAAAGGTTGCCAATCACCTAACCCAAAACAACCGGAATAAATTTCCTCGTCAATAACTTTCCGTCAAACTAGCTCATTCAAATATCGGCATGTTTAATCCTTTATTTCAAAGGAAAGGTCAAACTTTTAAATCCCTATAGTTATTTGTTTAACACACTAATTGCTTATCCCAAGTTGTGAAGTATTATTAGGAACTGTTTCAAATGGGCCATACAAAATAAAATTGTAAGATGTAAAAGGTTATAACAAGCTTTGTTGTATAATTCAAGATAAGTGATGTTTACAAATGGATTTTACTGGGAATTAAAAGGTTCAATTTTAGATTTAAGTCATTTTGGATAAAAAATAAAATTTCAATTTATTCTAATGGAAATGAAATTAATACATTCTTTGAAAATTTTATGTGTAATGCCTACTTGCTTTTTATCTAATTTTTGTTAAAAGAATATTATATTGTAAGTCAAATAGATTTTTGAACAAATATTGCATAAATCATTTAATGCATTGGAAATTGGTTTGAAAACTAATAAAACTAAACCTGTCATTTAGACATTCATTTTTCACATTAATTAAAACAAAAACAAAGTGTTAAAGCTTGTTGCAATGACTAGGCATCAGTCAAAAATATACACAGTCTTTTGAGAAAATTTCAAAAGACGTTTTCTTCATGGTGTTGTAGAATTTCTTAAGCTTCTATTGTGAATTGAAAATTTAACATTTTAAATACTCAGTGAGAATATTGTTCATTTGATGGTTTGAAATTTGTTCACATTTAATGTTGCAGAAAAAAGGAGTGTAAAATGGTTATATTTTAAAGGGTGAAAATTTTTGATTTTTACAATTCTTTATAAAGGATAGTAATTGATGAATGCATACCATAATTATGTTAAACTAAACAACTATATAACTGCAGACTTGCTGTGTAAAACAAACCTTCAAAAGATTTGTCTGTTTAAAATATGCAGAAATTTGTGCCTTATCATAGTGTTAGCATATGACAGAAATTTGAGCAGAAATTTAAGCAATGCATTTAAAAGTTTTACAAACCATAAAAATTATTTTTGTTATAGCGAAAATACCAAATTAGGAAATAAATTGGGAATTTTGCCTACTATGATATTCACTAGTGTTTGGAATTTCACTTGCTACAAGCTTGGAAGGATAAATGCCTGTATAATGAATTTCCAACTAAAGGCTTGAAAGCTTTGAAATAAATTTTGTCAACTAGAGGCTAATAGAAGGATAAATATGCCTGTGTGTACTCAAATGTGTATATAAAGATGGTATTGGTAGTGATTATACAGTCTGTCTGTTTATGTTGGATGTAAAGAATAACAAGTGATGTACTTTATTAGTTTAACATGTTATAAAGGAATAAAATAATAAATTTAATGGACTTCAGCATAAAGCTTTATTTAGATTGTACACTGTCTGAACATGGTTGTAGTTAGTTGATCTTTTATTTCATGTAAGGATCTTTTTCTACTGTGGCAAAATTATTGGAGAGTATATTCATTTTGAAAAGTTTTTGTGAAATGGGATTCATTCAGTGAAGATCAATACATGTAAGGTGAAAAATTAAAGATCATTTACATAACTAGTCTTTTGGATGAAAAGTCGGCAAAAATTGTTCCTGAAAAAGAACAATAGTTTTATATTAGAAGTTGATGGATTGATTGATTAATGCAGATATTTGTAATTCTCTTTTGTAGAAAGGCTATAAAGAAATTCCTCTTGTACTGTGAAGAATAATTTTTTTCAGATAGTTGTTGTTAAATTTTTTTCTTGTTTCAAAATTCCAATAGGGAACATATATTACATTGTTGTAGTAATTAAACAATTTTTTAAGACATTTCGACCACTGGCCTTCTTCAGTTTCTTTTATTATCCTTCTTAACTACATGGTAGACATTTTACTTTCACAATCATGAAGATGTTATAGATTTAGTTCCTTGGTAAAATTGTTTTCAAAGTTGCTTACAAGGCTTTGAACTTTTTACAATAACATCAACATAAAAATATCTTAAATAGGCTATAAATTTTAAAAAAAGTCATATAAGTTATTTTTTAAGTTACTATTTTATTTGCTTAATCACCAACAGTTTGATTGCTACAGTGAAAAAATCCTCCATATTAATGTAGCGTGCCAAATTCAGATCAAATTTTATTTTCCCAAACATTTAATTTATACAAGAGGACCCATTCAAAAAGGTGTAAAATCCCACTGACATAAAAAGAATTTAACATTAGACATGCACTCGTTAAAGGATTTCAGCCAAATTCATGCTGATTTCCTTGGGTTGTGATTGATAGTAAAATCGTATACGAGAAATGAGTGATTTTGATATAAAAATATCGTATGACTTTTACCCAAATTACAATTTAAATATTCATTGAAGCAGAAATATTAATATGACACCTTGGGCTTCACTAGGAAGTCAGTGAAATGTAAATTTTTGTGGAATGTGTGACATCTATTTTACTACAAAACAAATTTCTGCACTTTTAAATTATAATGTTAAATATTGAAATTTAAAAACAGGAGATTGAAATAGTTGAAGTGGTTTGATTAAAGAGTTTTAATTCTAATTAGTTGGAACAATATTGGATTTACTTCTTAACAAGTTGTTTTGATTGGGAAAAAGCTCAAACTATCCGTTTAAGGAATTGTGTAATTTAATTGGTGTGTTATTTTGACTTTGAAATTTTCAAAGGATTCAGATTGATCAGAATATTGAATGACAGTTTAAAGGAATATTGAGAATGTTATCATCATAATTGTGAATTTTGAAGGACATTTGGAAGATAGATTATTAGCATTTGGATTATGTACTATAGATTTTAATATCATAAATTCAATATTTGAGATTTTAGGGAGACATTAGATAAATTATATGAAGTCATATATCAAAGAAACAAAATAGTGAAATTTGTACATTCAATTTAATTTGAATAAGAAGGACATCTTGTTGTTGAACAGTTGTTTTGACATTAACAAGGAAAGAATTTTGTCTTTTCTGTGAATTGTTGAAATCAATTTGTTTACCAGTGAATCAATGACTAATGTATGCATCAAAATATTTTGTATGATTTAACCATAAATATACATGATATATAAAGATATGGATGACAGAAAAATTTAAACACTGTCATATTATTCTCTTGCATAAAGCAGGAATTGGAGGATGACATACTTAAATTTGTTGTGACAAAATAATTGTGAAGATCGAATCCAGTGATTGATATACAGGATAATTTGAAATAAAGAAGGAATAGCATTGCTACATAAGTTACAAAGAAATTTCTGGTATAGTTAGTGATTTGTAATATAGTTTTTCTTGACAAAAATTTTTCTGCATTGGTGTGCATCAGGAGGAAGCGTTCAAAGTTCCTTGACACTTAAGTGCACTTTTCAAATTAAGGTAAATGACCGATACTTAAAAACAAGCACCTGTCCAATTAATAAGACTTGAAATTAAATTCCAAGGCATTTAATCATTTTGATGTCTGAAGGGATTACTGGTATTGAAATAGGTACCTTGGATTGAGGATTACATATAACTCAATTTAAACATTATAATAGGGCCTGTATACAAGAAAGGGATACATGTAACAAAATTAGGAAAATTGGATAACAGATTTATAGGTATAGAAACATTGTATAAAAATAATTACATATGAATTTTATATTTAAATGTCTTTTATCTCATCTATTGTAATAAAACTGGTATCAGAAAATGGTTCTTTACTACTCACAAACAAAATCTGTATTTCTATAACATAAACATAAACAAAATGGTTTGAATTTCTTGGTATCATAACAAAACAAGTTTAGAATTTTAAGGGTTTGACCTTAAGAATGTTGTAAATAAATTTTTAAATATTTTTATCAGATATTGTAAAAGAGTTCTTTAAATACATTTAATCCGACACTAATTACTTACCATTATTACATTACTAAAGCTTAACACTACAGGTTACCTTATTAGATGAATGGTCAGCTTAGAAAGTTACAATCATACTACGGTCATCTATAGTCAGTCTTAAGTGTCAGGCCAAGGACAAGTATAAAGAACTGTACTGAGGCATAGCTGACCACAATTGTTATGTAAACTAATTAGAAACAAATGTTCTTTGCAGTGGAATATAGGTTTACAGTTATGTATGGAAAATAATTCTATGATAAGGAAACAAAACTGAAGTCTTGGCTTTAAACTTCACCTACCACAAAGAAGCTAATACAGTACTGAGTATAATAGGATTGTTGAAAGTGGATTTATTAAAATGACATATGCAAGGGATATTGCATTTGATTTTGCACACCTGGATTTTCTGTAATCACTCTAATGATAGTGGAATAGTATTTAAAGAAGAGTCCCTAATGCAGATATTATATAATGAGGATACCTGGATGGTTCCCTAATCAGAATAAATGGAGGATAGCGGATGCTTATAATTATAATCAGAATAAATTGATTAATTACAAAACTATTTAACAACTTGAAGTGACATACACTAAAGAAACTTTTTGATAATTTAGTGTTGACATTTTGAAAATTCGAAAGTTTTTGTATAATTTAAGTAATTAGATTAGAGTATACTGACATTTCTAGGATTTTTTAAAGGATTTTCCAGTAAATGAATTGATACCCCTTAATAGATAATTGATTTAAAGTTGACATTATGAGTGATAAGATGATGTTTACCAGGAAATCATAAATCAGGAATATCTAACTAAATGTATGTTGCTGTTTCATTGAGAGATCGACTGTCCATGAAAAAGGATGATTAACTTGTTTTGTTTTGCCTCATTTATGGATTAGAGGCCATGCAAAAGAAAATTGAACTTGACTCTTTTTAAACTTTTAAAGAATTGAGCGAATGTTTGTACGCATAACATAAGGATTTTCAAGTTATTTTGCAAAAAGTTTAGATGTCCATAGAGTTATACCAGTGGGTGTGAGTGAATAGTTGATAGCCAGTATATATGTGGTCAAGAAAGAGACTGTGTGACTAGTATTATCAGAAGTCAAGTATAGCTGTTATCTAATTAACATCAGTGACTTATAAACAGTTGACAAGTTACATGTGAATATATGACAATGTTTTTCTCTGACCCGTTAGTGTTGTGGTATAAACCTGATAGTCCCCTAACACCAAACTGGGACGGACCCATGCAGATTGTTGTACAAGATTGTGATGATGATGTCAACAACAACTATAGTGAAGGTAAATACAGGGGTGGGGATAGATTATGATAGGGATGGGGATAGAGAAATTTGTTAAAAGTAAATTTGCAAACTACACTGGTTCCTGTTTAAAAAATAATACATTCGGGTCATGGCAAATTGATAATAACTTATGGACTTATTATAGTACTATAAAAACCATTATGCCCCGAAGTTTATACTTGTAAAACTTTGATCTGATTGTTTAGTTAGTTTTCTTTTTATGCAGTCCCCTAATCTATAAATTTCAATTACACTAAAGAGACTGTCCGGATGTGCAGGGATCAGTTTAGTTAATAATTTGCGATGGTGGATAGTTGTCTCATTGGCAATCATCCCACATCTCCTTATTTTTATAATGATTCTAATATTTGGTTTTTATTGGATGGTTGGTAACTGATTGTAAGATTTTATGAAGAAAAGGTTTCATTGTTCTGTATTCTTATTTGTTAATAATTGTGGTATAATTGTCCTTTTTTTGTTAATTTCTTGTCAGATATGAGGATGGATTGATTGTTAGTTGGTGTAAACTCCCTAAAAGTTAAAAAAGGCAACTGTTTTAAACATATATTAGATGTTTAAAATGCAGAAGTGAAAAGATTTTCGTATATAAAATAGGTTTAAAGAGGACACAAAAAGGGATCAAATTTTGAATGCAACACAAATGTTAGGGAGGTTTGATACAGTGACAGAAATGTAGCCTTTGTAATGGTGGCATGAGCGGACTAGTCTTTGCTCTTTGCCTAAATGCAGTGGGCTTAGTGGAGAAGCAGCTAACACCAATTTACAAGTCTCTGGTTTGACCTGGCCGGGGATTGATCCCTCAACCTCTCACACTTGAGGTGAGGTCACTTTCAAGAGGCAAAAGAGCTTTAACCTTTCACCTTACCTTATCTGTTTGGGATTCAGGAATACAACTGTTTTGTCTCCAAAGTTAAACTTTAAATACCTAAAATGTATGATACTGTAAACCAACCTATTTTTGATGATACTTTTTTCCCGCTCATCACTTTTTAGCTGACTTTGCAACTATTGGTATATATTTGATTATTCAACTTTTTACTTATTCATATAAGGAGATTCTAATTTAGACATTCAGGAGTATTTACAGTCAAAACCGCCTTAACGGTCACTTTCAGCTCCTCCGAAACGTTTTCTCTATATAATTTAACTCTTTTCAGCGGTTACCTGTCTAACAAGGTCAGCAGTCACCTAATTTTCCCACGAAATTGCATTTCAAATTTTAACAAAGGTCATATTAATGTTTTATAACTACCAATATAATCATGAAGAAAAATAAATAAGTCAGATAATAACTACCTTCCTACTTATTTTCTCTTTTCCTTTTTGCATAATTGAATGCATCCATTCCACAATTTTACTGAGTGAGAGTATTACATATATCTAAGATCCGTCACACATCCACTTGCTTGTGGTAGGTGTATTTGACTCTATCTCAATTGTCTAGGAATACCAGTTTACATGCCCAAGTTTAACGGTTTTCTTCTGATCATCTGACTTTCTCCACCAACATCAACTTGCCGCCATGATATAGCCAAGCAGACTGAAAGTGGTGTTCAACACCCTCAATCAGTCTGTCTTCTTGCTTTATGAACAAATGATAAGATTCACTTTTAAATTAATTCAAAAGAAAAGTTTGTTTAATTTACTCAAACATTACAACTAAAATTTATTGTCCCTCCACCTCAACATGGTGTGAGGAACATAGAAATACTGGTAATGCGTCCATATGTCTGGTCTTGCAAGTGTTTTCCTAGAATTTTATGAAATTTATATTGAAGGCTTATATTATGAAGGTCTTGGACTAGTTCGATAATCAGTGCCAATTAACTAGTTATGCTCATGGAAATAAAACAATTATGGAAAATTGAATTGTAAGCAATCTCACGCCCACATTTCTTGTAGGATATTTATAAAAAAAGCTTAAAAGAACGAAGAAAACAAATATATTGGAGTTATTGCCCTTTGACTAATGAAATATGTGCATAGACATAGAACATTTGGACACTTCCTGTATTTATATTTAATACAAAGCTCTATCTAGTTTAACTATGTGATTTGTTTTCAGATTTTCATGTAACAGCTCTTTGTTGCAATAATTTTTAATTCAGCATAGGCATTTATTTGAACTGGTTCAAAGTTCATCTTTTTTCCCAAAATTTTACAAATGCTAGTGTAAAGAAAGAATGTACCTGACATCTGGGGCAGACAGATGTATTTCATTGGACCTTCACAAAATGTTTAAAAACCAGTTGTAAAACTTAAAACTTTACAAATGACTAGTCATAAATCAAATCGTTTTAGTGGCACACAACCTCCTTTCATTGTTTCATGCATATTTTGCCCTTATTCGAATTCTCTGATTTTGTATATTTTTGCCCATTAATATTTCTTACCACTGAAATATCCTTTCTTTACAATAAAAATTCCTCATAGTATGAATGCTTTTGAGATGTTATGGTTTGAATGACATATGTTAATATGATGATTCTTCTTATGGCTGTGAGGCATCTTTTTTAAAAATAAATTTGTGGGGAGGGTTTGGGAGATTTTGTATGCCATAAGCCTTCTTGTCATTGCATCTAGTTTAAATGTGAACCTGTGACTTGCACTGTTGTATGAAATTTGGGAATATTTTTTATACATATTTGTAAACTATTATCTGGTATCTAATGAAAAAACTACGACACATATATGGACAATATTTCTAGGTATAAAGATTGATGTGTATTATAGAACTCCTTCTTAGGAGGTTTTTTTAATAACAAAATACTGGAAACCTCATCAATAACAAAACTATGCACCAAAACACCTTGTAGAGAATGTTATTTATTGGTGATCATATTTGCATATTATGTATTATTATTTTCCAAATTTGTCTACAAATATTCCATTATTCTTTAAGTGCAAACCCATTATGAACCTCAATTTCCCAGCTTAAAACATTATATGAGTAATAAAATTTATTGAGTATGAAAATAGATTTGAAATTATGATGTTTGATTGCCAGGTATATTGTTGTACAATTGTAATCATCTTCAGGTAGGAATCTTACCTGTCAATTTGTTTTTGGTTTTGGTTTAATGACCCAATTTGAAATCACCTCTGTGGCTCACCATTAGCAAAATTAAATTAGAACCAATTGGTGTAATTGAAAAATAACATCTGAGGAAATTTTTGAACTTACCTGTCCTGTGGAACAGCTGCAAGAAGTGAAAGGTAAAACAATATCTATTTTTTTTTTATTAATTAATTGATTAATAAACTTGTAATGTGATAAAACATGCATTTGCTAGTTCAAATCAATTTGCATTTAACTGGTTTTAAGTTTCTTGAAATTTTGAAATAAAAAAAAATCCATTTCTAGACTTGGGACAATCAAGAACTTGACGTGTTGTACAAACACCTATCTGTTGTTGATAATGGTGTATGTTTCCCTTTAGATATCCTATGATTATTTTTGTCATTAGTTTGCTGTCTCATTGAAGTACACCCGATATCTCCTTTTATTAGCTCACATTGCCCTTTAAGCTTTTGCAATCACTTTGCGTCCTTTGTCAGTTTTTCTGTTAAAATCTTCTCCTCTGAAACTGCCCAATGGAAAAATCTGCCCTCCTTTTTTGGAGTTGTTCCCCTGAAATGTTGATTTTTCATCTTTTTTGCATTTCCTTGCCATTGTTTCAAAAAGTATAGGAGATAGCTTTAAAGTGTAAACTGCAAAAATGGTCATCATTATGAGATGTATCCACCCTGAAAATTGGAGAAAAATCTTATCACTTGTTTTTAAGTTATTTCCCTTGAATTATTGTTTCCCATCCACCCACCCACCCCAATTCCAATTCATAATCTACGGGGATATAAGTACATCCAATCAAAAGCTAGTTGTCCATTAGCCTAAGAGTAAAACTAAGGAGCTGTGGTATGATTGCCTTATACCTGTAAAGCATATATAAAAGGTATGAGGATACATCTAAATAAACAAAATGGCCACTCTTTGACCTACATTTCATGCTTGATTTACTTTGATTAAATGTAATATTAGAGCTAACCTCAAGAAAGCTATGTGACTTACTGCCATGTACCTTAATGTTGAGTAGGTCACTACAACATTCATTTCCAACCCACTGACTTTCACTTGCTTTATTTCTCTTGATACTGTAAATTCAGAAATTATTGCGTGCATTTATTATTGCGATTTTGTCATTTTGGACTAGAATGAGATTTGAATTTTTGCGATATTGTGAAAAATCCTGTTTAATTCATATGAAAAATTTCAAAATGCGAGTTTAAATTATTGCGATTATAACCCTGTCGCATTTTTCGCAATAATTTCTGAATTTACAGTACTTGAAAGGCTGTATTTGATTTATAAATCCAATTTTGAGGAGAGGATCAAGTGAAATTGTAATCGTAGATTTACTATGTTTACATATGTACTCATTATTGCTAATTTTTTACTTTAACTGACATGTAATGAAATCTGGGTTCTCACTTTAAATTTCATATCTGCTTTTAGATTAAATATGGATATTATTTATAATTCGATTCCTCCCAGATTGCAGTCCTATGACATCAGCTATCAACACAAATATTTACTTGCATTTAGGTATGTGATAAATAGATTAACACATGTAGTATTCTATATGTGCCCTTCTATCTAACAACAAACATGCATGAAAGTTTAGGAATTTGTGGAGTTTAAAGATCTCAACATTTTTTGTCACTATATTTACAAATAATGGAATTTTCCTGAAAACCTGATTTTGGAACCTTTAATTATTATGTTGCTATCTATATCAAGAAAATCAACAATTAGTATAAAGATATGATTAAAAACTTGTTCTAAATTATCTGAGATAAAAATATAAAGACTGTATGGTGTTTAACTGATGTTAAAACTTCTATTACTGAGAATTTATTATTATTTTTGTGGATTTCATGGGTTCAGATGAACCACAAACTTAAATGTTAAACGAAGAACAAATTTTTTATAGACTTGTATGTATACTTTTGTAAAGCCATGAAATCAAATATCCAAGAAATACAATTTTTCCTTAATCCACAAAAGTTGGTACTCACGAAAATAAATGAATCATCAGTAGTCAGAATCTTCATTTATCCTCCTCCTCTCACTTAAGGTACCCTTGCAATATAGGTGTATACTGTTAATAGCAATAGAACCTACCCTTACCCTCACCTTAGTTAATATCTCAGCCAATCCTTGAATCTAACCCTCAGCTGAATTGTTCGTCCTGAAGAACAGGATCTCTAAAAATTGAAGATGAACCTGGTATATGACCTTAAGAAAATATTAAATCAAGATTTTTTATAAAATAATTGAGTGGTTACATATATTTGATGTTATTGATCAAGGGTGGGTCAGCATACATTATTTACAGACAAAAAATCTTTTATCCTTGTTATAAAGAGATATAATAAATCATGATGTTGTGGGCTGTTACAAAATTCAATTTAAATCTCCTTATTGTCAAACATTTATTCAATAGTGGTTGACCCATGTTATATAAATAACTGCATCTGCTCATATCTAAATTTAATACATTATAAAACATTTCTATTCGGCGAAGAATAATAGAAGGAGATAATTTTTCCAAATTGTTTCTGATTCTCCTCAATAAAACTTCCAAGAACCGATGTTAACCGTTATTAATGGAAGATTATTGGATGTGTTCTAATTTGTTTGTCTTAGATTGCTTCACTTCATTTGAACTGACCATTATTTCCAGAAAAGTGACCGTTGATTTGAGAGATAATTTATAGAAATCTGTCATTGTTTTTTTTTTCTTTGTGACGAGCTTTCATGTCCGTGTTTAACAACAATTACTAGTGCTAATAACTGATATAGTGAAGACATAAATGACTGGGTGTGATATCTCTGAAGAGTTGTTATTACTGTCAGCTGGTCAGCAGAGTATTAGTTGTAAAACATTACAATAGATTATGGTGGTTTGAAAAGGATTATACCTTTGTGAAAGTAAGTACTGTAAAATGGTTAATTTTTTTAATTTCCCTATTTTGAAGTCCAAACCTTTTCTCAGAGTTTTAATTTTTGCATTTTTCTTGTTCCAAACTATACAAAATTATCTCCATTTAAGATCAAATTTAAGCAAGCAAATGAAATTATTGAAAGTAAGCCTGTCAAAAACAATTTCCCAATTTTCAGTATTTATTGCTTTCTGTCAATACTTTCAAGTAGATTTGATGCTCTTCTGTCTGTAAATTTTCTGCTGGACAATAAACTGCTTGACTTTTGAATGGCTCGTCATCGTTTGAAAGATAAGAAGTAAAAGATCCAACTTTGAATTACTAATGCTTTGATAGATTAGAAGTAACTGGAATTCTCAATTCATCTGATGTACCACTTTGAAATTCAAATCTTGAGAACTCAAAACATTTTTTATATACTGACTGTATAAAGTGTTTTTCAAAAATTAAAAAAATATTCTCATAGGACATTGTAAAGAAGTATGGTTGAAGGGCATTTTCTTAATTTCTTTCTAATGTTTAAATTATCAATTATCACTCAGAAATTGAGTCAAAAAGAATGTATTCAGCCAGTACTAAACTTGTCAATTTCCTCAATTTTGTAAAGTTTATATATATTTTAAAATGTTGTGCCTTGACCGATAGAGTTATCTCCCATTGATTTAATTTGTCTATTAAACTCTATGTTTTCTTAAGGTTAAAAGTAATATAATGATTAACACTTAAACAGCTAGAACTGAACTAGAATGAACTCTGTTTGGTTTTCTTGTTTGAATTATTTTACATTTTATAGCTTACTATAAGGTATGAGTTTTGCTCTATGCTGAAGGCCAAACAGTAACTGAATAAGTTACACAAGTTGGTAGGCGGTCAATCTGCGTAAATGACACCATTGAACAATCAACTGTGAAGTTATAACATAAACATGGTGGCAAAAGAAATGTACTGGAAAATGCATGAATTTGAAAGTCCTCTATAGTGGCTTACATCCTGGTTCTTTTTGTTTCTGGTAGATATTTGGCAATCAAACCACATCTTCTTGTTTTTAATAGGTTGTTAGGTTACTGTCTCATTTGTATTTTCTACTTTTATCTTCTAGTCTGATCACTCTGATGAAATATTGTGAAAGTCATGGAATATCAGGAAATTATAGATTTATTTTAGATTATGGACAAAATAGAAAA
Organism: Mytilus coruscus; assembly: GCA_017311375.1. NCBI lineage: Eukaryota > Metazoa > Mollusca > Bivalvia > Mytilida > Mytilidae > Mytilus > Mytilus coruscus. The sequence continues at coordinate 66,798,793 of CM029607.1, forward strand.
ATTTGAAATAAGCAGTTTGTTCAGACACAGCCTAAAACTGGTTAGCTGTTTTAACACATTTATTCATATGTTATAAAATACATAATTAGATGTACGAGTAAGTCTGTCTCTTAAATATATTAAAATGGACTGAGACAAATTGCATGTTTGATTCACCTAAATGTAATTTATTTTTTTAAGACTGGTTTTCATTTCTAAATTACAGCTTCTTAATTAATAGTCATTTGTTCTTGAGAAAAACAATTTCCAAATGTAATTGCTAAAAATAGCATAATCTAAGAACTGACCAATCAGCTGTTGTGCATGACTTACACTTCCCATTTAGGGGTGGTCCATCTTATGTTGTAACTGTAAAAATGCACTGTCATATTAAGGCAGCTAGAAGTCTGTACTTATTAGCATTAGCCCTATAGCTGTAGTAGTAGGATTATTAATAACATAAACAAACTAGTGTTCTTACCTATAGGTGATAATCATGTTGTAGTTTCATCCTTCATTGAATTCTGTGAATGTTTTGAATGGTTCAGTACTTGTGAAAGTCAAGGTTTTGGCCTAAGATTGGAGTTTACAGTTTAAGATGTTTTGGGTTTTAATAAAAATTTGATGGAGCAAATAATGACATTTAAATCAAGGGGAGGGGGTTAAAATAGAGTTGAGAAAGAAATTTCAATCAAAACATTTTTTCAAAATAACTCAAGCCTACTGACTATGTAATCCTTTTTCTCTGAGCAGAAAAATAATACCTGCAGGTACAAATGGATTTAACATTATTTTTTTTTTAATTGAAACAATTTTTATTTGTTGATCTGTAATGATTGTATGGGATATAATGATTTTAATGGATGTCAAAATCAATGTTCAGCTTGATAAGATGGACTAGCCAAGATTAAGAATATGATTAGATATTTCATTGATTATCGTGTGGACCCAATGTTACAAATGTTTTTGACTAGTCAATATAGCAGAGTATATCTAATATTTGTCAAATTTAATTTTATTTGCTCTGGAAGCCTGAAGTTGTTATAATATCAATAGTCAAGTCGAGTTTCGGTAAAGCTCAATAGTCAAGTCTAGTTTTGGGAAGACTCAATAGTCAAGTCTAGTTTTGGGAACACTCAATAGTCAAGTCTAATTTTGGGAAGACTCAGTAGTCAAGTCTAGTTTTGGTGAAGACTCAATAGTCAAGTCTAGTTTTGGTAAAGCTCAATAGTCAAGTCTGGTTTTGGGAAGACTCAATAGTCAAGTCTAGTTTTGGGAACACTCAATAGTCAAGTCTAGTTTTAGGAAGACTCAATAGTCAAGTCTAGTTTTGGGAAGACTCAGTAGTCAAGTCTAGTTTTGGGAAGACTCAGTAGTCAAGTCTAGTTTTGGGAACACTCAATAGTCAAGTCTAGTTTTGGGAACACTCAATAGTCAAGTCTAGTTTTGGGAAGACTCAATAGTCAAGTCTAGTTTTGGGAACACTCAGTAGTCAAGTCTAGTTTTGGGAACACTCAATAGTCAAGTCTAGTTTTGGGAAGACTCAATAGTCAAGTCTAGTTTTGGGAAGACTCAGTAGTCAAGTCTAGTTTTGGTAAAGCTCAATAGTCAAGTCTAGTTTTGGGAAGACTCAATAGTCAAGTCTAGTTTTGGTAAAGCTCAATAGTCAAGTCTAGTTTTGGGAAGACTCAATAGTCAAGTCTAGTTTTGGGAAGACTCAATAGTCAAGTCTAGTTTTGGTAAAGCTCAATAGTCGAGTCTAGTTTTGGGAAGACTCAGTAGTCAAGTCTAGTTTTGGTAAAGCTCAATAGTCAAGTCTAGTTTTGGGAAGACTCAGTAGTCAAGTCTAGTTTTGGTAAAGCTCAATAGTCAAGTCTAGTTTTGGGAAGACTCAATAGTCAAGTCTAGTTTTGGGAAGACTCAGTAGTCAAGTCTAGTTTTGGTAAAGCTCAATAGTCAAGTCTAGTTTCGGTAAAGCTCAATAGTCAAGTCTAGTTTTGGTAAAGCTCAGTAGTCAAGTCTAGTTTTGGGAAGACTCAATAGTCAAGTCTAGTTTTGGGAAGACTCAATAGTCAAGTCTAGTTTTGGGAAGACTCAGTAGTCAAGTCTAGTTTTGGTAAAGCTCAATAGTCAAGTCTAGTTTTGGGAACACTCAGTAGTCAAGTCTAGTTTTGGGAAAGTTCAATAGTCAAGTCTAGTTTTGGAAAGATTCAATAGTCAAGTCTAGTTTTGGTAAAGCTCAATAGTCAAGTCTAGTTTTGGGAACACTCAGTAGTCAAGTCTAGTTTTGGGAAGAAAAAGTCAAGTCTAGTTTTGGGAAAGTATTAGGATCAAAACTATAGTATTTCTGCCCTTTTGGCTACCCTGAATTGTAGAAGAGTTTCTTGTATCTTTTTTCAATCATTGTTGCATTGTATCAATGAAGAGGATGAATGGCCTTTGGCTACCCTGAATTGAAGACGAGTTTCTTGTATCTTTTTTCAATCATTGTTGCATTGTATCAATGAAGAGGATGTATGACCTTTGGCTACTATGAATTGGAGCAGAAGTTCTTGTATCTTTTACAATCATTGAATGAGATTTATGGCCGTGTTTACTGCATACGAATTGTAACATTTAATAATTTTGACTTGGGGCAACACTGTTTGTCATTATTTAAATGTGCATGATTGTCAAGAATGAAATATAATCTAATCATAATAAAACTTCACATATATAATACATTTGATTTGGTGGAATATTAGGAAGATTTTTAATGTACTGAATGGCTGTTCTGTGCCAGAAATCGTTCTATTAGTTTTTTCAGGGGCATTAATTGAAACTGAATACTTGGATTTTTTTTTAATATTATGAAGAAGATTTGTTCATTAGAAAAAACAAGTTACTTTTTGCTACCACAATTATGCAAGTCATTTTCAACAATGTGAAATTTGAAAAATTTTGTGCTTCCTTGAACCTAGCAAAACTTTCAGTTACAAAGTACAGCAATAACTTGACATACAGTAATGTATTTTCCCCAAGGAAATCTTTAAAAGCTTCATAGAATTTTCAAAATGTATGTTTAAGTTGGTTATGGTTTAAAGAATATAAATTCTGTCTTGCATAAATCCGATTCCTTGTCTAGATTTGACTTAACTTTGATCTGTTCTGGTTTGATCTGCCCTTCAACGTTTGCATAAGATTTATCATTTAGGTTTACATATATTTTGGCCTCAAGCATCACTATAAGAGACATTAATTATTTAAATGTGCATCTGTTGCATTTAAATCATTACAGTTTACACAGGCACACTATTCTGTCCGATGCACACTCTCACAATGTTTGTTCAGTTGGTTGACAAAGTCTAATGTTTGATTTTGTCAGTTTGTTATGGACTTGCCCATTTTTGTCTCGCCTTGACGGAGTCAAAAAGCGAGACATAGGTATGCTGTTTCTGGTGTCAGCGGCGGCGTCAACAATGTATTAGTTTGTGATTAGGTCTAGTTTATGGGGAACCACTAGTGGTAGGTCAATGATATTTGGTATGCAGTTGTATAAGCATTGGCATATCTCATTTCCATGGAGATTATTTGGCACCGCCCCCTCATTCATGGTCTATTGACTTTGAAACTTTTGCTTAGTTTTCATGTATTAGTTTGTGATTAGGTCAGTTTAAGGGGAACTGTTAGTGGTAGGTCAATGATAATTGGTATGCAGTTGTATAAGCATTGGCACATCTCATTTCCATGGAGAATATTTGGTCCTTACCCCTCAGTCATGGTCTATTGACTATGAAACTTTTGCTTAGTTTACATATATTAGTTTGTGATTAGATCAGTTTATGGGGAACCACTAGTGGTAGGTCAATGATATTTGGTATGCAAATGTATTGGCATTTACAAGTTTCATTTCCATGGAGATTAAATAACCCCACCCCCTAATTATGGTCCATTGACTTTGAAACTTTTACATAGTTTACAAGTTAATGTTTGTGTTTAGGTTTGTTTAAAGGGAATGACTTATGAAAAGTCAATGGTATTTGGTTTGCAGTTGTATCAGCATTGACACATCTCATTTCCATGGAGATTGTTTAGCCCTGTACCTTCAGTCATGGTTCATTGACTTTGAATATTTGCATAACTTACATGTTAAAGAATTGCTATTTTAATTTCAACATTTGCATTATCAAAATAACGAAAAGGCAAGACATATCTCTGTGTTAACAGTTTATGAATTTAACTTGGAGTTCAGTATTTTTGTTTAAACTTTTTTTCACATGTTAATGGTGGAACGGCCCTTATATTTAGCTAAAGATAGGATGAAATAAACATTTCTTAAATTTTTCTGATCACCTAATATTTTTGTACTAAGTAATTAGTTATTTTTATATTCAGTTCAAATAAGTTGTGGTGATGAATAAGGGATTTTTAGGATAATAATATGCTTAAGGGTAAATTTAAATAAAGAACTGAAGAAATAAACAAATTGATTGTACTTAGCTTGTCTACTGAGTGATTGAATGTTTAATGTTTTGGAAAAATAATCTCTTTATTTGGAATTTCATCTGTTTCATAACAATTACAATTGTGTAAAAATCTGAAGTATGTAATGGAGTTCGAATTGTGACAGTTTAATGTATTGACTGCTCCATCCAACTTTATTCAGGCAAAACATTTTCAAGCCAGTTATGTATGTGATTTTTGTCTCGCCTTGACGGAGTCAAAAAGCGAGACATAGGTATGCTGTTTCGGCGCAAGGTCAACAATGTATTAGTTTGTGATTAGGTCTAGTTCATGGTGAACCACTAGTGGTAGGTCAATGATATTTGGTATGCAGCTGTATTAGCATTGGCACATCTCATTACCATGGAGATTAATTTGCCCCGTCCCCTCAGTCAAGGTCTATTGACTTTGAAACTTTGCTTATATATAGATATAAGAAGATGTGGTATGAGTGCCAATGAGACAACTCTCCATCCAAGTCAAAATTTATAAATGTAAACCATTATAGGTCAAAGTACGGTCTTCAACACGGAGCCTAGGCTCACACCGAACAGTAAGCTATAAAGGGCCCCAAAATTACTAGTGTAAAACCATTCAAACGGGAAAACCAACGGTCTAATCTATATAAAACGAGAAACGAGAAACACTTATGAACCACATCAACAAACGACAACTACTGAACATCAGATTCCTGACTTAGGACAGGTGCAAACAAATGCAGCGGGTTTAAACGTTTTAATGGTACCAAACCTTCACCCTTTTTCTGAAACAATAGTGTAACATCACAACATAGAAAACACACTATAAAATATCAACTGAAATAGCTTAACTCAATCAAAGGACATATTAACACCATTGAACATACACTGAACAAATAAATTTGACCTATGATACAATGTAAATTCAAAATAAATAAACTAAGGAAGAATAATAAAAGTAACATGTTATATCGGTATGAAATTTACTGCATATGAATTGTAACATTTAATAATTTTACTTGGGGCAACAATGATTCTCATCATTTAAATGTGCATGATTGTCAAGAATGAAATATAATCTAATCATAATAAAACTTCAAAATATATAATACATTTGGTTTGGTGGAATATTAGGAAGATTTTTAATGTACCGAATGGCTGTTCTATGCCAGAAATTGTTCTATTAGTTTTTTCAGGGTATTAATTGAAACTGAATACTTGGATTTTTTTTAATATTATGATGAAGATTAGTTCATTAGAAAAAACAAGTCAAACTTTTACTACCACAATTATGCAAGTCATTTTCAACAATGTGAAATTTGAAAAAATTTGTGCTTCCTTGAACCTAGCAAAACTTTCAGTTACAAAGTGCAGCAATAACTTGACATACAGTAATGTATTTTCCCCAAGGAAATCTTTGAAAGCTTCATAGAATTTTCAAAATGTATGTTTAAGTTGGTTATGGTTTAAAGAATATAAATTCTGTCTTGCATAAATCCGATTCCTTGTCTGGATTTGACTTAACTTTGATCTGTTCTGGTTTGATCTGCCCTTCAACGTTTGCATAAGATTTATCATTTAGGTTTACATTTATTTGGCCTCAAGCATCACTATTAGAGACATTAATTATTTAAATGTGCATCTGTTCCATTTAAATCATTACAGTTTACACAGGCACACTGTTCTGTCCGATGCACACACTCACAATGTTTGTTCAGTTGGTTGACAAAGTCTTAACGTTTGATTTTGTCAGTTTATTATGGACTAGCCCATTTTGAATTTACCTTGGAGCTCAGTATTTTTGTTAAAACTTTTTTTTCACACGTTAATGGTGGAATGGCCCTTATATTTAGCTAAAGATTGGATGAAATAAACATTTCTTAAATTTTTCTGATCACCTAATATTTTTGTACTAAGTAATTAGTTATTTTTATATTCAGTTCAAATAAGTTGTGGTGATGAATAAGGGATTTTTAGGATAATAATATGCTTAAGGGTAAACTTAAATAAAGAACTGAAGAAATAAACAAATTGATTGTACTTAGCTTGTCTACTGAGTGATTGAATGTTTAATGTTTTGGAAAAATAATCTCTTTATTTGGAATTTCATCTGTTTCATAACAATTACAATTGTGTAAAAATCTGAAGTATGTAATGGAGTTCGAATTGTGACAGTTTAATGTATTGACTGCTCCATCCAACTTTATTCAGGCAAAACATTTTCAAGCCAGTTATGTATGTGATTTTTTTTTTCAAAGTTGGAAATTTCTATATTTTATTTTATTTTATTTTTTGGTTGTAATATTTGACAACTGATTTGACTTAAAACAAGATGTGGTGTAAAAAGTCAATAACACTGCTACCAAACAACACAGTTTAACACACAAAGGGCATCAAGATGGACAAGTGTCCATTACACATCATGCTTAAATTTTTCCAGAATGAAATTAAGAAAGAACAAAAGAATAGACAAAGCAAAAAACGAACTATAAGCCTGTGAAAATGTGAACTGTTGACTTTTAGTTTTCTCTTCTATTGTTAGTTTGTCTCAACTATTATTATAATTAAATTATGAGTGCCATCCTCCTGTCAACAGTTCAGTTTCCTTGGGTAAATCTTTACCAAACTTAGCTTGATAATGCCCAAAGGGAAGAGAAAAAACTAGTAATTTGAGGGTCAATAGATCAAACCAGTTATTGATAGACTTAAATTTTGGTTTCCATTAATGTAACACCTTGCTGCATTACAGGGAAATCTGTATCACAAATATGTATGCCCATCTTGTGACAGGAATGGTGTCCTTAGTAATGAACACATATTCTTGTTATTACATGTTTTAGTTATTAAGTACATGTAATAACTCTGTGGACAAGTGTTGTATTATGTGAATAATTTTGCTCCTATGTATCTAAATTATTTATTTTGCATATACATGGTACTTGTATATATATTCAAAGGTACTTAAAACTTCTTTCAGCATAGATAAGATTAAATTTGCAGATAGATTATAATACAAATTATGAATCCATGGAAGTCATCTGTTCCCTAATTATACAGGTCTGCTAGCTTTCTAAAAATAAGTTTCATATTAAGATTTATTTCTCAGTGAACTAAAATTGTGTAAATTTTTTTTAGATTTTAACCTCAATTTCCTTTTAGATCATTGCTTATTTAATTTCCTGCAAATTCTTACAGTGCTCCTTTGTCATAGCAAGGTTACAAGCATCAAACAAGTCTGACTCCTTGAGAGAGGATTGAACTTGTGCACCAACCTCCAATAAGGGGAGGTAATCCATTCATCGGTATCATTTTACCATATATGTAATGCTTTAAGAATGGTTGATATAAATGGGAGATGTGAAATATACTAGTAAATGATTCTTTAAACTAACGAATAATTTTGGGTATGTGTATTATTGTCATTTCTGAGAACAAGATACATAGCATTTTGTGTATCCAATTTCTAAGCAGACTACATATGTCTATGTTATGTATATGCTATGAAATATGGCTTTTCAACATATAAGTCACATAAGGTGTCTTGTGGTGTTTTGTTGGGTTGGTGTCTCATTGAGGTATACCCTACATGTCTTTTTATTCCTATACCCTACATGTCTTTTTATTCCTATACCCTACATGTCTTTTTATTCCTATACCCTACATGTTATTTTATTCCTATACCCTACATGCCTTTTTATTCCTATACCCTACATGTTATTTTATTCCTATACCCTACATGTTATTTTATTCCTATACATTTTACCCTCAAGTTTGATATGTTAAGTAAACATTTTTGTTTAGACTGACGTCAGATGTAAATTGCATCATATTTCACCTACTTAGATTACTTTTTATTAAATAGTATTTACAAATGATTAATTACCAAGTAAAGCAGACAAATCAACGTCTACTTTGAATACTGATTTTTGTTGTTGAAAAAACTGGTTGTATGAATTCATCTCAATTTCTATTATGATTTAAAACTTTTATGCTTTATGAAACTTACCAATATTATATTAGTTATAAAATTCAACAAAGCTCTAAAAAATTTGTTGGGTATGAAGTTTATTAATCTCTTAGATTCAGTGTCATCAGATCTTTAGTTACACCTCAGAGGCATTATGGCTAATATTTGGCATAGTTGAAGAATATTTAACCTATTCCTATTTAAGTTTATATTTTTATTCATTAAATTAGTTTTTAAGCAAATTATTGAGTCAAATATCTACACAAAAGTATACCTTATGATATCAATATAGAGAAACCGCTATAAGGTTTAAATTATTGTATTGTATGAATGGGAATATTATAGAGATCTACCTGCCTTGTATGACCATCCACCTGAGGTCATGGAGTAGAAATATGTCAAAAAGATGAAACGGTAGCGATCAGAAATGATCGGTCGTAATTATAGGTATAACTGATTTTGTAATGTCGGAGATGAATGTTTTTGATGTTTTACACCTAATTCTGGAATTAAAACGATGATAAAAGTCTTCCACGTTATGGAGTATTTGAAAAAAACTTTCATCTTGAAGATATGAATTCGCAATGAAAATAAAAGTGATTTTAAGATTAAAATTTCAAATGATATACTTTTAATTTTTCTTAATTTGGATGTGTTCTATTTAGTGAATGGAATTTCTGTTCCACACTGTTTCTGACCGTGACTTTGAATTATAAAGGCATTGGATTGGATAGCCAGACAATATCAGATTTCTATAAGTCGTGGTGAATAGTGGATTTTAAAAATATTTATATTAATAATAATAACAGAATAAAAGTTGAATTCAGCAAAATTTGAATGTGGGATTTAGGTCCAAAGATGGAGAATAGTGATATCAGTCTACTGGAAGACATTAACAAAGTTCTCAAGCTTTGGGAGGGTAAGATTTGTTAAGTGTTTGTAATTTCTGAAACATTTACAGGAATACATGATGATCCTTTCAGTGATATAGCTCCTTAAGTATTCAGGTATTTATATATCCTTGGCTTTCTGACCCTTCTGGTCATATAGCTCTCCTAATATTTATGTATTTATATATCCTTGGCTGTAGCTCCTGTAGTCTTCAAGTATTTATTTGTCCTTGGCCATCAAATATTTGATTCTGAGACCTTATGTTGTGCTGTTTCACCAATGTTCCAGTTGAGGGTAGTGTTTACATTTTGTCAAGCCTTTCATAGGGTTTTGCTCATTGTTGAAGGCCATAACCTATAGGTGCTAACATCTATGTCATTTGATCTGTGATGAATAATTGTCTAGTTGGCTATGATACCACATCTTCTTTATTATGCTATGGAAAAACTTTTGTTAGTCATTTATGGCATAATTGAAGTTACTGAAACTCAATTGTGATTTTTTACTAGTATTAATATCCCTTCTGTAGGGGACGTTGTAAGCTTTGTCCATACTATTTCGTCTTCACGGTTGCATTATTTGATATATATAGCCAAGCCCTGTTTTAAAGTTTCTAAAAAATTTAATTGATTCTATAACATAGATTGAGATTGTTTCTAAAATTATTCACTTTCATCACTTTAAGGAGGCTTGAGGCTATAAACACTTTATATAAGAAATTCCTGAAAACTTGATATTTTATCCCTTAAAGTAAGTGGATCGAAATAATGAAATAAAATTAGGGAGTCACCGTTCATTTAAGCGTTTAATAGACCACCTAATAAGGAGGGTTTTTTGCTGTTTTACAAAGGAATAATAGGGAAAAATTGTGTGTTGACATACTTAGATTTTATAGAATAGAAGAAACAATTCCTTCCAACTGGTTGTTTTAATTTTGTCTTACCTTGAAATTTGATATTTGACATGGAGAATCTGTAAATTTATGAAACAAGAGTTTCAGGACTATCAGAAATATAATTAATTTAGCTGTTGGACATCTTAATACTGACTGACATGCTGACCAAGAGTATCATTATTATATGTGCCATGTCTATTTTCTGTGACATTATAAACATGTTTTCAGTCTTCAAACTTATAATGCATCCTTTAATTTTTCTGTATAAAACAAGAAGATGTGATATGATTGCCAATAAATATATTATCCACCAGAGACCAAATGAAGTGTATGTAAGCAACCATATATAGGTTACCATTTAACCTTCAATAATGAGCAAAACCCATACCGTATAGTCAGCTGTAAAGGTCCAGACATGACAAAATATGAAACAATTCAAATTAGAAAAGGGCTTTTATGAGGAAAATAGACAATGCATTGTTGTGTATATAAATAAAGGAAATGTAGGTCACACCAAGAAGACAGCAAGCCAATGACAATAAAACAAATATTTTTGTTGATCATAGAATCCTTCTTCTCAGAGTTACAGACAAAATGATGAGAAATTTTATGTCTCATAAACTTTTTCACTGAAGAGAAGTAGCAAACAGGGTTTAAATATCAGGTTCAGACTTAATTATGGACTGAGGCCATGTTAGGAACAGGTCAAGGTTAACACTAAACACCACATTTCTGCGATATTAGTCTTTCCTTTAATGACCCGATTGGTCTGAATAATTAGATGTTGACCAGCAATATAAATCATATTTATTAACCTGTAATCAACATATATTTTGTCTGTAAGAATCAATACACAACATCTGGCTATGTGTATTGATGATAACTTGAGTCATGTAACTGAATATTAACTGTGTATATATTAGGAAACTTATCGTGTAATGAGAGGGGGAGATTTAATTCACTTAAAGTAAGTTTATCTATATTGGATAGTTTATTGTAATTACTTTTTTTCATGGGAATGATCATATAGAGGTTAATTGCTATTTGTTTTATTCCAAGTGAAGAGTTATGTCCCTTGGGCTCTAATCCAAGTTGAAAGCAAAAAAGAAAAAAAGCATTGGGGAAGCCTTTATCAAATGAGAGGAAGTTTTTATAGGTTAAAATTTTCAGAAATTTTTTATTGATTCTTTATTCTTTGTTAAGTAAAGGAAGAAATCCTAAAATTGAAAAGATGAATGTTGTATAATTATGAAACCTTAGTTGTATCAAAGTTTTTATTGTGCATCCTTTTAAATTATTGGATGATATTCAGGTTGTGATCTTATGGATATAGTACTTTTCTTCTTTGGATGTTCTGCTATCACAAAAATTTGTAAGGGTTCCACGGAACCCAGTGTCTCGCCTACTTTTGCTGTTAGTCGCAGGCTCAACAAAAATGGGGAAAAATTATTAAAAATTTTCCTCTAGATACTATCTTTTGATTGTAAGAAGCTTCTATTTAAATTTGGTAAAAATCCAGGATGGTTTATGAATCTAATAAATGTTTTAAAAACTTTAACTGCAGACTATGTAATGTTAACTGGAAGAAAAACTAAGAAAACTAAGTCCATTTATAAGTAATATACGGAAATACAAGAAATAAATTTTTACAAAATTTCCTTCTAGATACTAGCTTTTGATCATAAACAAGCTTCTGTCCAAGTTTGGTACAAATCCAGGTTAGTTTAAGAAAGTTATTAAAATTTTAAAAACTTTAACCACAGAGTGAATGTAATGTTAACTGGAAGAAAAACTAAGTCCATTTATAAGTAAAATACGGAAAAACAGAATTTTTTTTTTACAAAAAATTAGTCTGGATACTATCTTATGATCATAAACAAGCTTCTGTCCAAGTTTGGTAGAAATCCAGGATAATTTAAGAAAGTTATTAAAATTTCAAAAACTTTAACCACAGAGTGAATATTTGTGGACGCCGCCAATGACGGAATGTAGGATCGCTATGTCTCGCTTTTGCGACAAAAGTCACAGGCTCGACAAAAAGGTGATCCTTGCTATCTATATGTATAGATATATATGTGTCATGAACTGTGAGTTAAATTTGTACCAAAATTCCTGAAGTAGAATATTTGAGATTTTTACATTATTTTCTCAACTTTAGTCTCTGCTTTGGGCAAATTATTAGAATTCGTGTTGACAGAAATAATTAGGTATTACAGGTTAATCCAGATTTAAAGGATCAAATAGCATTTGTTATATATCACCTTTTTATCTCGTTAATTTCAGGTAAACTTTTTATTGATAACCTGTCAATATTTGTAATACTGTTCAATCAAGTGTAAAAAGTATGATTCGATCATGTATAAATTTATAGGACAACCCCCTCCAGGGGTCAAAGGTCTGAAATTTATATGATAGAAAAAAAGAGGAAGTCAGTATTGACAATGTTTCAAGTTTGAAATCCGTTTGTGAATAATTCTGAAGAATGAGGATTTCAATAGCTGTTTATCTGAAACAAACACAGCGGTGATGTTGATTTTAGTATAATGAACAGGAGTCTTTGTTAATTTAACTTGATTGTGTTAGATTCATACCTGAGTTTTGTCAAATTCACCAGATTTTCCATTTATCGATTTTTTTATTCAGACGTTTGATTTGTTATTAGTTTCAATATGAGATGTTCAACAGCTGACGGTTCTATAATTGTAACTCATCATTTAAAAATCTGTATTTTATGGTGAAATTTATATGGAAAAATTAATTTCGAAGGTGTTGGAAATTGCAAACTAAAGTACACTTATAACAGTAAATAGGAAATCAAAAACATTGCTTCTCTTTTTGGATTAAAGTGATGATATTGTGAAAAGAAAAACATGTCGGTAAATATAAAAAAGCAGTTGGAAGTTTTATGTCATTTTTGACGAAATTTAAACAAATGTGTCACTGTGTCAGTGTGTCTTCAGTTATACTCTATCATAAAGGTCTTGATTTGGACAACATGAAGTAATTTGCATTTGAATAGCATTAATTTAAGTGACATTTAACATTTTATGGACTATCATAAGAAATTACGTAAAAATGATAAGTTTTGTTGATGTCAGCCGATGGTTACATCAGCAAAAGAAAGGTAAGGAAAAGTTTTAGTAAAATCTCAATCAATGGTAGGGAGACAGCACCCAATATATTTATTATTAATTCAGTCCTTTCAAGTTACTTCATTATATTAAAAGTTGGACCATTTCTCTATCATTTTTACAAATTTTTCAGGCTGTTAAAAAATAGATCCCTTAGTTCAGATTTTGAATTTAATACCATTACTCAAGGGCAGTCAAGGGTATAGTGTGGGGGGAGTGGGGTGCTGTTTGAAAGATATGCAGATTAAACAACTTACTACGTATGGCTTCATTATTATTCATGGGATACCAATATTGCCTATTTCTTAGGTATTTGTGAACTACAAATTTAAATGTTAAACAAAGTACAAATGCTCTATTAGCTTGTATTTAGATTTTGGCAAAACCACGAAATCAAATATCCACAAAAATAAATGAATTCACAGTAAAATATTTGTGTCTTATGGTAAGAGAGAGATTCAAAATATATAGAAAGCTACTTTCTAACGTGAACAAATTGGAAAGATAATTAATTAAAAGTGATGACAAAGATTGTCAGCTAAAGAAACATAAGTTTCTCTGTTTTTCTTAAAGTTTAAAAATGGAACATTTTCAGATTCTGCATTTGCATGTCAATTTGACTATTTTATTTTTTAATGGTTAAAAGAGATTTTGAGCGCAGTCATTAAGGGAAGGAATTAGAGGTCAAAAAGCAAGGACACACATGGATAAAATTTAAAAATGGCTTTCATACAAAATAATTACCAAAAGGTTAAAGGGTCAAGGTTCAAGGTCCCAAGGTTTGTCATCCACAATATACTTGTGAATGGTAGTTTCGTTTTTGTGGGTTACTGTCTCATTGAAGTGTATCTAACATCTCCTTTTATTCATGGCCATATATGAAGATCTATTTCTCAAGATTTCCACATTATACAGTTCAATTTATAATCAATAAATCAGTAATAAAATTATAAAATTTATATATATCCTTGCTCTAAATCAGATAAACAAGAGCATATTGAATTCATATGCATGCAAATGAAAAGACAGGACCCAGGTATTTTCACACTTTTGAAAAATTTGTTTAGAGCGAAAAGTGTTACTTTTCTATCTAAGTTGTCAAACTTGATTTTAAGATTTTTGCAGTAAAATATCTTCTGATAAACCTTTTGTTTGGCATACATTTGCTTTTTGTTGGATTTCAGTGACATGCATTATTATGAGGCCCTTGCTCCTCAGTCTCTCTCTAATATCTTCACATTTAATACTTTTGTAATATCAAGATTTTATATAAGATATGCTTAAAGTTAGCTACCTAGCTAGAAGAACCTATGATGGAACATTGTTATACTTCATGCTGTTTCAATTATCTGCAGTTATTTTTGGTTTTATATTTACATGTTTTAGCTCACCTGGCTTTTAAGTATCATATAACCTAATGTTGATACCTGTTGTCAGTTGTCTTCCTCATCGCCACAAAATCAAATGTATGGTATCTCCTCAGAACAATCCTCATTTGTTCTGATCTGATGAAAACTTGGCTGCCAAAGGATAAAATAGTATGAAGGGGTAAAATTCAATTTTTTTTTAGCTTATATCGCTACAGCTCAAGCAGTTAAAGCAAAACTTACAGGATAAAAAATAATCATTACATGGGCTAAGATCTATGTACAGAGAAGTTCGGACAAACTCCTTTTTGGAAAGTTATTGCTGCTGATATCTTAAAAAAATGTTAAATAATCCTAATTGTCAACTCCTTTATTAGGAGTTCTGGCTGTTCAGTGGCCATTTTTACCCATATTTTGAATTTTTGGCTACAATGTTGAGAACTGCAATATATAAAGAGAAACTATGAACCGCTTAAATGATGAGCAAGATAAGATTTACTTAAGGTGAACATAACTGAGTGAATCTGGATCAAACTTGGAGATATTTTTGTGTGTGAAAGATAACTGCCACTGTTGGTAATGATTGTAATGTTGCTTACTTTTACAAGGTTCTGGATCATAGAAGCCTCTATCTGTGCTTACTTTATTTTTGAATTTTGAATTGAGAAATTCTCTTTTCATTTCAAAAATTTTAAATGCATGTTTTAAACTGTACTTGTTTGATTATTGTAGAAAGGGCGAAAAATAAATTTCAGTTCAAAGAATTTTAGAACTGTATTCTGTAAAGGATTTCACAACATTCGTATTGAACAATAAAAAAATCAGAAAGTGAGATAAAGTAAGTGTTTGATGGTTTGATAATGGGCTCTTTTCACTTTTTATAGAGAAATTTAAAATAAATTTACTTTTGTTAAAAATAAATTTTCCTTTTCATGGCTGTGAATAATGGGTTTTGTTGTAGCTACAATAAGTGTGTGGAAGTTGTATAAAATAAATTCTGCCAAATAAAGTAATTGAAATTAGATTATAGAAAATTTTAAACACTACTAAGTTGTATTTAACGATAAATTATTACAAGTATTTTATCTGAGTTATTGGTCTGGGAAACTGAAGAATTTTAATATTTATTTAGTAGGAATACATGGTCAATTTAAAAAATAAAAAAAAATAACATTAAATAAGTCGTTTTATTTGATACTGAATTAACTTTCATCTCTAAATATGAGACATTCAAATGTTTTGATATCCCACCTTGCAAAGAAAAACAAAGGAAGTATGTCTGTCTGTTTCTCTTTATTTGTCTTTTTTCAATCTTTCTGTCTATTTATCTTTTCCAGTTGTTTGTGTTTGTTGATTGATCTGTTTTACAGCCAAGCTTTTGATCTATTCAACATTAATTCAGATGTTTTGGAAATTTTACACTTTTAAAAAAAAAACTAAATGTGGATTAAACTTTGGTATTGACAGTTTTGTATTTTTTATCATTGGGTCTTTGCTTTTAAAAAAAAAGAAAAAGTGTCATAATGTTTGTATTCCAAGGAATGAATTAAATAATAGCTACAATGAGATATGAAGGAATAATGTCAAAATATGGAAGAGAGATGTAAGTAGATATCGAAAACTTAGAAAACTGGACTTGCATTGAAATTACAGCAAAAAATTAGAAAACTGGACTTGCATTAAAAATCTAGCAACTTCTCTCAGTCTGCTTTACATGGGGTACCAGGGGGCAGATTCAGGGTTTAAGGAAAGGGGATGTAATAGTCTGTAATAGTAAAATTTGCAACTTTTTTCAACTATTTTATGCAAAATAATGATTTTTTGTTTTTGTTTTACACAACAAACATGAATCGCCAGTGAAATCTTGATTGTAATATATGATTTCATTTTTTGTGAAATTGATTACGATTCAATAGCTTTTACTGAATGTTCAGAAGGTTTAAATTTGGTCCATAGACAGAGCTAAAAAGTATTTTGCCTAAACAAGTATGAAAGTGAAAAGTAAAATAACATAAATACTGAACTCCAAGGAAAAAGTATTTTGGATACTTGAGGAAATTGAACTTAAAATAACATGAAATTGTTTTAGAGTGTGAAACTTTTTGACAAAGAAATTGGGCATTGACATCGCACATTGGAACATACTCTCTAATCAAACTTCCTAGAAAGGAAATCCTGAACTTCTTTTGTAATAGAGAGGAACTGTTATACACCATTGATAAGGATAGGAATATTCTGTATGAATTATAAATGGATGGCTAAATGTTTACACCAATTTTGAGTTCCAGGATTTGACCCTGACCTTATATTTGCACACATTGACCTTATGACCTAAATGCAAAACAATCTCTTTTTGTCTGTGACATCAGCTGTTTTCTATCACTATGGGAAGTGCTTTATTTCCTTGAACGGGGACAAACTTGAAATTGGTTTATATACAAGATTGATTGCTGAACTTCATTAATAGGTTATTTGAAAAATAACTTTTTGCTGAAATGTTATAAGTTTTTGTGCAACCAGTAATACATGTATATGATTGGCAATGTTTTATTTATAAAGGCTAATTGAATTTTTGTATGTAATAAAAACAAGTATATATAGCTATGACATGTATGATGTAAAGCAGTAAAAAACTTCATTAAACAATAATTTATATTAAACACCCAAATAGATTATAGATTTAACATTTCCACCCATCATTAAAATGTCATTAAAACATTTTTCTCAGGCCTGATTAAGTCATGCTTAAATGGCAGCAAAAAAAATACTTAAATGTTATATAGTCCTTTAAATGTGGACAAAAATCTTATGTGGGAAAACAGTTTTACAATGTGTGTAATGTTCCATAAATATGATACTAAGAATTAATGTCATAATGTACTGAAGTCAGTATGTACATTGTGTTTTCATAAACTTTTCGTGTTTATATAATGCAGTGTTGAAGTTGACTTTCGAATGAATCATGTTGGACTCACAAAGTATTATGGGTCTATGGTATCAGAGCATATAAAATCTAGAAATTTACAAGATAAGTCTTTGTTCAAAACTTTGAGTAACCTAATGAGCTCCTAAATTGAACCAGTGACCTTTGTTTAAATAGTGATGAGGCCAAATTCCTTACTCTTTTTATCAATGTGATATCAAAAATCTATTTTTGTATTTGTGCTTGAAAATTCTTAACATCACATTTCAATATTGTGCACTTCTCCGTCTCACCCCTGCAAAAAAGTTTAGGAAATAGATTGAGAAATGCCTATCTTATTCTGGGTGTCTTATCCCATTTCTGTGTCTTAAATCCAGCTTCCTCAAAATTTTGTCAATTTCCTCAGTGGTTGTGTGGTAGCATGCTTGCCTTGAATGTGTGAAGTATTGGATTTTACCTGAATCTTGTTAAAAGATCTTAAAACCATGTACTGATTGTACTTTTTCCACCAACAGATGGCATTTAGGAGTAAGGGAAAAAAACTGGTTGATCCAGAATTTTTGTCTTGTGTACTTGTACTTAAGTCACCTTCAATTCTATTTTCAGTACACTAACTTTTTGATGATGTTTTTATTTTTCTAGTCCTGAAATATAGTTTTGAGATGACCCCTCAAGTCTTAACATTACATCATATTTAACTATGTAATGAAGTAATTTATAATAAAAACATGTAATACATATCTACAGGTCACTCAACCAGATGTTTGAAAAAACTGAACAGCCCAAGGGCAACAACTCTTGTGTCAATGATAGATAATTTCATGGGAGAGTGATTTTGTATTACTTGATAATTACCTGTTGTGCTATCTACCTGTTAAAGTATTGTAACGAGTTTCAATCTTACAATTAAAGGGAGGGGAGTTTTGTAATTGATGATTGTATCAAAATAAAGGGGCACCTGTTTCGAACAAGTTATTGAATATTTTGTCTATTGCAAACAATTGAATTTAATTCTGTATTTATTTCATACCAAAAATGTAGGGTAAGTTAAGACATTTTCGATTTAAAAAAAATCTTGCTTAGCCTTTAAATTCATTAAAAGTGTGGACTAAGGGAGATCACTGGATTTTTTATTTTATTTTACTATTTTTTAGAAACATATATGACTATTATGAAAGACATTGGTAAATAATGTCAGCTTTTCACTGGTTTACTGCTTTTTGTCTCTTAAAAGACCAATTTCATTTTTTTTTTAAATATAAACTTGTATAAACATGGACATAGGTGAGAGCTATAATTTGGTTAAGATGTGCTGTTTTAAGATTTAAACAGGTTAAGTGGTCTTTCCAAGGAAGTGATGTCTAGTGGAAGAGGCCTGGCCGACTATTGTAGAATTGCTGTTGACCCTTTCTGCTCCTGTAAGGGATAAAAAGAAAGCCTACTTTTGTTTACTCAAGCTTCACATTAATTATAATTTACATATGTTTTACAGGTGGACAGTCTGATGACGAAAAGACAGGAGGAATGGCTGTGTGTCAAAATAAAGATTGCAAAGACAGGAAGTTAGGAATAAGGGTAGGTAACTCTACAAGGTTACAATTAATATCCCTTTCCTCATATAATATTTCTCATAGAAAAAAATGCATTATCGGCTTTCTGCTAAAAAAAAAAAATGGATGCTATCAGGAGATGTGGGGTTTATCTCAGATAGTCCTTGATTTTTGGGTCAGCTATGTTTACTCTTATTACTTTTTATCGTATGAAGTTATTATGTGAAAGTAAACTACTATGAGACCACCTAGGTGATTTTTTTTCAATATTGTAAATTAATCTGCCATTTGACACTTTGAATCTTGTAGGCCTGTTTGGAACATTAACCGTCAAAAGCAGTTTTCTATTGTGATTTGCTATTGATATACCAGTATCAGGATGCAGAAATAATCTGAAGGCGACATGGGAAAAAAAAGAGTCTGGTCTTTTGCAAAAACTCTACAATAAAATTTTATAACAAAAATGGAACCTTTAAAGTATCAGTCAAAAAGAGAATTAATAGCTATTAAATTTCACCACAGATATACCGGTACTTTAATATTTGTTTCAATGAATGGATTGTCAGTAGGGTAATTAAGAGGGACCAAAGTTACCAACTGTTGCACATCCGTGTATTATTATTTAATCTCTATCCTTTGAAGGATAACAAAAGACACTAGGTATTATAATTGCTGGCCTTCACAAGGGGAGTGTGTCTAATAAAGTTTGTACAACTGTCTGCAAGGTCAAGGTCAAAACTTTGTCATGTCCTGCAAAGAACATAAATGCTAAAAAATGTTAAGGATACCCCAAGACCAGAATAAGGTTTGATAGTCAATCTGGAAGGTGAAGGTCACTAACTGTCCAATCTTAAATTTCGTGTATAAATTTGTATCTGTCTGAAAACTTTTGCATGCCATGAAGGATATTGATGATACTTGGTATGGTTGTAGCCTCCACCAAAGAATGTGTTAAAAAGATGGTTCTAATATCCTTTTGCAAGGTCAATGTTGCAGTTAACTTTAATGTCTCATTTCTCGGTGCGATTTATGATGGGTGGGAAGGGGTGTGGCTACACAGAAAAATTTATTTTCAATTGTTTTATAGTGCTGATTGATAAATCTGTTTCCTCTTTTAAAAATCCATTTATCATAAATTGCAACTTGAAACCAATTATTTAGCGTAAATTAAAGGTCCAATTCAAACCAATGGTAAATGTTTATTACTAGTAAAAGAAGTAAACAAATGCATGTGAAATAAGCATGTGAAAGGTAAATATAAACCCATGTATTAGATAACAGGAATAAAGATTAGTACTATATAAAGATTAGTACTAAGTTACTTTTATTGCAACCTTTTTTTACTACATGTCTATTCAAAACTTTTTTTAAATTTTATCTTTTATGTATCCTGCTTTAAACTTTTTAAGACTTTCATTTTGAAAATTAAATATATTTTAATCCCGTCATCCTTTTTATACATTTATGTCGAGTTTATAAATCTTAACATTTCAAGATTATGTTTCAAGTTTTGACAGTAACTGATATGTTATTTTATGTTATACTTTGACATTATATAATACATTCACTTAATGTATAATTTATTGCAAATTAGAATTTTGTGAAATTTCAATATTATAAAAATGAATGTAGGCTTAACATTGAGGCAGCTACTAAACAACATCAGTTTTCCAATGATCGAAATCTTGATGTGCAAACACCAAAACTATATATATTATGTTGCAAATAAAGTAAAGTCTGTATCTGTGACTGAATTAAAGAAAACTGCAGATCTTCTTATAAGAATACATTCAAACTTACTATATAAAAAATAATTGTAGTTGAGATGCAGTAGCCTAATTAAAGAATGATGCATTTCTCACTGTGTTGTTGGCTAACTAATGTGGCTGCTTTTGACTTAGTTATCCTTGTCTCATAAAACTATGTGGATGTGATAGCATGCAGACATTTTATCTTTTGTAATATTTAGATTTTTTTCTTCTTCTTTTTGAATATTAAGAATATTAATGGATGACCTCCTTTTGAGAAAAAATACGTATAAACTCTAACTTTGACAAGCCTCATCAGAGACTGAAAGCCTTCCCTCAGGTATCTAACATTAACTATGGACAAGCCTCATTGGAGATTGGAAATCTTATCCTTGGGTGCTTAATATTTACTGAAGACAAGCCTCGTCAGAGATTGGAAATCTTACCCTTGGGTACTTAATATTTACTGAGGCCAAGCCTCATCAGATATTGAAAATCTTATTGTCAAGTCCCAGACATTTCCCAAGGAAAAGTCTCATCAGAGATTGGCAATCGTACCCTTGGGTGTCAGGCATTTCCTGGGGACAAGCCTCATCAGAGACTGGCAATCATACCCTTGGGTGTCAGACATTTCCTGGGACAAGCCTCATCAGAGATTGGAAATCATACCCTTGGGTGTCAGACATTTCCTGGGGACAAGCCTCATCAGAGATTGGAAATCATACCCTTGGGTGTCAGACATTTCCTGGGGACAAGCCTCATCAGAGATTTGAAATCTAACTCTCTGGTGCCAGGATTTTACAGAGGACAAGCCTCTTCAGAGATTGGAAATCATACCCTTGGGTACCTGAATTTCCCAAGGACAAGCCTTATCAGAAATTGGAAATCTTACCCTTGGGTACTTAATATTTACTGAGGCCAAGCCTCATCAGATATTGAAAATCTTATTGTCAGATGCCAGTCATTTCCCAAGAAAAGTCTCATCAGAGATTGGCAAACATACCCTTAGGTCCCTGACATTACTTTGGGACAAGCCTCATAAGAGATTGGCAATCATACCTTAGGGAGTCAGACATTTCCTGGGGACAAGCCTCATCAGAGATTGGAAATCTTACCCTTGGGTGTTAGACGTTTCCTAGGGACAAGCCTCATTAGAGATAGGAAATCTTACCCTTGGGTCCCTGACATTACCTTGGGACAAGCCTCATCAGAGATTGACAATCATACCCTTGAGTGTCAGACATTTCCTGTGGACAAGCCTCATTAGAGATTGGAAATCTAACTCTATGGTGCCAGGATTTTACAGAGACATCTCGTCAGAGATTGGAAATCATATCCTTGGGTCCTTGACATTACCTTGGGACAATCCTCATCAGAGATTGGCAATCATGCCCTTGGGTACTTGACATTACCTTGGGACAAGCCTCATAAGAGATTGGCAATCATACATTTGGGTGTCAGACATTTCCTAGGGACAAGTCTCATCAGAGATTGACAATCATACCCTTGGGTCCCTGACATTACCTTGGGACAAGCCTCATAAGAGATTGGCAATCATACCTTTGGGTGTCAGACATTTCCTGAGAACAAGCCTCATTAGATTTAGAAATCTTACCCTCAGTTGCCAGGTATTTTCTGAGGACAAGCCTCATCAGAGATTGGAAATCTAATCCTCAGTTGCCAGGTCTTTCCTGAGGACAAGCCTCGTCAGAGATTGGAAATTTTACTCTTGGGTGCCAGGTATTTCCTGAGGACAAGCCTCATCAGATTTAGAAATCTTACTCTCGGGTGCCAGACATTTCCTGAGGACAAGCCTTGTCAGAGATTAGAAATCTTACTCTCTGGTTTCAGACATTTCATTGAGGACAAGCCTTGTCAGAGATTGGAAATCATACCCTCAGGTGCCAGACATTTCCTGAGGACAAGCCTCATCAGAGATGGAAATCTGACCCTTAGGTGCCAGACATTTCCTGAGTACAAGCCTTATAAGAGATGGAAATCTTACCCTCAGGTTCCAGACATTTCCTGGTCTGCTCTCGTGCTTGTGTTATGTTCTTAATGTTTCATTGTAGAGTATAATTCATTGACAAATGAGTTAGAGATTATCTTGTCAAAAGATCATCAAAAATAATTACGAACATTTTAACTTAGTTTTGTTTGATTGAAATCATAGAGGGAGATTGATACGGTTGGAGGATCAAACATTGTTAAGGTGAAGATTTATTTACCGTGTCAAAAGATTTAGTCTAAAATTGAAATTAGATGTGTTTTTCCTCCCATTTGAATATATTAAAATAAAATTTAAAATATTTTATACTCAATCTTCATATATATCTTGTTCATCTTTTTTATCTTGTTCTTACAAATATGATTTATGAAGATATTTCAAAGAAAAACCTTTTGCACCCTTCTGAGGAAGTACAAAATTTGCATCTCAACATTTACGTCTTTTGATAAAATCTACATTTATTACAAAATCTGTGAGTTGAATAATGTTGACACGGACAATAACAAGACTACTGGTGCCAGTATGTAAGGGAAAAAACTATGTGTAGTTAAACATCAAAAGATGAAACGTTTTTCTGTATATTTGCAATAATGTTTAAATTTTTTCACAAGGTGTTGCAAGATCAATCATACTAAAGATTTTAAAACTTTTAAAAGAATTGGTTAAATAAAATTTACGGTATTTTGATCTATGTACTAATAGGGTAATATAACAAAACCTGCTGTGTTTAAATTTGTTTTCAGAATGATTTATTTTTATGTCAATTTTACATACTTGAGTTATCTCCCATGCTGACAGATCGAGGGTTAATAGCATAGCTAGGGCAGAAATAACATATTTGTTCTGAAATTAGATAATGTCTTGTGAACTTGTGTGTGTTAGAGTTGGTGACACTACATTAAGAGAATAAGAAAATTAACTCATTTTTCTGCTCACTGCATTGGTATAAAAGTAAAGTTCAAAGATGCAAAACAGTGGTGTACTTTAGTGCTACATATTTCTGTTTAATTTATGTACTGAAAAGGTTAAGGTGGACTAGAGAACTTATTAGTTGCAGGTTTTAGATAAGATGTTCAATTAACTTTAAAATAAATAGGTGTAACAGGAAAGTTCTGTGCTACAAACACTTATAACTGTGCCATCATTTGCCATGGCGTTGTCAGTTTCTCTTGGACTGATGAGTTTTGAATGTTCGCTTGGTATTTTCCCCCTCTTTTTTATTATAACATGGCCAACAACTTTATAATTTTTTATATCATTGAAGTAAATAAAAAAGGACAGTTCAATGCCACTCGTTATACCCTTTGAGAAATACTACAGTGAAGTTAACACAACACCTATGTAGTGTTTATATAGACTATAGGATGACATCATTGTCACAAACAGTTTTAATTATCTAATATGGACAATTCTTTGTTTGACAAAGTTTACTAAGGATTACCATTAAGTAATTGGCATGGAAACTCTCACCTCTTTGTGTAAACAAGACGATTTAAAATTTGAATAAATTTTGTTTTCATCCTCTTTTATGTCTTATTTTATATCCACACTACTGTTTAATAACAGAGGGCTCCTATTTCTAAACAAGCAGATTTACACATTGACAAATAATCACATCAGAAGGTGAGTAATTCTACACTACTATCCAGGCTATTTTCTGGTCAGCTGGTCAATAACAGTGGACAATAGACCCCTACAGATTAAATGTCCAATTAAAAAACCCATCCTGTGGTACAAATCTGTTTGGAGTGACCTTGATAAATACTGCTTAGATGTAGATGAATATTATTATTAAATGTTTATTAAATAGAAAGAAAAGAGAAGCAGATATGATATTTTAACTGAAAATAAGATATTTTTACCATAGCAATCTGCAAATCTCACTTCTACAACTAAGAATAAGTTTTTAAAAAACTTTTCACAACACTAGAAAGTAAATACATACTGTTCTTCAAGACTAAAGCGACATACTGGTTGTGTACAAACAACATAACTACATGCATGATGTTACAAAACACTGCAGCTACAAAACACTGCAGCTACAACCATGTTGTGTCAGAGCACTGTAGCTACGACCCTACTATGTCAAAACATTGTAGCTACGACCCTACTGTGTCAAAGCACTGTAGCTATGACCCCACTGTGTCAAAACATTGTAGCTAATACCATGCTTTGTCACAGTGGCATACATGATATGTCAAAACACTAGCTACAACCATGATGTGTCAAAACACTAGCTACAACCATGCTGTGTCAAAACACTGTAGCTATGACCCTAACTCTGTCAAAACACTGTAGCTATGACCCTAACTCTGTCAAAACACTGGAGCTATAACCATGCTTTGTCACAGCGGCATACATGATGTGTCAAAACACAACAGTGACATATATGATGTGTCAAAACACCACAGCCACATACATGATGTGTCAAAACACTATCTACAACCATGATGTGTCAAATCATCACAGTCACATACATGCTGTGTCAAAATAATTTAGCTATAATCACGATTTGTCAAAACACGACAGTGACATACATGATGTTTCAAAACCCTGTAGCTACAACCATACTGTGTCAAAACACCACAGTGACATCCATCATGTGTCAGCAGGATGTAAGCTGCATACTGTTGGTGTCAAAACACCACAGTGACATCCATCATGTGTCAGCAGGATATAAGCTGCATACTGTTGGTGTCAAAACACCACAGTGACATCCATCATGTGTCAGCAGGATATAAGCTGCATACTGTTGGTGTCAAAACACCACAGTGACATCCATGATGTGTCAGCAGGATATAAGCCACATACTGTTGGTGTCAACACACCAAAGCTACAATATTGCTGTGTTGAAATACTGCAGCTTCAGACATTTGAATTATGTTAAAACACCTTGTATATGTTCATGCTTTGTGCAAACACTACAGTTAGAACATGTGTCAAAACACTACAGTTAGAACATGTGTCAAAACACTACAGTTAGAACATGTGTCAAAACACTACATTCTTTATGTCTGAAATCACTACACTAGATCCATTTATTTTTTTTTAGGAACAAAATTCATGGATTGAGAACAAAATTTATTTTTGTGGATACTTGTGGCATATTGATTATAACAAATATATGTTCGTGACATGCATTTATTGTCACCATGTTGAACATTTTTGTTAACAGAGTTTTAAAAAATTATAATTTTAGAGGAAATAAGAAAATTTGAGCTGTTTGAGACACAGACTTTTAAATTTTTTATTTATAAAAAAAGGAAATTTAATATGTATGGCTATGAAAAAGAGTTGCCTGAATGCTGTTTGAAAGAATATTTACTAAAGTTTAAATTTATGCTAATTCGATTGAAATTTATGAAGGAACAAATTAAGGGGTGTGTGAGGTGCTGTTGATGGATATATTTTATGATCCGTATGTTATCTTGCGTTATGAAGTCTACATATTTATGTAGTTGTAGTTAAGTTTACATGAGAGCTTTAATGTTTGGTTAAGTATGGTACATAAATATAAACTCAAAAAGTTAACTGTATACATTATGTGAAGCAATTAATATATCTGTGTAGAAAATTGAAAAAGGCTTTTACAGTGAAATAAAATATAAGTTTTTTTATCTTGAACTTTTAAGTTAATGATGTATGTGTGAAATTATTGAAGTATATTATAAACGTGCCTTCATTTATTAAATACATGTTATATACATGTTAATTGACAAAACAAGTGAGTGATATAGAAAATCATCTAATCTTCAACAGTTTACCCTTATTACTCAAGTTTTCTTCTCCAAGTGACTGCCATGAAATGATATAAATGTAGACAGACACACAACAAACAGTTGCTACTTCAATGTTTTTATATCTCTATCGAATGATTCACAATGAATAAAATATCAAATTTAATGTCTCGCCCTGCAAAATTGAATTAGAACCTATATATAACCATTATTATGGCAGGGTGTTGCTTCCTAAGTAGGTTTTTATAGACGTTTTTCAATAGGTCATTTACGGGACAAATATTGAACCATATAATTTATCATAAATTTAAACATAACATAAGCAAATTTTCGTCCATTGTTCGTCATCATTTTGATTCTAAATATTTATCTTATATCCACAATATAAACAAATGTTTTGTTGTTGAATTAACACTTCAGAAAAAACTTAGTTCATTGGCCACCTCATTAGTCCATGGGTATTAGGGATTATGATCAGCCAGGACAAAGAGAATTGATGGAGGATTATAAATAACAATAAAGTACTTTTTCTTTCGTTATTAGGAGAAAAACAGGTTTGATTAGCTGGTTGAATCATTGTAAAGCAGCGTGAAACGGAAGGATTTTCATGCTTTGTTGTACTTTCAAAAGCTCTTTTGAGCAGCTATTACTCATGTGGAACTTCTCTTGATTTATCCTATTCAGAGCTTTATAAAATGTAATTGTATGAGTTGGATACGATTAGTAATATGTTTATTGAAGTACAGGTGCATCATTTTTCATCAAGTTTTCGTCAGAGATGTTACCTTTTTGTTAATTTATTACCATTTAGGATTAATTGTCATCAAAACAATTTGAACTGTTATTTTCGTGCAAGATGAAAATTTGTCAACGGTATTTTTTTTTTCAAAGCTGAAATGATTTGAATGGTTTATGGATCTATTTCATATTTTATCAATGGATTTATGGAAAATTACACGAAAGATATGACATCTGTGAACGATTCAATTATATTTTGAACAAATAGTTACGCTATGTACCATGGAGTTGTAGTTTATTGGATTTCAAGAATTTGTTTAAAAATGGATTACTGATTTTTTTGTCTGACAAGTATGTTTGTTCAGATTTTGACAGATGTGTTGAATGACAGTTTTTAAAAGTAAAACAACAGAGACTGATTTAAACATTTTGTTTCTTGTTAACAATTAATACTTCCTTTTTTATATCCTGGTAAACATTGAGTTGTATGGATTTTATCATTCAGGTGTGCAGTAATCCTAAGTGATGATGTTTTGACCAAATTGAAACTTTACCTAAATTTTTTGAACAGGAAAATAAATTGTTATATAGAAATTTGCTGCTGCATAGAATATATAGTATTTGTAAATATTTTCGTGAAGGAGACAAAAAATGCACAGAAATTTGAATTATTTATGGAATTGACATAATTCAAGAAACTTGCATATGGTGAACTTATAAGAAATAGTGCATTCAGTAAAAGGATAAAATTTTACATTGGTTTCAAATTCAGTGTCAAAATCTAACTACAGACTGAGATAAAAGGAAAGAGACATAAACAAACAAACAAACAATTGTTGCAAGTTGTTTTGAGAGGTTTGAATACACAAGGACATTGTTAACAAATAGATGCATTGAAGAAAAAAGCATTCAATTGATCAGGATCAAACGCTGTAGAGATCCTTAGCTTTATTGTTACTGGGAAATACAGGTGTTTTATCTCGTTAAGTGTCCAACTAAAACCCTATCATTCAATTGTTTCACAATGCTAGAAACATTTGATCGGTATTGATAAAGTTCGGTGTCAGATTCTATGTAAAGACTTAGACATTCCATAACATATCAATGTCTAACTAAAGGAAAATTAACCGGTTCAATAATGTATATATCAATCAATTTCTAAATAAGAAAGCATGATAGATAATTGATTCTCTCAAAGAAGGGTTCTATTGGTTTAATTGATCTCTGAAATTCAACATTATAAGAAGCGAAAGTTGTATGCAAACAAATAATTTTTTGGATACAAAATTTCTTAAAGTATTGAAGAAATATTGATTACTTAATATTCTGAGGTTTTTCCAGACATCTTTAATAGACAGTGCGTAGTGTTATCTTTGCTGGAATTTGAATAGACTGTGCATATTGTTGGAGTGATTTTGACCTTTACCTACTGATTCATGAAATTGAGTTTAAACAAACTTTTAAGACATTTTAGTCACATGTAATTATTTCTCATAATAAAACAGGACCTTGCATAAAGAGTCAAACCATATTGCACTTTAAGGAATTCTTGTGATGAACTTAAGAATACATGTATGGAAGACCTTTAATTCTTATTAATGTGATTGATTTCAAATATTTCAACATCCCACACTATAAGAAGTGCTTAAGTGTTTGCTAAGTAAATTTTGCAAACATATGTAGAAAACCTGTTTGAAATCTGGATTAAGCTGTGTTTAAAGAAAGTGGCAGTCGATTGATAATTGGGAGATTGTCACCAATCATCAATTTCAACAGAGATATGAATTCACAGTAAATTATTTGTGAAGAGGTCTTTTGTTCGGGAGTATGTGGACATTTTTACAAGCTTGACCTGGGAGATTTAAATCTTTTGTAAATGACCACCCAATAATTAGGATTTGTAAACCAACTCGTGCTTATTAAAATTTGACTTAGTTGTGAAACGATTTAGCATGATATGTTTTGATTAGAAGGATATGAACTAAATCATTTTGACAGCTGGAGATTAATATGGAAAATATTTCGTAACTTTTTAATCTTTCTTGTGATTTGTTCACTGAAGGATTAAAAATAAATCAGGACACTAATCGTAAAAGGGATCGTAAGTTGTAAATATTTTGACTGTGAGTATAAAAGATACTTACCGAAATTATGCCACGGAAAAAGAAACAAAAGCCCAAAAATAAACAGACAAATCTCAGCCCCAGAGATTAAGAATGAGAAGTCTGGGAAAAAGAAGAAACTGCATACTGTCCACTCTGCAGGTGATGTTTATAAATATGATTATGATGCAGATTATGAATCTCCGAAGAAATCTAATAGCAGACCAACTTCACCTGTGCCATTCTTCATGCCAATTCTTGCTGACTATGGATTTTCTTGGCCAAGACGTAAAAGTCCATTTAAGTCTACAAGTAGTGAGAAAAATATTGTAAGTCCAGTATCATCTCCTGACAGTGGATTCCCATGTTCTCCTTGTCAGGTCGTTCCCATAGAGGAAATCAATAACGGGGAACATACTGACTCTTCAAATGGAATTTTGTCTTCTGATCCATGTGATAGCGACCATGAGAAGGAAAGTGATAAGGAAAACCTTGAAGTTGATCATGTGATGGCATCATTGGATGACATCATTGAAAACGAAGAAATTGATGAAGATGTTAATGGTAACTCTGTTACCAATGGCAATGTTACCAATGGTGACATAAATGAGGAGATTAAATCAGTTATTTTCTCTGATGATGAAGAGTCTGAGACTTTTTCAGTTAGAAAATTCAAAGTAAAAAATCTGATATTAGATTACGAGAAAAAGAAAAGTACTGATCAGACAATTTATAACAATAATGGTTATGACAAACAGTGTATACACATGAGCACGGAAAAACTTGACGTGTTAGATAATTTTTCGAAGTCAGAAAATTTTCAGGAAAATTTCAAAAGTTTCAGTACAACATCTTTATTTGATGATACAAACAAAAACAGTTTGGAAGTTTCAACAAAAAGTAACAGTATTAATTCTCTGAGTCCAATTATAAAAGATGGTAAAGGTTCGAACTCTGGGAAAAAGGTCAGATTCATGATAGATTCAGTACCAATCAGAAAGTCTATAAGTTGTGATGTTTTAGAGACTCCAGGAGGAGGAGAGGTTTGTGAATGGGAGGTAACTGTGAAAGAGATTGATATTCCACAGCATGATGGCCAAGACAAGATAGAATGTCCTGTTAAACATAGCTATCAAATCATGGTAAGAATGTGGTTGATGTCAGTGGAAAATAGTTCGGAAATGATAATTACTTCTATCTATCCCTCTTAGTGGCAAGGTGCATTTGACTCTATTTTTTATTGGCTAGGATTGCCAGTTTATCTGCTGAAGGTCTGTCGTTCTCTGATAATTCAGACTGGCTTCCTCCACCAGTAAACACTGGCCAAAATGGTATAGCCAAGAGTACTAAAGTGTTGTTAAACACCAATAATCAATCAAATATGTGAATAAACCTAGAGATTTAAGCTTAGGATTTGACACTTGTATGCTCTGTCCTTTCATTCTTTAAATTGATATAAATGATTCTATGATGAAATAGTGCACATAATTCATGGGCTATTTAACTGAAAACAAATTGTTAGTTAAAGGTGAAGACTTTATTTTGAAATTTGAATTTCAGGTGAGAAATTGTTTGCTTTTTATCCTATGGTGTTTGATGGTCAGTTGTCTTATTGACAACCATACCACACATCAATATTGTACATTAAATATTGGTTATGTGTATAGATGTCTTTATTTTAATCAGCAACTAAATATAAACTTCATAGGAACTCCCTACCTTTCCAGAGGATATGATTTTTTGACTCAGTGTTGATTGTTTAGTCTTGCTTTTTTCTTTTGCACCCACTGTAATCTGCCTTTCATTGCTTTGTGATTTTTATTGCCCCTGGGTTCCTTTCTATGTGTCTTTGCTTTCACTTTAATCTCAAGCTGTCAAAATTGTATCCAAAAGCAGTTAGTATGGCTTACCTCTAAAATATTCAAGTAGCCCAGAATAATTGTTCAATGACTAAAAGCTACATTATACCTGCTAATCGTTAAGATTATAAGCCTCAAAAGTTTAAAACTCCCTGTCAGTTTGGATTCAGTATCTTTTTATAACTAAAATGGAAATTATGTAGCTTCCTTACACAAATAAACTTTGAATCCTGAAAGTTTATTTCTCTAGGAAATGAACTGTACATTAATTTATATAACTTTTATCATTAAGTTTTAATAGGATTGTATACCTTCTTATAGAATTAGACAAGGAAGATTGAACACTAAGGATACATTGTTATTTTGTTTTCTGTAAAACAATGATCAGAGCACACCTCAACAAGGTATAAATATAATACTCTAACTATTGCTTGAATGTACAAAAAAAAGGTACACAGTTTATAGAACTATATATATTTTTGGTATTTTTACCTGTCTTTTGAATCAAGATTGAATAGGTGTTTTCTTCAGACCTCTAGATCAAGGAGGTGAAATTTTTGTTATGATAGTGTTTTGAAATACCTAATATATTTTTGTGTGTTGTTGTATGGGCTACTGCCACATCTCTTTTTATGCATACCTAAACTGTGATGAATATCTTACATGTTGTCTTAAAACAAAAAATGATTTTATAATGTAACAAATACAAGTAGTGTAAAATATGGTGATTAAGACTTTTTGTTCCTGAAATATGAGAACATTAAGTAGTTAGAACCAGGAAGATGGACTACCCATTAATATTTCAAAGAAATCAAAATTTATAAATTTATATGAATAAAGGTAATAAAACACCCAGGGAGAAAAGCTTGGCTTTATATGGAGTTTTTATAAAGGACAATTTTTCAGTAAATTGAAAAGTGGTAATATTTTCTGTTTGAACTTAAACTTTATATCATGGTCTCTGATATTTGAAGCCATATCTATATTTTATCATTAGGTTTTATGTACCTTGAAGCCGTTAGTATTGTATGGTTATGGAGATTTTTTATGATAGAAATTTCGTCATTTTAAATAAATGTAGTAAATTAATTGTACTGTAATGTGATATAAAATTGTTAGACTGTTACCCGAGAACATATGTTCATTTAGATGCAGCTTCTAAACGATAATTTATCAACAAAAATTTATTTAAGTCTGTATGACAATAATTTCAATGCAATATTTTATATTGAGAATTCTTAACATTGGAGATGAAGTTGGAATTAATAGATTTGAGACAAATAGTTTCAGATGATGATAATATACAATGTTAGCAATACAAATTACAGCCCTGTATCTAGCAAAGGTTTATGCTCAAGCCAGTGCTATGAGCCTTCTCAAACTTGCCCTGAGGTAATAGCTTATGCTCTATATTGGAGGCCTCACTATGATTGTGTACAGCAATAGATTGAATTGGTTGTCCATGTTGGGATTTTGTAACATGAATTTATGCACCATGTATCCCTTTTTCCATTACTTGTCTATGGTAATAACCTTCAAAGTAATAATAATTTTAAAAAAGGTTAAGATTTTCTCAACAAATTTATGGTCTTGTTGGTTTGCTGCCTCATTGACATATGCTTCACATTTTCTTTTTGAAAAGCAAAGTAATGAAGCTTTATATCACATGTTATTTTCTTGTTATTTTCAGGTGTGTCATCAACCGGACTGGACTGAGTCTAATTGTAATTGTCTTATATCACATTATTTTCTTGTTATTTTTAGGTATGTCATCACCCAGACTGTACTGAGCCTAACGGTAATGCTGCCTTACTGCTTTGTGGAGATTGTGATAAATCTATCCATTCTAGATCAGAACTTGGTAACAGCAGCCATCTTGTTTTCGATGCACCAAAACGCAAAAATAATACAGGTTTGTTTTTTTAGTTATTTATTTTCAAATTTATACTCACCATAAGCAACATGATAGATGATAATAGTGGTGCAGGATTTGCTAACCTTTTCAAAATTGTCCAATTTTAAGAAACATTATAAAAGAAGGAGATGTTGTATGATTGCCAATGAGACAACTATCAACAAGAGACCAAATGATGAGATTTTAGCAACTTTAAGTCACTGTATGGCCTTCAACAAGAGCAATAACCATACCGCATAGCAATCTATAAAAGGCCCCAACATAACAAAAACATAAATTAATATCAGCGAGAAAACCAACGACTTGATTTATGCGCTGAACAACAAACAAAAAGCAAATATGATTACTGCAACAAGTCACAACCACTTCATTAAAGACTCCTGACTTTGGTCAGGCACATACAGAATGTGGTGGGGGTACACATGTTTGCCAGCTTATAATACATATACTCAAGCCTAAGGAGATGTGGTTTGATTGCAAAAGACAAGGATGTGGACAGCTCATCTGTTATTGAACCATGCAATATAAAAAGCTATGAAAAGTCCTAAGATAACAAAATGTGAAACAATTCAGAACTAAACTAAAACATTGTCTCACAGAAATTTGTAACAAAACATTTAAATTATATGTGTCTAAATGTTGTTAAGTGAAAAAAAATGGAAATGGTATTATTGATTTTCATCACTTGTCCAAAATTCATTTTTAAATGTAAAATTTATTTTGCCATTAGCAAATGGAGCACTGCCTCGAGGAAAATCTACGCCAAACTTAAATACTGAAAACAGTGACAATGAGAACAGAGAAGCAGATACTGGTAACCAAGGTGATCAGACGGATGGCATGTATAACAAAAGGCAGAAGCCTACAAGTAAGAAATATATATTATCAACACATCTGTCTAAGTATAGCCAGAAAATTATTATTTACTCACAAAATTTTTTATGATGCATACAAACTGCAGTGGTCGAGTTACCAATTCAAGAGTCTTTTATTAATAGGACATCAAGATATTTATATTTAATACTTTGATCAGTGGTAACAAATTTATCCCACTTACTCCCAGCAAGGTCCATATTTTGGTATAGGAAACTCCAGATATCATTTGGTATTAAAAAGATAAAACTGGAGGATGCACATTACTGTTATGTAATAAATATTGTTTTTGCAAAGGAAATAAAACCTTTCCCCAGAATCAGTTGGTGTTTACCTGACTATTTAATTTTTTGCAAAGTGTCCTTTCCCATTCCAATTCAAATACAATAGTTACTCTTTACCGTGGAGTTCATTCAATGAGAACTTTTAATTTCTTCTTGAAAAACCAATCATTCATTGGTTAATTTGGCATGGTTGGCTGTAGAATAAAATAAACTAGTGGTAATTAATATGTGAACTAAAACTAAAAAATTTGCATAATTTCAGAATTTAGAACCAGAATTTGCATCTTTTATTCCCACAGAAATGTACCAAAATGAATTAACATTTGTTTGATTTTTCGGACCTGCAAAGATGAGGGTCTTTCTATACAGACTACTAGTGTCTATTACCTGTATGGCAAGGTCTTTCTATACAGACTACTTCTGTCTATTACCTGTATGGCATGCACAACAACAAAATTTTCTTTTTATTACTTGTAATTTGGATAAACAAAAAGATGAATTCGTACAATAACAAGAACTCACAGAGTTGGTGATATACTGCATTTACCTTGTCCATTGTACATTTGTCTATTCATAACATATTACTCAGCTTCTGTATTATGGAATCATTTGATATTTGGTATGGAAATTTGAAATGATGATTTGCATCATGTATTAAGCCATTCCTGTTTGACTATTTTTAAAATTTTATAAACCCTGTGTGTATTTAAATTTTTGGTTACATAATACTCACCTTCTGTATCAAGTTAAGTTAATATTAAGTATGGAAATTTATAATGATAATTTGCACCTCGTTTAAGCAACCTGGAGGCTAGTAATATTCTACTGCAACTTGTATATATAGTTTTTGTCCTTCCCTTTGCATATATCATCTTGCTCAGTAGCTCCATAATTCCCATATCACTACTTTGAGACATAAGCAGAACTTATCAGGGAATTTACAATGTGTGAGGACTTGTTATCGAGCTTACTTTCATAGAGCATAAACTCTCTAGGGTGGTGGCAAAGAACTGAAATAGCAGAATAGATAAATAATTAGATTGTATGTGTATGAATATCGTTAAATATCAGATGCTTAACACAATGTGAAGCCTTTTGGATCGTTTGCTGTACTCGCTCGTCAAAAAGGCCCGCATTGTGGCTCACAGCTGATATTTTACGATATCAATGTGTAGAAAACCTAATAATCTATATGTATTGCTTTACTTTAACCTAGATCTTTGTTGATCCTGAAAATTATCACTAATAAGTGCAAACATTCAATTTTGCATTGAATTTTTCAGTAAAAAGTTGTCAATTCGTTCATTGTTTTGTACATAAATCAGGCCATTAGTTTTCTCGTTTG
Source organism: Mytilus coruscus (assembly GCA_017311375.1). Classification (NCBI taxonomy): domain Eukaryota; kingdom Metazoa; phylum Mollusca; class Bivalvia; order Mytilida; family Mytilidae; genus Mytilus; species Mytilus coruscus. The sequence goes on from CM029607.1 coordinate 66,834,565, forward strand.
AATTGTTTTACATTTGTTATAACTGACTATGTGGTAAGGGTTTTGCTCATTGTTGAAGGCCGTACGGTGACCTATAGTTGTTAACCTCTATGTCATTTCGTCTCTGGTGGAGAGTTGTCGCATTGATTATACCACATCTTCTTATTTTTATATAAACATACAAGATGTAATTTCAGTATCCTTTTTTGCAGATTTCAAACTCCTGCACCTACGTCCAGTTTAGAAGCTAAATTGAAACGCAAGAAAGTTCTCAAGTCTAAAAGACGTCATACAGATGTGAGTTTTATTACATATAGTTGTACAGGGAACTTGGTGATACCAGTAGTATACTTATTAATTATTAAAATAGTTGTATTCCCTCTCCATTGTGACATTGTAGTGGTCCTATTTATTGGTGGCATTGTAGTGGACCTATTTATTGGTGGTATTGTAGAGGTCCTATTTAATGGTGGCTGAATATTCTGACAGGAAATATAATATGCAGATATGTTGAGAAATTGATAAAATGGCAAAGTGATTCACTTCTCAGAAAAAATAATTAAGATGATTCTTCAATTTACTTGGAAAATAATGTGTTTTACCATGCATACATATTTCTGGCCATGCTGATGTATTTGTCCTGAAATGATTCATTGTAAAAAATATCTAGATGGATGTTTATGGTTTCCTTATAAAGAGAATATACCTTCTCTTTGGCCTTTTATTTTTTGGTTTTTGTTGTTTTAGGAAAGGTCCATTCAAATTATTTTTAGCTCACCTGGCCCAAAGGGCAAAGTGAGCTTTTCTCATCACTTGGCGTCCGTCGTCCGTTAACTTTTACAAAAATCTTCTCCTCTGAAACTACTTGGCCAAATTTAACCAAACTTGGCCACAATCATCATTGGGGTATCTAGTTTAAAATTGTGTCCGTGACCCGGCCAACCAACCAAGATGGCCGCCATGGCTAAAAATAGAACATAGGGTAAAATGTAGATTTTGGCTTATATCTCTGAAACCAAAGCATTTAGAGCAAATCTGACATGGGTTAAAATTGGTGATCAAGTCAAGATCTATCTGCCCTGAAATTTTCAGATGAATCAGACAATGGGTTGTTGGGTTGCTGCCCTGAATTAGTAATTTTAAGGATTTTTTCCGTTTCGGTTATTATCTTGAAAATTATTATAGATAGAGATAAACTGTAAACAGCAATAATGTTCAGCAAAGTAAGATCTACAAATAAGTCAACATGATCAAAATGGTCAGTTGACCCTTAAGGAGTTATTGCCCTTTAAAGTAATTTTTACCAATTTTTGTAAATTTTGTAATCTTTACAAAATCTTCTCCTCTGAAACTACTGGACCAAATTCAACCAAACTTAGCCACAATCATTATTAGGGTACTTAGTTTAAACAATGTGTGGGTGACCCAGCCAACCAACCAAGATGGCTGCCATGGCTAAAAATAGAACATAGGGTAAAATGTAGATTTTGGCTTGTAACTCTGAAACCAAAGCATTTAAAGCAAATCTTACAGGGATTAACTTGTTTATCAAGTAAATATCTATCCGCCCTCAAATTTTCAGATGAATTGGACAACTGGTTGTTGGGTTGCTGCCCTGAATTGGTAATTTTAAGGAAATTTTGCCGTTTTTGGTTATTATCTTGAAAATTATTACAGATGGAGATAAACTGTAAACAGCAATAATGTTCAGCAAAGTAAGATCTTCAAATAAGTCAACATGATCAAAATGGTCAGTTGACCCTTAAGGAGTTATTGCCCTTTAAAGTAATTTTTACCAATTTTTGTAAATTTTGTAATCTTTTGCAAAATCTTCTTTTCTGAAACTACTGGACCAAATTCAACCAAACTTAGCCACAATCATTATTAGGGTATTTAGTTTTAAAATGTGTGCGGTGACCCAGCCAACCAACCAAGATGGCTGCCATGGCTAAAAATAGAACATAGGGTAAAATGTAGATTTTGGCTTGTAACTCTGAAACCAAAGCATTTAAAGCAAATCTTACAGGGATTAACTTGTTTATCAAGTAAATATCTATCTGCCCTCAAATTTTCAGATGAATTGGACAACTGGTTGTTGGGTTGCTGCCCTGAATTGGTAATTTTAAGGAAATTTTGCCGTTTTGGTTATTATCTTGAAAATTATTACAGATAGAGATAAACTGTAAACAGCAATAATGTTCAGCAAAGTAAGATCTTCAAATAAGTCAACAAGACCAAAATGGTCAGTTGACCCTTAAGGAGTTATTGCCCTTTATAGTCAATTTTAACAATTTTCATTAATTTCGTAAATTTTGGTAAGTTTTACAAAATGTTTTCCTTTTGTAATCTTCTTTTCTGAAACTGCAGTAGAAAATCAATATAGAAAACAATCTACTAATGTACTGGCAATAAAAATAATTGATAATTCTATAACATGAAAAAAAACCACATTAATACCTGATGATGGTGTTTCTTTCTTTACATTGAAAATGATGTCACAACTATAATCCCGAACAATAGGTCGAATGTCAGATATGTTTCAGTACTTTGGCTTCATTTTCTACAGATTCCAAGTGCAAATGATGCTTGAATTCCTACACTAATTTATACAGACTTCATCCCTTTCACAGGTAATGCCTGCCTCATATTATATTTAAAACTTTACTAGAATATCAGAAATTTTGAGAGAAAATTAATCAACCATGCAAGATCTAAAACTTAATTAATATTGTTCAAATTATCAATTAACTATTAAAAAAAATTCTCATTAAAAATATAGTTCTTCATTTTATATTTTATCAGAAATTTAGGAAAAAATTGAATTTAATTGTGTCCCTTGTTCTCATTTCCTGGGATAAATCCAATACAAATTAAAGTATTGGTATTGAATTAATAATTAAGAAATATTTCAAACCTTACCATTTTCTTCACAAGAATGAAGACCATATTTTCAGTGTCATGAGTATCAGTCATCATATTTGTTGTACTTTGTTGTTTAAAAGTTGAATACAAAAAGATCAACAAAGCAATTCAAAACCACTTGAATTTTGCAACAACAAATGAGAGTTTTAACTACCTCAGCTGGCTATACAACCCTTGCACAATCAACTGAATTTTGCAGAAATCATTAATAGGAAAGATTGCCCTTAAAAGATAATTTTTATTACCTTTTGTTTTTTTTTGGGGGTGTTGCAACAACAAAACTTCACAACAAACTTTCTCATCACTGCATTTCTCGTTAGATAAATTTTACAAAATTCTCCCTGAAACTACTGTCAAATTAAACCAAACTTGGTTTAAATCACCACTAGGATATCCAGGGACCACTGTGTATGATGACCCTGCCTGCCAACATGGCACACATGGCTGAAATAAAACATAGGTTTCAAACACACTTTTTAGTCTTATATCTCTGAAACTAAACGACAGTACAACAGTTGCATTTATCATGCATCAATTGTAAATAAAAATATCAGGTGAGCGACACAGGGTACTTGGAGCCTCTAGTTTAGGAAAAATCATGATTTGGATATATTTAGTGCATTTATTACTAAGGCATGACTTTAAAAAAATGTTTTGAATTCATATCACTACTACTTGTCAGGTAATTAAAATAGATTGGAATAGTATGGTGTTTAATACTGGTTTGAAATCGTGTTGGTTCAGATCATTATGTAAAATAACTGATTTGGAGTCATTGACTTTAATCATCTTTCTAAAACCTGGTTTGAATTAATATGCTTAAAATGATCATCATTGTTCTGAATATGCATGAAATATTTTCCATTGGACGTTAAGCGAGTAAATTTCGACCAATCCACCTAAAATCATGTTTATAAGATATAAATGCCTTATATTTCAAAATAATATACATAAATAAAAAAACACATATAGTATACAGTCAATCCTGCTATGAGGTCACCTCTTTATAACAAAAACCTGTCTTGTCAGGTCACTGTCTGAATATACATTTTGAAGCTCAATTCAAAGGTCACTTCTCTTATAATGTAACTTTACTCTTGACCCAAGGTTGACTTTTATATACAGGTTTGACTGTACATCACAAGTTCTCTTTTCTTTATTACAACAGCTTAAAAATTATAACTTTTGAAATCTGCAATTACTATGCACATTAATAAATCTTTTTTTTTCCTCTTTCAAAAAGTCATTTGATGGCTCCTTTTAAATGCACTTCAATTTGCATGAACCACATTTTTAACCCATTTCTTTTCCATTTTACCTCTGCACATATAGGGTGAACAACCAATCAAAAATGATTATGAAGCATTTTCTGATTACTCTGACGATGAAAGTGATCAGAGCCCCGGGTTAGCTGACGACGTTAGCAGATATACAAAAGGAAATGGGAAGAAAGTCCTTCGGCCTAAATCTGAGGATTTAGACGCCGGTTCTGTTAGTCAAAGAGCTTTACGTAGACAATCAAAGGTGCTTTGGGTGATCTGTGTTAAATAGACCATTTAGTACACTGTAGATATATCTATGTTGTCTGCACCCAGTTTGTACATTGAGTTATTCCCCTTGATATAAAATTCTAAACATTGTTTGTTTACATGAGACTTTTTTATATGTTCTTTTATATCATATAATATATAAATTTAAGTGAAATTGTGTGAAAATTTTGTAGGATTAGAATTTCATAAGATGTTTATAACTCTTTACATTATCATTTTTGAATTTATTCATTTATTTGGTTTTAATCATTGAGGATAGCTATCTTAATAAGAATCAGTCAACGTTATAAGTTCTTAGTTCGTTCAACTTTCATTCATCTGATTGCTTTATAGCAAGATTTCACATTTTCATTAGAATAAAGGGAGATATGGTCATAAGATTTAAATAATATGTAAATAAAAAACTAGCATGTTTATGTTACTGTTAAATTTGAAATGAACTAAAGAAAGACTTCTAGTTTTCATTGGTTCAAAATAAATTTCAAGTGTTTGAAAATTCAATCTCCTATCAAAGCAATGAAATATGCACAAACTGGGGTTCAGTTTTGTAACTACGATTTATACACACCATATTCAATTTATAATAGTTTATAAATATTTTAAATCCTTCCCTCTGACATAATTTGATACAAATACTAACATGTGATTCTTTCTAACAGTATTATAATTATGTTATCACAATATCCAAAATTTATCAAAAGTACACTGGTATATTTAAAACTAAATACGTAAAGTAAATTTGATTCCCTGAAAAAGTTAGCACAACATCCTTATTTATGGTGTAAAATATTAAAGATTATTACTTATTTCCGAAATTCGGCTCAATGGAAGAGAGTCTAGAAAATTCATACAGTTATCATGGGTTTGAAGCTGCAATTGTATAAAAAGCAACGAGTACATAGGTCACATGCAATTCATTTAGATGTAGTTTGGTAATTTATTTTAATCTGTAACTATTCTTTATTCATTCATAAGATTATTTGGACCTCAAAATTAATGAAAATAAACTCAGCATCCCAAGGGTCATAATCAGGTTAAAACTAGGTTAAACAGAAGGAGATGTACTATATTGATTTTGTTATATGACGAATAAATGTCCAATTAATAAAAGTCCATAAGGAGATATGTCTTAGAGCCAACAAACCCTCAGAAAAGTTCCTAGTGACAACAATTCCCCAGAAATGTGCATCAGAGTAACATTTCGCTGCACGATATGTGGTAAGAACAATGATGAAATACTTTGAAGGATTCTGTCTTATAAGACCTATAAAATTAGATTTAGACAAAACTCATACTTCTTTGAAATTGAATTGTATATACCTGTTAAGACTGCTAAAAAAAGCTGTAAGTTGAATATGGTGTTTAAATCAAAGAAGCGGCATGGAGCTTTGGAATTTTGTTTTATGGTGAATTCAGATTTTCATTTTTTGCATCAAAGTATTGGCTGGTGATAAGGTGTCTTTGCTTCACTTGCTTTTTTCACTGCATGAATCACTTTCTGTCTTTCTTTTTACACATTGATGTGATTTTAAACATTTCTTACTTTTAATGTGTTATGATCTTTTTAGTTTCTGTACTTAGATATGTAATATACAATCAAATATATTAGCTTATCTGGTAACTTTTTCAATTCAGCATACTGTGAACTAACTTATTTCCATGGATACCTTTTTTTATCGCTGATGACACTTTCTTTAATAGACTTCGCAGCAAATAATTTTATTAACTTTATTGAAGTATTCATACAATTTATCAAATATAAGAGAATAAGATCAAAGTTATAAATATTTGCAACAATTAATGTTCGCCTCATTTTCCAACTTGCCATGGTCACATAAATAAATTTCATGCCAAAATTAGTTGTTAGTTCACTGCTAGCATTGCTAATATTCATTTGAAAAAAGAATGATATTTGTCTCTTTAGTTTTAATTGTAATTAGATGTTTTCCAAATTGATTACATGTAAAATAAAAATATTTCTGGTACCTAATATTATTTATTTCATGGTCATAAGACTTACTTTATGGAGGTTTGAGGTCATTCATCCTCTTTTTCAAGGTCAAAGTAAGCATATAATTTTGACTTTGAATACTCATTTCATTTAGAAATAATGATATAAATTGCTTTTGCATACATAAATGGATTTAATATTATAATTCTCAGTAAAATTTTAAAAATTATGATGATTTACAATATTTACCATGTTTTAGGAACGTATCCAGATAAATAGATTTAGGTATTGATCCCTTATATATAATTATACAATGTTTTGATATATTGTAGACTGTTATAAGTGATGAATGTTTTACGCTGAGGTTTTTGGATCGTGAAAATGATGTTGAAATAATGGCTGCTGTGAAAGGAGTTAGTTTGAGGTTTGTAATCATTTCATTTTAGGAAAAAATCAACGATTGCAGAGATTTCATAAAATTAATGAAAAAAACATATATTTTATATGGTTGATAATTGATGAGTTATTAGAGCAGTAGCTCCTACATTATTTGATATAGAAATAAGATGATGATTGCCAATGAGACAATTCTCCGTCAGAGACAACATAATGTAGAAGTTAGCAACCAGCAGCAAAGGACAACCACTGAATAACAGCTCCTGACTTGGTTCAGGCACATTCAGAATGTCACAGAACATGTTATAAGGACAACCACTGAATTACAGCTCCTGACTTGGTTCAGGCACATTCAGAATGTCACAGAACATGTTATAAGGACAACCACTGAATAACAGCTCCTGACTTGGTTCAGGCACATTCAGAATGTCACAGAACATGTTATAAGGACAACCACTGAATTACAGCTCCTGACTTGGTTCAGAATGTCACAGAACATGTTATAAGGACAACCACTGAATTACAACTCCTGACTTGGTTCAGGCACATTCAGAATGTCACAGAACATGTTATAAGGACAACCACTGAATTACAGCTCCTGACTTGGTTCAGGCACATTCAGAATGTCACAGAATATGTTATAAGGACAACCACTGAATTACAGCTCCTGACTTGGTTCAGGCACAATCAGAATGTCACAGAATATGTTATAAGGACAACCACTGAATTACAGCTCCGGACTTGGTTCAGGCACATTCAGAATGTCACAGAACATGTTATAAGGACAACCACTGAATAACAGCTCCTGACTTGGTTCAGTCACATTCAGAATGTCACAGAATATGTTATAAGGACAACCACTGAATTACAGCTCCGGACTTGGTTCAGGCACATTCAGAATGTCACAGAATATGTTATAAGGACAACCACTGAATTACAGCTCCTGACTTGGTTCAGGCACAATCAGAATGTCACAGAATATGTTATAAGGACAACCACTGAATTACAGCTCCTGACTTGGTTCAGGCACATTCAGAATGTCACAGAATATGTTATAAGGACAACCACTGAATTACAGCTCGGACTTGGTTCAGGCACATTCAGAATGTCACAGAACATGTTATAAGGACAACCACTGAATAACAGCTCCTGACTTGGTTCAGTCACATTCAGAATGTCACAGAATATGTTATAAGGACAACCACTGAATTACAGCTCCGGACTTGGTTCAGGCACATTCAGAATGTCACAGAATATGTTATAAGGACAACCACTGAATTACAGCTCCTGACTTGGTTCAGGCACATTCAGAATGTCACAGAACATGTTATAAGAACAACCACTGAATTACAGCTCCTGACTTGGTTCAGGCACATTCAGAATGTCACAGAACATGTTATAAGGACAACCACTGAATTACATCTCCTGACTTGGTTCAGGCACATTCAGAATGTCACAGAACATGTTATAAGGACAACCACTGAATTACAACTCCTGACTTGGTTCAGGCACATTCAGAATGTCACAGAACATGTTATAAGGACAACCACTGAATTACAGCTCCGGACTTGGTTCAGGCACATTCAGAATGTCACAGAATATGTTATAAGGACAACCACTGAATTACAGCTCCTGACTTGGTTCAGGCACATTCAGAATGTCACAGAACATGTTATAAGGACAACCACTGAATTACAGCTCCTGACTTGGTTCAGGCACATTCAGAATGTCACAGAACATGTTATAAGAACAACCACTGAATAACAGCTCCTGACTTGGTTCAGGCACATTCAGAATGTCATAGAACATGTTATAAGGACAACCACTGAATTACAGCTCCTGACTTGGTTCAGGCACATTCAGAATGTCACAGAATATGTTATAAGGACAACCACTGAATTACAGCTCCTGACTTGGTTCAGGCACATTCAGAATGTCACAGAACATGTTATAAGGACAACCACTGAATTACAGCTCCTGACTTGGTTCAGGCACATTCAGAATGTCACAGAACATGTTATAAGGACAACCACTGAATTACAGCTCCTGACTTGGTTCAGGCACATTCAGAATGTCACAGAACATGTTATAAGGACAACCACTGAATTACAGCTCCTGACTTGGTTCAGGCACATTCAGAATGTCACAGAACATGTTATAAGAACAACCACTAAATAACAGATCCTGACTTGGTTCAGGCACATTCAGAATGTCACAGAACATGTTATAAGGACAACCACTGAATTACAGCTCCTGACTTGGTTCAGGCACATTCAGAATGTCACAGAACATGTTATAAGGACAACCACTGAATTACAGCTCCGGACTTGGTTCAGGCACATTCAGAATGTCACAGAATATGTTATAAGGACAACCACTGAATTACAGCTCCTGACTTGGTTCAGGCACATTCAGAATGTCACAGAACATGTTATAAGGACAACCACTGAATTACAGCTCCTGACTTGGTTCAGGCACATTCAGAATGTCATAGAACATGTTATAAGGACAACACTGAATTACAGCTCCGGACTTGGTTCAGGCACATTCAGAATGTCACAGAATATGTTATAAGGACAACCACTGAGTTACAGCTCCTGACTTGGTTCAGGCACATTCAGAATGTCACAGAACATGTTATAAGGACAACCACTGAATTACATCTCCTGACTTGGTTCAGGCACATTCAGAATGTCACAGAATATGTTATAAGGACAACCACTGAATTACAGCTCCTGACTTGGTTCAGGCACATTCAGAATGTCACAGAATATGTTATAAGGACAACCACTGAATTACAGCTCCTGACTTGGTTCAGGCACATTCAGAATGTCACAGAACATGTTATAAGGACAACCACTGAATTACAACTCCTGACTTGGTTCAGGCACATACAGAATGTCACAGAATATGTTATAAGGACAACCACTGAATTACAGCTCCTGACTTGGTTCAGGCACATTCAGAATGTCACAGAACATGTTATAAGGACAACCACTGAATTACAGCTCCTGACTTGGTTCAAGCACATTCAGAATGTGACAGAACATGTTATAAGGACAACCACTGAATTACAGCTCCTGACTTGGTTCAGGCACATTCAGAATGTCACAGAATATGTTATAAGGTGCCCAACCCTCCCTTGGACAGTGGTATTTATGATTGATTGATTTGACTGCCAGTTTGTTGGTTAATTGTGACAAAAGTGGTTCAAAATATTACACATTTTGATGAAAAGTATACATGTATTCAAAAGTTTTCTATATTAATTCATTAGCATCTAATCAAATGACTGGAAAAAATGTGAATTACTTTATAAACAACAGATCTGCCATACAGACGAGCTTAGAGAGAAGAGGTTTGAACATAAACAACATCAACATCTACGTCGAAGCTTCTAAAACTCCATTACCGCTAGAATGTGAATCATTTCTCCTCGGTGGCAATACACTCAATATAAAAGGTAAGTGCCAGAAATTTCTTTCAGTAGGAATATATTTTATAAATTGTACTTTCCATAGGCAATTAGGACTTGAGAGTTGTCTTGCAAGACCTATTCTATGTAAATTGACCTAATGATGTAACTATTGCAGCTAAAGTCAGAATATTAGGTACAAAGATATTGCTGTCAGTCACCAGACAAAGCATGTTATCAGTGGTTTTAAGCTGATAATCAAAGATGTGTAAATGTTCTTAGAATAGTTTATCCAGGCTTTAATGGTGGTTGTTTAAAAAGTAGTACTAAAATTAGAAGCACACAAAAACACGGGTAGATTAAGTTTATAGTTACACACTTATCTATTTAGTGAAAAGTCAAGACTGAAAAACAGTTAAATATTATAAAATCTGCTGTGCATGTTCTTGCTCTTGCAGTTTGGGATGATGATTTGTGTTTTTGCACACACCAATTCCTAAATACAGGTTCGACATTCCTTTGCATTTTGTAGTGTATCTTCTCCTGTTTGAAGTCTGGTGTGAGAAGACATAATTTTGTGAGAACACATGGCTTTTGGTAATTGCCACTCCACAAGTAACATAGAATATCACTAAGAATACAGGTGGAATTGAAAAATACTTTTATTCGTAGGAAGGATATTGAGAAACAATACATGTGATCATTTCAAAAACCTAATTTGACCTTGCCTTTAAAATAAATGGAAGTCCTTTATGTTAACTTTATTGAGATATCGTAGGCTCGTCTTTTCCTCTTGATATATACACCAGTATGTAAGTCTGAAATAGCTTGTGTGATTCTTTTCATTAGTACAAGATGGTAATTACTGCAGCATGATGATGATAGTATAATAGTATGTCAGATATGTCAAAGGTCATTTGATAATTATTTGTAACATCGTGGCTTTTTAATCATGTTTCAAGTGACAATACCTCCAATAAGTCTGACATCAATAGCTTTTGTCTCCCTTCCAGAATGGTTATTGATTTATTGTAAATGACACTGTAGATTTCTAGAGAACCAATTAACCCGACTATACAATAGAATGTTTTGTAATCAGCCATAATTAAAGTATTTTGTCGAGTGATCAATTTGATATTGATCAGGGAACTAGTTGTTGTAATTAGATGATGCAAGTTTGAAAGTCCACAAAATTACTATTTGTCTTCTAATTGATGGATGTCCTATTTTCAACATGGTGATAGCAAATGTAGGTCACTGGAAATAACCTCTCTGTGAGACAAACTGTGCTATGAGAAGAGTTAATCATTTTTGGCTCCACTTTGCAGAACCATATTGTTTTGATTTGTCCTGTATGTCTTAATAGTAAAAGTTTGGAACAAGATCTTAAACTATCATGAAATGCAATTTATGTTAGATGGGCAATTGTTGTTTTAATATGATTAAATAAAAATAATGGTAAAACAGGAGTAACTATGGTTACCACTATAAACAACCATAGTAAACCATACTACATAGAATGCTCTAACATTTGATTCATGAAGGATAACTATCAACAGCCTTTGGTCCAAAGCAAAGAGTTATGCCCTTCAATTGTCTCAAAATGGTCAAATCTATAGTTTCCACATGATGTTTATGAGGATCTTATATAAATATATACCATTAAATCCAGGTTAAGTTCAGCTCTTCTTTTACTATTTTAGAAAAATTGCTTTAACGTTAATAAAAAGATTGATGCATTGGTGTGTTCAAAATTGATATGTACTGAGTGACATTGGTTTTACTTCAGTCCTGTTACATAATAATCCATTTCACCTTTAGGGGAATCATTTAATGTCGGAAGATGTTCAGTAATGAAGGAAAATTTTACATAGACGTATTGTTATTGTCAGAAGGATTTCGTTGTAATCAATATGCAAAGAGACGGAATCATTGAATATACTAGTCACTGAATTTTCCTTTGCTTAAAACCAGTTTTTTTTTTTTTTTAGTTTTAATGATTTTGTTTCTTCAGTACATTAGGGTTCAATGCAATTCTTCTGTGTATGTTGCTGAAATGTTCAGTTCATTAGAATCAGAGTTATGTAATTTTATTTAACAATGGAATAAAAGCTTATTAGTTTTGAGATTTCATTAAAAGTTCACTTATTATTAGATATTCAAGGACATTTTTTGAGGTACTGGGGATTCATTTATTTTCGTGGATACCAATTTTCGTGGACTCAAAAAAATTGTATTTTCGTGAATATTTAATTTCATGGTTTTGCCAAAGTTTGCATACAATCATATAGAAAATGTGTGCTTCGTTGTACATTTGAATTCGTGGTTAACTTCCACCCACGAAATCAACGAAAATTGGTAATCCACGAATGATAATGCATCCACAGTATATGGACTGAGCTGTCAAAATTGGTTGTGTTGTCATGTAATGTTAGCTCCTTAACCAACATTAAGTAGAGATATAGCTTTTATAAAACACTAAAAATCAAAGTGACAGATTAATTTGTGATTTGTTGTTAAATAATAAATGACTTAGGATGATGAGTTGTTACAAAATGTTCACAAATGATTGATTTCATATAGCAACAATTTAATCATCTTAGCTACGATGGCAAATTCATGATAGATGTAACCAGATTATTTCAATACTCGATGTACTTTTGGGAAATAGTTAGAAATTACTTTCTACTGATTGAATATTTTGTACTGTAAGTGAAAACGAAAGCCGATTGAACTTTTTGAACTAGAATGATCATTAATGGAAGCAAACTTTGAAAAACCATTTCGATCGTAGTTCTGTGGAGAAGTGGTCTTTTTTTAATTGGTTCTATCTGATTCATATGGATTCAACGACATAGCAATATTTATTGTGCAGATAGCATCAGAATTCTGTCTTGTTTTGGAATGAAAAGAAGTGTGCCAAAGCACCTTTGTCAGTGAAAAGAACTATGTGACAATGTAATCGTGCAATTTTAAAATTTAAAAGTTCAGTATGAAATTATTGATATTTTACAAGGAATGTTTACTGTGAAGATAAAGACACTGTTGTTTTATGGATTTATTTTGTGGTTTGAAAATTGAAAAATATTGACAGTTTGCCTATCGTGTCATCCTGATATACTTTTTGCAGGTCTTATTTGCCAACATTTTATTAGTTGAACAAAAATCTTCATTCAACAGAGTAAAGGATTATGTTGAAACTATATTTAGAAATGTTGTTTCAACTTTTACACAATTCATTGTAACTGTCAAATTTTGCTGTTAGATGTAATTGAATCGTAGAAATTTCAATTTCAAATGAATTGATTCCTAATCATTGTATTTTAAATCTAAGAAACAAATTGATTGCTTAATAGAACCCTGTGGTGTCATTCATTATTTTCTGTCAACACTTCAATAAATAATAAAACAAAAACAACTAACCACAGTCAAAAATCAACAATAGCTAATGTTCAATGATTAATTTAAAGCCAGAATTACTCAGCTGAAAGTGTAGTATCAACAGGTGGAATAAAAAAACTCATCAAAACTTCGTAATGTGAGGATAGTATAAAGCAATGAGTAGAAAAATAGAAAATAAGTAGGGAAATTCTCAGAAAAAGGAGTAACTTATTTTTATTGAAACTTGAAAAAAACAGTATTTCTTTTCTGGATTCTCTGTGTTTTTAAGAGAAGTTGTAAGAACTTTGAGAATTATGGGAAGGCTTATTATTTGTTCGGCAGTTACCTGTTATGAACTGCTTGGTAGTCACAAAAGTGCCTAAAACAAATATAATGTTTATTGGAATATATCTGTGTAATTAGATCAAGATCAAAGGGCATTTTTTATGATTTAGAAATGTAAAACAAATCTTGTCTGACATACGAAATTAAGATTCTTAAAAAATTGGACTGAACAAGTAAAACTAAGTAGGATATTGGTCAAAAGACAATATATATTCTTAATATATCACATATATATTGAATTGAACAGAAAAATTGTATTCCGATCGGATTCCGATGAAAGCTCAGTTTAGTAACTGTGAAAGAAGATTATTTAAAGTGTCAATAATTATGTTGGAATCTGTTATGGTGTAAATCATTAAATATGATTAATTTTCTTCTGAGTACTCTATAGCTTGAAGCTTACTTTTGAATAAGGAAATTCTGTATTCTGGATTTTATTAAAATCTAAGGATCATTTGTTAGGATGTGATTGGAAATTCAAAGGATTACTGAACTTTTATTTCTAGGAAAGAAATAAATACAAGTGGTTCAAGGTTTTGATAAATAACAAGTGATAATCATGAAAATTTCTCTTGTGAACATTAAATATCTACCTTGCCAAACTCAAAAATGCATTCATCTTATGAAATAGAGATCATGCTTTTATCAACAATGGACGATTTTCACAGATCCAATGTAAGGAATAGTTCATGAATTACCAGCTAGACAAGGAGACAGTCAGAAGAATTGATAATGACTGCATGTAGATCACCACTAGATATGAACTTAGTTAGTCCTGTATTCCAGCACTATTTACATTTTCCAGGTAAGCTAAGCAGAGTATTATCCAGGGTATGGGTTTTGCTCATTGTTGAAGGTCGTACGGTGACCCATAGTTGTTAACTTCTATGTCATTTGGTCTCTGGTGGAGAGTTGTCTCATTGTCAATTATACCACATCTTCTTATTTTTATATTATCCTATAACTTTTCATTCTGCTATATAGATGTTTATGGTTGAGTTATTGTTGCTCAATCTTCCGCTTTTTTTGGACCGTTTTGATTACCCTTCTGGGGCACCTAAGATCACCCTGTTTTTTTACTGTGTTTAGTGTTGCTCAGTTTTAAGATTCTATGTTGTGTTTTCTATACTGTTGCTTGTCTTTTGGTCTTTTTTGTTTTGTTTTTTTGTCATGGCATGGTCAGTTTGTCATTGACTTATAAGTTTGAATATCCCTTTGGTATCTTACGCCTCTCTTTTGTTGACTTGTTTATCTGTTTGTCTTTTTTCTTTTTGGATGTTGTCTGTTTTTCTTTAACTTATGTTCTTTTATCGCCCCCATTGGTATCTTCTTACTTTTTTGTCAGTATTATTAAAAGAACATATAGTTTCAGTTATTTCCTACAGGTTATATATGAATATTCATTGATTGTTTCAGTAGTATATTTCTTACAGATGCATAAATATTCATGAGCTGTAATAAAACTGTTAGTTGTAATGGTCAAAGTGGTCAATTCTAATTAGACAGGACATTGGTCACTCTATCATTAAAGACAGAATAATGACTTATTTATTTTTATTTTATATTTATCAATGATATTTAAAATGGGGTACTTAAAGGATATAAAAGCTGGGGATTGAAAAACTTTTTTGTTTTTGTATAAGTTGAAGTAGAAGAAAATTGCATGAAAAGAACAGTTCTTTTCTAAAATTGGTTGCCAGTGTTTCTGATGTTAAGCTTTATTTACAAAAATAAAATTAAGTTATTTTTTTCTTCCCCAAAAAATTGTTTTTATTGAATAGTTATATTGAGAAGCGTTATTAAGATTTGCAAGTTTTAAGAAATAACTTGTATAGAAATAAAAATTGATGATTAGTATGACATTGTTCTCCTTTCCCAAATAGTTTGAAATTAGAATTATTTAAAAGTGACTGTGCCAAAAAAGTAAACAAGAAATTCCCCCCTGATTGTGATCATTCCCATAGGCCTCTGATATTTTATTATCTTTAGAAATAGCTACTTGACCATTTTGATGTCCAAACCTCTGTGACTATGTTTCTTCTATTTCTGCTATTTCACTCCAGATTGTTCTTGATTCTAAGACAGATTGTGTTTGTATTTATGGCTTTTCTGCTTGAGGATTTTGTGTCTGTTGTTGTTAGCAGATATGTTACCCTACACTGAAAGTTTTAATGTTATTGGACTTAATTGATACAGCGCCTGTCAATGAAAGTTTACACTCATTATAAAGGATCAGTTAACACAGAAATACTTGTTAACTTTTTGAAATTCAAATACATGTAATTGCTGATGAGTGTTGGGAGAATATGAACTTTGTGAAAATGGTCATCATACCACATCTTATAATTTTTATATTATAACTTTCATCATGTGACTTCAAAAAAAGTATTTGTACAAAGATGATATGTTTACAGTCACTCAATCTGAACTTCTGTGGATCTGCATCCATATAGACCTCATATTTTGAGAATGCACGTGTGTCCATGAAGAACAGCTTTCAGTCATGAAGTACTAGTCTTTCATGTTGTATATAATTCTGAATTTTGGCAAAGATTTGTCACTCCTTTAAAGAGAAATTTGTAATGTAATGGAAGGAAACACAGCTATTTGGGGAAATATTTTAATTCCTAGAATTCGACTAACAAGAGGTAAGCTTTATCATTTATTCCACTTGACAATTCAAGCATAAACGTTTGAAAATACAAAGAACTTGGGTGGATAGTTGTCTCATTAGCAATCATATCACATCTCCTATTTTTATAAAGAAACATTCAGAAACCATAATGTTAAGCCTAAGTCATGTAATGGGCATTTTTGGTCTAAGTTGTGTATAAGGTATTTTTGTCATGCCATAGGGATTGCTTTTTCGGCTACAGCGACGGCTCTGGCGTCAACAATTGTTAAGTTGTGATACTTGTGATAAATCAATGATATTTTGTATGAAGTCGCATTACTATCAGTACATATCAGTTTGACAACTATTTTAAGGCCCTGCACCCTAGGACATGGTCCAGTGACTTTGAATTAATTAGCAATTTTCAATGTTAAGTTTTCTGCTTGAGTTAGTTTGATAGGATCTACTTGTGATAGATCAATGATATTTTATATGAAGTTGCATTACTATCAGTTCATATCAGTTTGATGACTATTTCGAGACACCCCCCACTAGGTCATGATTCAATGACATTGAATTTATTATCAATTTTCACTGTTAAGTTTTTTGCTTAAGTCAGTTTGATAAGAACTTCTTACAGTAAACAACGATATTTTCTATAAAGTTACATTACTGTCTGTACATCTCAGTTTGTCAACCATTTTCAGGCCCTGCCCAATAGATCATGGTCCAGTGACTGAATTAATAAGCAATGTTGCTGTCCATCAGATTGTCTTTTACTGAATTTTATGCCGATAGGCGAGACATATCTCTGTGTCAATAGTATATTGGTATACTATTAGTCATGTGATGGGTATTTTGGATCTAAGTTGTGTAATTGGTATTTGTAGCCTCAAGTTTTGCAAGGGATATTTTTTTCACCCTTCATCCTGGTCAACTAATTTTGCAGACCTATACCTATTGGATTTATTTTTATATGAAATATTTCCCACTGGACATCATGCATCAACAGCATGATTGTATCTATTACTGAGACTCTATATATAGTAGATCTTGTAATAGTTTTATGTTAGGTAATAATGTAAGTTAGTTATCCTGGAGGGTAATGGTTTATATCTGGACATAGATTTGTCCACTCAGTGACCAGACAGAGATATAATGACCACCATAATGAAAACTAATTATTTATACTTAAGGCTATAACATGAGTTTTAGGTCAAGGTTACATTCTAAATGTTGACCTTGGTTGTTGTCTTTGTGCTAATGCAAGGGATTGCCAGTATAAGTTCGGTAAAAATAGAAAAGAAGATTTGTGGTAAACATGAAATAAACAACAACCTTAGGTTCGGTATGGTTTTTTATTTTCTTCAATGAAGTTGAGGATGACCACTAAAGTACTCCAACCAGACGTGTCAGTGTGTTTGTGCAGGTACAGGTCCACATTCATATGAATCTCAGAAAGTGATTATTATACAGCTTTCAAATTTTATGAACTGATGCATTTTACAGAGACAGACCATTTCATACAAGATTATTAATTCATTGTCCAGTCCTGAACAAAGAGACTGGATCTGTTATTGCTATTCTACATCATGATGTTTAAATGCTAGGTTATAGTGATAGTTGACATTTAATGTTAAAATCAAGACAACCTTCTGCTCTTTAAATTCATTTAGTATCAACATCAGAAATATTCAATTTTCTACAGTTTATTTATTCGTAAAAGACTTCTTTTTTAACTGGCTTCAAAATATGATTTATAATTGATTAATCAATGTGAAATACTACCACTTCTAAAGGGAAGGGGTGCAAGGACCTTGACTACCCATAAGGGTCTCTATTGTATTGTGGGAAATAAGTTAATCACAAGTACCGATGACTGTTTACTCTAATAATAAGTAATTTGTGTTTTGATTATTTATAGTTTATGACATGAAGAACAAATTATTTGACACATACCCTGGGCTACTAACTGTTAAGATACATGTACTTCTATCATGTTACAAGTAATAAATATTCTTCAAATTAACTTCTCATTAATGTTAGATATTTATCACTGTAACTTAATAGTTGCTTTAATCTCACTGTCACGACTGCTATAAATAGGTAATCTTAAGGTAGAGATCTGAATTTTCATGAAAAGTAAGTTAACTGTTAAATATCTAAATTCTTGTACATATAAATACCATTTATTTGAACAATATTGCAAATTTTTATAAGCCTTTTATAGCTTACTATGGGGTATGGGTGTTTTTGCTCATTGTTGAAGGCGGCACGTTAACCTATAGTTGTTAATTTCTATGATATTAGGTCTCTTGTAGACTCAGTTGTCTCATTGGCTATCATACCACATCTGCTTATTTTTGTATAAGTTGACTTTTTATTTTTTCTGAATGACGAAACTTTAATCAGTTCTGTAATATTGAGCACTGATTTTCCTTTGTCGTCAATAATTTTAATAAGGAACTTGAAGCTAATTAACACTTTTTAATCTTGTTGATTTAAAAGACCACCACAAAATGTTCCTTTCCCTTTAATTCCTTTTACGTGTTTTCAGTTAGACTTTATTTTAGTGTTGATAAAAGGGTGTTAAAATTGATTTGGATGCAGTATTTCTATTTACTTTTTTTTAAATGTTCTATTTTTTCGTATTACACAGACAGTTGTTCCTACTACTGGTATTTTAAAGGTTAGAGGCCGCAACAAGACAAAAACTAAAAATTTCAATATTTATTGTAAATCTTATATTGATAGTATTTATTCTTTAGATATAATATGTATTTGAAAAGCTGAAAACATTTCCCTTTTGGAAAATGTGATTAACACTTGTACAATAATGGATGTTAAGATGGATGACCAAAATGGTATACAGGATTTAATTGGAAACTTTTGATAACCAGGTGGGGAGGCATGTACATGTTTTAACTAAGTGACCGATAGGATTTAAATTGTAGTGGTATTTGTACCGATATAGATACATTTATACAGAATCGACTTATCTGGTGAGGGGATTATAAGCCTTTCACTTATTCAGATTGAAATTGAGTTTATTTAATTCCACTACAGAAGGTTATTTGTTTATTATGTATTTTGTACAAAGAGGTTTGGAGGATTCCCGCTACTTAAAAACTCCGCATTGAACAACTGACTGGCAATTTGAAACCTTTTGGATTTCTTTTGGATTTTATAAAGTGAGATTTGAATCAAAATTCAATTTATTTTTCATCTTCAGGATTTTTTATCTCATGGAATTTGAATGACCTTGAAAATACAGAATTGAATAGTCCTCATGAGTTTTGTTATTTGATTAAATATTGAGCACTGATTGAATTTAAGTGGCAAAAATGTACAAAGAGTAATTTCGTCACACAAAGAACATTGTTTGTTGATTTGGATGTTTTAAATCAGTGTATATATATATAAGAAAATCAAATAATTAAAAATTACATACCTACAGTTACATACTTAGCCCTAGAGGTAACTACATACAATATTACTGGTGCAATAAGAGATTTTTAACGGAGATATCCAACTATTTACTGGATTTTGATCAGATAACCTGTTCAAAGTAATTGCAGGATTTAACCTTGGGGTGGGTTTGACAGTCACAACATTTGGAGAAATTTTTGTGAAAATGTCTGGATCTTAGTAATGTTTCATAGACGTCAAATATCATTGCCTGGTGAGTGTTGATTTAATCTGTATGCAGATTTAATGTGATATCATATATATACCTGGTTCTTAGCTGAGTTTGCATTGATATGCAAGTATTGATTTAGAAAAGCCTAGTTACACCTTTTGTTTCTACCACCCTATTGTAAGAAAACAAAATGGTGCGTCAGAGATGCTTTTCAGTTCCAGGTAGGTATAGTATAGAAAGGTGATAATTCATTAATTGGAAAATGCTGCGTCAGAGATGCTTTACTAACCCAGGTAACCTTTTTTTATTCTAAAGTGTTAAATATGAATTTTGTTTTTAAAAAGTTTATAATTTGAAAGATTGTTAGTGGCTTTAGCAATGCCAAGAAGACGTTCCTGCTCAGAATCCGGTAAGAAAGACATTTTTATGCAATTTGGAAAAATAACATGGCTGGCTGTAAATGAGACAAAAAGATCATAGTGGTTGACCTATAAGTGTTCTGTTTTGTTGGGTAAATACTGTTGAATTCAAGTATATTCCATATTTTCTTCTAATCATGAAATACTGAAAATTACCAATTTTCTAAGTAACAGTCCTTTTTCCTTTTTTATCATCAAACAGTTTTTCAGGATTTTTTTGGGAGGAGGATACATGCAGGGTTAGTAAATGCTAAGTTTATGCCATTTAAAGAACAATTTTAGTCGAAAGGGTCTGCATTTCCAAAATGGGAAAAGAATATTGACAAGATTTGCTCTGCATTTTACTGCTCACAATTATTAAGATTTTTATATACATGTTGCTTTTTTGTTCATGATATTTAAAATATTTGAATATAGCTTTTGTATGAGGTATAGGTTTCGCTCATTGTTGAAGACCATTGGTGACCTATAGCTGTTAATGTCTACATACTTTGGTCTCTGGTGGAGAGTTGTCTCATTGGCAATTATACCACATCTTCTTATTTCTAGATCAAATTTTAACAAATGTGTCTGTACAATATTTAATTAGTCCTACAAAAATTTTGATTTTCTGTTTGGTAATGAAGTTCCATTTTGTGTATTTAAAAAGTACTGGTAGATATGTACAGTACTATTCAGGCTTTTGATTGGGTGTAAACCTAAGCTAAAGTTGTATTTAGGAGGATGAAATATATAAAAAGTCTTCATGAAACAACTTTCTTTTGACTGGCAAAAATGAGTTTAAAAATCTCTATACTTCTATAAGGATTGTAACTTCTCTTCTTATTAAGAAACTTACCACTGACCCTTCTAACATTTTAACTAGAATGTTTCAGGTTAAAATTAGCGCAAAGAGTGAGTTTGCTATCAAAATTTGTTATTGTATCTGTTATAATCTCTGGCCTTGTGAAATTGTATCTGTTACAACCTTTGACCTTATAACAAGTTAAAATAGTTCAAAGAAAAAGAAAAATTTCTCTTTAAAGCATCATGGCATTGACTTTATGAATAATAGGTTACATAGTTGTTCTTATGTTGTGCTGTTACACCACTGTCCCAGGTTAGGGGGAGGGTTGAGCACTCACAAACATGTTTAACCCAGCCACATTCTTTATGTGCCTGTCCCAAGTCAGGAGCCTATAGTTCAGTGGTTGTCTTGGGTTCATGTCTGTCATATTTGTTTTTTCGTAAATTGTTTTTTTATAAATTAGGCCGTTAGTTTTCTCAATTGAATTGTTTCCTATTTTTCATGTCCTGGCCTTTTATAATGGACTATACGGTTTGGGTTTTCTCATTGTTGAAGGCCGTGCGGTTGCCTATAATTGCTTACATCCACTTCATTTGAACTTTGGTGGATAGTTGTCTTATTGGCAATCATACCTCATCTCCTTATTTTTATACAAAGTCATTAGCTATTAAAGAAAAATCTATAATTTATTCATTTTACACTAGATAATTAATTTTAAAAGTCCTGAACAATTCCTTATTTTGCAGCTTTGATAATCACCAAGGGTTTTGTTCTATTATGTAACCAATGTTTAAAACATGTTAGATCTTAGGTACTATCTTTAAATCATGATTGATTGTCCTTAATTAAAATCTTTTCCTATGTCTATATTCAACAAAGTGGATTTCGGTCTGAAAATATAGGACATTGAAAAGAAAGGAGACAATTCTAGCAAAACTCATTTGCAGCAACTACAGAAAATCATTAAATTTTTAGATTTTATGTTTTTATTCAAGAAGAAAAATGAAGGTTATTTTTATTTCCAATATAAAAAGTAAATCTTGAATGAAATCTATTTTCAAGATTGAAATATTAAGAGTGTAGTCCAATGAAAAACTTTGAACTTCAGATGATAAACTCTTTACCTCTTTGACCATATAACCGGCTATCAATCGGTACTGTAGATGCAATAGGTAACAAAATTCAAAATCTACTGTAAAAGATTGCAAAATCCATTGTATTTTAATGGCAAAGACAAGAATCTGCTGAACAGAAAAACAGAAAATCAAATAATTAAAAATTACATACCTACAGTTACATACTTAGCCCTAGAGGTAACTACATACAATATTACTGGTGCAATAAGAGATTTTTAACAGAGATATCCAACTATTTACTGGATTTTGATCAGATAACCTGTTCAAAGTAATTGCAGGATTTAACCTTGGGGTGGGTTTGACAGTCACAACATTTGGAGAAATTTTTGTGAAAATGTCTGGATCTTAGGAATGTTTCATAGACGTCAGATATCCTTGCCTGGTGAGTGTTGATTTAATCTGTATGCAGATTTAATGTGATATCATATATATACCTGGTTCTTAGCTGAGTTTGCATTGATATGCAAGTATTGATTTAGAAAAGCCTAGTTACACCTTTTGTTTCTACCATCCTATTGTAAGAAAACAAAATGGTGCGTCAGAGATGCTTTTCAGTTCCAGGTAGGTATAGTATAGAAAGGTGATAATTCATTAATTGGAAAATGCTGCGTCAGAGATGCTTTACTAACCCAGGTAACCTTTTTTTTATTCTAAAGTGTTAAATATGAATTTTGTTTTTAAAAAGTTTATAATTTGAAAGATTGTTAGTGGCTTTAGCAATGCCAAGAAGACGTTCCTGCTCAGAATCCGGTAAGAAAGACATTTTTATGCAATTTGGAAAAATAACATGGCTGGCTGTAAATGAGACAAAAAGATCATAGTGGTTGACCTATAAGTGTTCTGTTTTGTTGGGTAAATACTGTTGAATTCAAGTATATTCCATATTTTCTTCTAATCATGAAATACTGAAAATTACCAATTTTCTAAGTAACAGTCCTTTTTCCTTTTTTATCATCAAACAGTTTTTCGGGATTTTTTTTTGGGAGGAGGGATACATGCAGGGTTAGTAAATGCTAAGTTTATGCCATTTAAAGAACAATTTTAGTCGAAAGGGTCTGCATTTCCAAAATGGGAAAAGAATATTGACAAGATTTGCTCTGCATTTTACTGCTCACAATTATTAAGATTTTATATACATGTTGCTTTTTGTTCATGATATTTAAAATATTTGAATATAGCTTTTGTATGAGGTATAGGTTTCGCTCATTGTTGAAGACCATTGGTGACCTATAGCTGTTAATGTCTACATACTTTGGTCTCTGGTGGAGAGTTGTCTCATTGGCAATTATACCACATCTTCTTATTTCTAGATCAAATTTTAACAAATGTGTCTGTACAATATTTAATTAGTCCTACAAAAATTTTGATTTTCTGTTTGGTAATGAAGTTCCATTTTGTGTATTTAAAAAGTACTGGTAGATATGTACAGTACTATTCAGGCTTTTGATTGGGTGTAAACCTAAGCTAAAGTTGTATTTAGGAGGATGAAATATATAAAAAGTCTTCATGAAACAACTTTCTTTTGACTGGCAAAAATGAGTTTAAAAATCTCTATACTTCTATAAGGATTGTAACTTCTCTTCTTATTAAGAAACTTACCACTGACCCTTCTAACATTTTAACTAGAATGTTTCAGGTTAAAATTAGCGCAAAGAGTGAGTTTGCTATCAAAATTTGTTATTGTATCTGTTATAATCTCTGGCCTTGTGAAATTGTATCTGTTACAACCTTTGACCTTATAACAAGTTAAAATAGTTCAAAGAAAAGAAAATTTCTCTTTAAAGCATCATGGCATTGACTTTATGAATAATAGGTTACATAGTTGTTCTTATGTTGTGCTGTTACACCACTGTCCCAGGTTAGGGGGAGGGTTGAGCACTCACAAACATGTTTAACCCAGCCACATTCTTTATGTGCCTGTCCCAAGTCAGGAGCCTATAGTTCAGTGGTTGTCTTGGGTTCATGTCTGTCATATTTGTTTTTTCGTAAATTGTTTTTTTATAAATTAGGCCGTTAGTTTTCTCAATTGAATTGTTTCCTATTTTTCATGTCCTGGCCTTTTATAATGGACTATACGGTTTGGGTTTTTCTCATTGTTGAAGGCCGTACGGTTGCCTATAATTGCTTACATCCACTTCATTTGAACTTTGGTGGATAGTTGTCTTATTGGCAATCATACCTCATCTCCTTATTTTTATACAAAGTCATTAGCTATTAAAGAAAAATCTATAATTTATTCATTTTACACTAGATAATTAATTTTAAAAAGTCCTGAACAATTCCTTATTTTGCAGCTTTGATAATCACCAAGGGTTTTGTTCTATTATGTAACCAATGTTTAAAACATGTTAGATCTTAGGTACTATCTTTAAATCATGATTGATTGTCCTTAATTAAAAATCTTTTCCTATGTCTATATTCAACAAAGTGGATTTCGGTCTGAAAATATAGGACATTGAAAAGAAAGGGAGACAATTCTAGCAAAACTCATTTGCAGCAACTACAGAAAATCATTAAATTTTTAGATTTTATGTTTTTTATTCAAGAAGAAAAATGAAGGTTATTTTTTATTTCCAATATAAAAAAGTAAATCTTGAATGAAATCTATTTTTCAAGATTGAAATATTAAGAGTGTAGTCCAATGAAAAAACTTTGAACTTCAGATGATAAACTCTTTACCTCTTTGACCATATAACCGGCTATCAATCGGTACTGTAGATGCAATAGGTAACAAAATTCAAAATCTACTGTAAAAGATTGCAAAATCCATTGTATTTTAATGGCAAAGACAAGAATCTGCTGAACAGAAAAACAATTGCTTTGAATGGCAATTGGGAACACAGATCCTATTGTATCTGCTGTAGTGATTGCCTGTAATAAGAGTTTATTTGCCATTGTGATGATAGCCATTGCTAAAAATGCAGCAGGATAGGTTTTACAAAATTAAAAAATAGCATTTTAAATTGTTTCTAAACTTTATTTGTATGCAGCATTTCTTGAAATTTTGTAGATTAATCTTGCGTTAGTGTCCATTGTTCAACAACCAATAATATCTGCACACAAACCTTTCTGAAATTACAGTATTACATGTATTATCTGTTTTGCAGTTTTATGATTTTCATGATTTTTTTTTTCAAGCAAATAATTTTTTTGACCGGGTGACATTTGCAATGAAATCACCCATTTATTTAAACCACAATGTCTAGACATATCAAGTTAAATTCATAGTTTATTCAAACCACTATTTATGAACATATCAATTTGATTTCAAATTTTTATGCAATATTATGGTTATATTGATGTTTTAGGAGACCTTTGTTGAATATAATGGTAAGGTCTTCTCTCTTTATGGTGGACCTTTTCATGGATTATTAGAAAATTTATACCTTTATGTTGAGAAAAATCCCATGTTGACCATATTGGAATGTATTATTAATTGGAATGGCTACTATAGTCTTTCTTTTTGTAAAGATAATTCCAGAACAGTTTTAATGATTTGATGGATATAGCTTTAGTCCAATCAGTGTTATAGTTGATTTTAAAGCATCAGTCAACAGTGATAAAACAATAATTTATATTTCAGTATTTTATTGCAACCAATGTTATAAAATTAAATCAATATTTTCTGATATAAGATTTACACAAAATGTGTGAAAAATATCTGGAGGGCTGAAAAGTATTTAATTATTAGTGAGAGAATGAGATTAGGTGTGAAAAATATGAGCAGACAATCTATACATGTGTATGAATATTTCCCTTGTTCACTGCTAAGGTATTTGAAGAATTGAACGATATTTCATATAAAGAAAATTTTATCATGTTGTGTTTATGTAATAATCAATTTAAACCTGTGAGAACGAAAAATTTATGTTTATTAAAAATGTCAAATTTATTATCTTTTTTTTCTTGTTTCGAAATTTCAAGAGGGAACTCATATTAAAAGATCTTTTTTTCTTTTAAGTCTTTAGTAAGTACAGATAATAAATACTTGTATTTTTGTCTTACATTCAATTGATTTCTCTTTTTATTCTATTCATTTTTATTAGCTTATATGAATTAATTGCTTAAATAAACCGAAAGGGTGTTTGAAGGTATTAGGTTATCTCCCTTTAGTCATTGTCACACTATTAAAGTTGCAACAACCTTTCTGCAGTTTGATTGAACAGTTGAGTTTAAATCTATTCTCAATGAAGCTAATCACAGAGTAAAGAAATTTCCACAAAATTAGTGAACTGGAGCCATTTTTGGACCGGTAACCAGTATAGATTTTTGTAACCTAATTTTGATAAGGTGATTTATGAGAATGATAGAGAGTATCTTGTATGAATCTGAGTCTAGACATGAGTTGCTTTAGATTTACGAAAATATTGTGGGCATTTTTATTGCCATTCTTGAACAATTAACACATATGCCAGACTGCAGAGTTCTTGAAAAGTGGTGGTCCTTAAGTTTTTACCCATAAAATTTTGCAAAGGACCGACACAATTTTGGCATTTTGCAATAGAAATAATGGTGAGGACCAGCAGATTTTCTTCAAGGACCACCTGAGGGTAAAAAGATTTCAAGAACTCTGAGACTGATTTAATTGTGATTTTAGGAAATGCTGCATACAAACAATGCTATCAAAATTAAGTTGGAATTTCTGAATTTACAGTACATGGATACTGTGACACTGAGGTTTTTTTGCTCAATCTTTATTTTTCTATGTAGTGTTGTTTGACTTTTGTTGTCTTTCCATCATTTTCTTTCTCCATGTTGTTGATCTGTCTTTCTATGATGTTTGGTTTTGATTGACCCTTTCTTGTCTTTTTACTATTTCAAGTTATATTTTAACATTCAAACTTGTTTGAAATTGAGTGATTAAACAAGTGCTTAAGTTGCTTCCTTGAAAAAATATCAGTGTTTATTACAAAAAATAAATAGGTACAGTGTTAAGTTTATATCATAAATCCCAAGATAATCTCAAGTTTAGAGTTGTAATTTATAAAACTCAAAGTTTTGTTGACTTAAATAATGACCCTTATATAACAGGATGCAGTGTGGAAAGACAAATAGAAACTAGGGAAACCTAGATACAGAGTACATAAAACAGATAAATACACAGACAAATATTTAGATTAATTTACCCCTGGATTTTTTTCCTCCAGTGAATTAATGAATTCTGATTGTTTCCTGTACAAATAATGAGAACTTTTGATAAGAATTTTTTGGCTTTATTATAAATTACTAGGTCTGACAAAGATGTTTGAAAGAAATATTGGATTTATAACAATGAGACAGCAACTAACCAAAATAGACAAACCACAAGACATCTAGTGGACAACATTGAATTGATTTATTTACTAATTTGATTTATTAGAAATATTTAGTCGGATTATAGATGTTTACAATTGTCTTATAAAAAAGGGGGAGGGCTTTAAGTTTAAGTAGACTCTTTTCTCTGTTTCTTTGTACTGTGAGTTAGACTTAATTGTTTAGCTATTGAGTGTATCCCATCCATTTAGTTTGAAGGTAGTTATTCAGTTTTATATAAACTAGGATATAATTTAACCCTTTTTTTTTTTAAACCCATTAATTTCATTTCATTTTATTTTTATTTTTTTAAAAACCACTTTAGAATTGCAATGCTATATTCAATAGAAATTAATTGCTTGTAAACACTGAGATTGTGAATTCTACCCACTCTTGTGGTTACAATGTCCTCTCCAGTTACTCCAGCTTCCTTCACCAATAAAAACAGGCTGTAATAGAAAGCTGAGGGTCTTTTCTTGTCTACATATGTAAAATGAGGGGTTGATACACGGTTTGGCATCTGAGGATTGAAATTTGCCTGAAAATTTTCTTAAGGGGTCCTTGACAAGGTAACCATCCACCCTCCCTCTTCAGAAATTAAATGGAATGGCCCATTGGCAATCATACCATATTTCTTTATATTAATAATGCTTATGTAAGCAAGTCAGTGGACCCACTATAATTTTATAAGAGATGGTGAGACCAAACAGCTTGGTTTTAAGCCTGGTCTTGATCAGAATAATTTTACCAAAATAATAGCATGTCATTGAACAGTGGAACTTAGGATATTAACCTATAATAATTGATGTCCAGGAAGTTAATTTCATATAAGCTTCGGTACAAGTCATAGCATCCTATGAACACATAGCCAAGCTTCTAAGATCTTTGTTTGACCTGAAATGTAAATATATATAGTACGTATATGATAACTGTTCAAATAAACAAATTGATATTAAGTTAGTTGTCTGGACTAATAGGTAGAATTTGTTGATAAGAAAAAATCTAATGTGGTTTTACAAGTCTTATAAGTATACATAGATCTCTGGGTATAGAAATCAGTTGTTAAATAGTCAAATTAACACCGTACACAGTACTAACAACATATTAAAATGTAGACAAACCAGGTTTGGTGTTTGAATGTTAAGAATACAGAATTGCCTCCTTGTACTGTAGGTACTTTTACAATACATTTGTTATTCACACTTATTAAGTACATTTCAATAAAATGTACTGATACATGTAGTAAAACATTTATGATCAAGACTAAAGTGCCAATATCATTCTGTACTTTATCAAGTACCAATATACTTGAAAATAAGTCGAGAATAAGTGCAATTTTCTTAACTTTATATAGTGCAATAATTTCAGTTTAAGGCACTTTGAAGATTAACTTCACAGAATGTAATTAGATTTTTAACAACAGTGAGAAAGCTACGTCTATCTTTCTCCATGTGAGGTTATTTGATTTGCTCTTTAATTTATAGAGCAACTTTCTATTGCATCATTATGACCATGAGACGAAAACCCAATAACGTATTTGTAAAGGATGTTAATTATATAAAACCAAGATCAATCAGATTAGCTTTATTGTTAAAAGTTTATTAAATTGACTCATTTTTTTTCGAGTAACAACCTCTCTAAGGATTTAAGTTGATGTATGTCAAGGTGATTTGCATGTAATTGTACTATAACACTGTGTCCTTCATAATGAACTCTGTTTTCAAATCTAGGTGGAAGCAATATATTTTGATTAGAATTCCACTTGAATTCTTATAAGCATTACATTGATGATGATGAAAAGCTCTTTCATGTGCTCAATACTTGTTATTTAAATAACCTAGTTTCAACTTATAACAATGAGACAGCAACTAACCAAAATAGACAAACCACAAGACATCTAGTGGACAACATTGAATTGATTTATTTACTAATTTGATTTATTAGAAATATTTAGTCGGATTATAGATGTTTACAATTGTCTCATAAAAGGGGAGGGCTTTAAGTTTAAGTAGACTCTTTCTCTGTTTCTTTGTACTGTGAGTTAGACTTAATTGTTTAGCTATTGAGTGTATCCCATCCATTTAGTTTGAAGGTAGTTATTCAGTTTTATATAAACTAGGATATAATTTAACCCTTTTTTTTTTTAAACCCATTAATTTCATTTCATTTTATTTTTATTTTTTTAAAAACCACTTTAGAATTGCAATGCTATATTCAATAGAAATTAATTGCTTGTAAACACTGAGATTGTGAATTCCGACCCACTCTTGTGGTTACTAATGTCCTCTCCAGTTACTCCAGTTTCCTTCACCAATAAAAACAGGCTGTAATAGAAAGCTGAGGGGTCTTTTCTTGTCTACATATGTAAAAATGAGGGGTTGATGACACGGTTTGGCATCTGAGGGATTGAAATTTGCCTGAAAATTTTCTTAAGGGGGTCCTTGACAAGGTAACCATCCACCCTCCCTCTTTAGAAATTAAATGGAATGGCCCATTGGCAATCATACCATATTTCTTTATATTAATAATGCTTATGTAAGCAAGTCAGTGGACCCACTATAATTTTATAAGAGATGGTGAGACCAAACAGCTTGGTTTTAAGCCTGGTCTTGATCAGAATAATTTTACCAAAATAATAGCATGTCATTGAACAGTGGAACTTAGGATATTAACCTATAATAATTGATGTCCAGGAAGTTAATTTCATATAAGCTTCGGTACAAGTCATAGCATCCTATGAACACATAGCCAAGCTTCTAAGATCTTTGTTTGACCTGAAATGTAAATATATATAGTACGTATATGATAACTGTTCAAATAAACAAATTGATATTAAGTTAGTTGTCTGGACTAATAGGTAGAATTTGTTGATAAGAAAAAATCTAATGTGGTTTTATAAGTCTTATAAGTATACATAGATCTCTGGGTATAGAAATCAATTGTTAAATAGTCAAATTAACACTGTACACAGTACTAACAACATATTAAAATGTAGACAAACCAGGTTTGCAGTTTGAATGTTAAAAATACAGAATTGCCTCCTTGTACTGTAGGTACTTTTACAATACATTTGTTATTCACACTTATCAAGTACATTTCAATAAAATGTACTGATACATGTAGCAAAACATTTATGATCAAGACTAAAGTGCCAATATCATTCTGTACTTTATCAAGTACCAATATACTTGAAAATAAGTCGAGAATAAGTGCAATTTTCTTAACTTTATATAGTGCAATAATTTCAGTTTAAGGCACTTTGAAGATTAACTTCACAGAATGTAATTAGATTTTTAACAACAGTGAGAAAGCTACGTCTATCTTTCTCCATGTGAGGTTATTTGATTTGCTCTTTAATTTATAGAGCAACTTTCTATTGCATCATTATGACCATGAGACGAAAACCCAATAACGTATTTGTAAAGGATGTTAATTATATAAAACCAAGATCAATCAAATTAGCTTTATTGTTAAAAGTTTATTAAATTGACTCATTTTTTTTCGAGTAACAACCTCTCTAAGGATTTAAGTTGATGTATGTCAAGGTGATTTGCATGTAATTGTACTATAACACTGTGTCCTTCATAATGAACTCTGTTTTCAAATCTAGGTGGAAGCAATATATTTTTGATTAGAATTCCACTTGAATTCTTATAAGCATTACATTGATGATGATGAAAAGCTCTTTCATGTGCTCAATACTTGTTATTTGAATAACCTAGTTTCAACTTGATTATTTTTGTATGGATATAAGGGTTATTGTCCCTGAAAAAAATGTTCTGGGCATTATTATAAGTTAATGGAGTGAAAACAATTGTAAGAATGAATAATGTTATCAAGGTAAATAAAGCAACATTAGATAAAGGGTTCAATTGTAAACTGGTTTATTTTTTGCAAGTTCTAAGGTCAAACCAGTATCACTGAGGTTTTAATTTTGCTATTGAAATGATTTCCTATTATGATATTAGTATGGCATATGATTAACTTATGATATAATTGTGAATTTCAGGTGAAAGGACACTTCACTTTTGGCAAAATATGGCCTTGAATTTCAGCTTTATCATAAAACATCACAAATGTCACACTTTGGTTCTTAAATGGATCTATTTCAAAAGCCTTAATTAATTGCTGGTGAAACAAATCTCTTCATAATACATTTGTAGAACATTATAGGCTCCGAGAAGTCAGTTCATTTTGGAGAAATTGTCAAAACAAAACACCACAACTTTTTGCATTTTTCTTACCTAAAAGCTTTAGAAAAACCATGGCTGCAACCTAAGATCCAATATGTTCTGTAACAAAAAGGTGCCTTGGTTAATATTGAAACTTAAAAACAAAAACTTTCTGGATCAGGGATGGAGGCCAAAGTTGACTATACTAAAAACTATTATAAACTATCAGACATGTGACAGAGTTGTCAAGCCACAACTGGAGATTTTGAAATTTTCAGCTGGAGTTTGTGTCTCATAACTGGAGATTTTTTATCGACCTTTTTATCGATGTACGCAATGTTTTTTTTGTGTGTTTAAACTGCATATCTTCCTTTTTTTGTTAAAAGAACAATAATTCCATACCTTCAAATACCTGCATATCCATTTTTACTTGATAAAAATAGAAGACAAGGGGTTTTCAAATATTTATTCATTATGTATAATTCAAGATAAAGTGATCAGCCATCATACATAGTTGGCAAAAAGTACCACTTCTGAACATGCTTGTAACAGAAGGTGTTAAATTGATAGAGTTGTAGGCTTGCTGGTTGGTAGCTGTCTCCACAAGTTTGGTCAAGGTATTAGGGCCACCATAGTCAGCCTTGCATGAAGTGTAGTAAGCATGGTCTTGACCCTTGGTACTGGATCTGCACCATTTGAAATCAGATCTCCAGGCAGAGTTGAATTTGGCTAGATACTTGGTCTTCTTTTATTTGCTGCTGCATGGGGTATTTGGTGATAAAATACGGTTTGCATTTTGTCAAATTCTAAAATTTTAGAATAGTCCAAGACAACTATACTTATATAGGTATTCCATTGGCTTGGATAGAAAACAAGCCATAAATATCATATTTGAGTTGATTTCATTTGTCTTTGAGGTTCAGTAAATGTTCCATGTTTTCAACAGCATCAATAAATCGTTGTTTATACAACTTGTACAAATTAGTCAATTTAATCCTTTCAGACCTTTGTCAGTATTTCACTTTTAATCAACCAGGCTTGTGTCTTAAACTAGCTAGTTGATCACCCGGTAATTGCCTATTATCTTTAATTTATTGTTGTATATACAGTTTAATCCTAAACACCTCAGGCTGATTTTACCTATTTTACAACCTCATTTTACCTTTTGACACAAACAGGAAACTTTCGTTTTTCTCGGACTTTTCCTATATCAATTTCGAGTTTCTCGGACTTTTTTTCTGTCCCTATTGATTTTGTAAACAAAAATGTGTACTGAAAATTTTACGAGGTTGACATTTTGAAAAAGCGGAAGATTTCAAATTTTAACTGGAGGGACGGAAGAGGGTCTGAAAAGCGGGAGATTTTGACTCCCGCCGGAAGAATCACATGTATGAACTATGGAAAAATAGGACCAAAACTTGTAACAAAAACAATGCATATTAAATCAACTACTTAATTTATAATATGATGTGCCAAAATGAACTTATTTTTGTATTAAAAGTGATATCACAACTCTATATTATTGATTGAAAATTAAATGTGTTATCTTTTTTATGCCTTAAAAAGCCATTCTAAAACTATACATTTTATCTCTGTATTCTTAAAATAGAAAGTGTTCTATGTGAAATTTGTTCTATTTTGTCCTGACTAAAAAAAAATTTAGTCCTTTGTGAATCTACTCCATTAGTGGGAGTGAAATTTGACAATATAAAATCACTAAATAATCAATATAGGACATTTATTTATCAGTTTGACCATTCAATCAATTAATCACATGACAGTTAAATAGCCATGTCAGCATATCTTAACATACTTAAGTTTATGTTGTTAAAGTGAAATTAAAATCTAATTTAACAAAAAATGTCATTTAGAAAAAGCTTTTAAGGAGGAAGTTTATTAGTTTTATAATCTTTTAATACATTTTAATGTCTATAGGACAGTTCAGTTATTTCTTTATAGAATTTCTGAAAGGTTATATAGTGGTTGTAAAAGTTGTTTTAATGGCTTCAACAATGCTTCACAAATGGACCTTTAGATATAAAACTATCATGACATTCTCAAAGTTTTAATTACACTTTATTATAAACACTCAGTGGAATTTCAAAAATTACATCAGATATAAAAGAGCCTGTTAAAGTGTTTTGCAAAAATTGTTGATTTAAAAAGTTGTATAGTTGGTGGAGATATTATTGCATTTTAATAAAACACATCAGAATCTTGAATTTCTGGGGTCCAGGTGTCAACGTATATTTGTTCCGCCTAACAGAAGTTCCCCTGGAAACTTTGTTATAAACAATGTCATAATATCTGTTCCTGTTGGAACAAATATTCTATAACCTTTATTCCGTAAGGAACAAATACTGTAATATTTGTTCCAATGGAAATAATATTACAGAATAGTTCTTCCACTTGGAACTTATATTATGAAGGAACTTCTATTCCGTGACACGGGTATGTGAGTGTTCTAAGTAGTTCACCTACAGTTATCTACTGAATGTCAATGCTGAAGTTGTGTCAGTTTGAAACCCGCTCGTGGCAAGGTGCATTTGACTCCCGATCTTACTTGGCTATGATTGCCTGTTTTCCTTTGGAAGGTTGTTCTCTCAGAAACTGATACCTTCACCAATAAAAACTTGTTGCCATGATATAGCTAACATTGCTGAAATTGGCTTGAAACACTTACAATCAATCAATCAATCAAAATGTACCCATCACAACCTTCAGTAAGAAATGGTCAGAAAGTACCCATTACCATCCTCTGTGAAGTAGAGGCTGGAGTGTACACTTGCTACCCATTACCACCCTCAGTAAGAAATGGTCAGAACCTACCCATTACCACCCTCTGTGAAGTAGTGGTTGGATTGTACACTTGCTACCCATTACCACCCTCAATAAGAAATGGTCGGAACATACCCATAACCACCCTCAATAAGAAATGGTCAGAAAGTACCCATTACCACCCTCATTAAGAAAAGTTCAGAAAGTACCCATTACCATCCTCTGTGTAGTAGTGGCTGGAGTGTACACTTGCTACCCATTACCATCCTCTGTGCAGTAGTGGCTGGAGTGTACACTTGCTACCCATTACCACCCTCAATAAGAAATGGTCAGAACATACCCATAACCACCCTCAATAAGAAATGGTCAGAACATACCCATTACCACCCTCAATAAGAAATGGTCAGAAAGTACCCATTACCATCCTCTGTGCAGTAGTGGCTGGAGTGTACACTTGCTACCCATTACCACCCTCAATAAGAAATGGTCAGAACATACCCATTACCACCCTCAATAAGAAATGGTCAGAAAGTACCCATTACCATCCTCTGTGAAGTAGTGGCTGGAGTGTACACTTGCTACCCATTACCACCCTCATTAAGAAGTGGTCAGAAAGTACCCATTACCATCCTCTGTGCAGTAGTGGCTGGAGTGTACACTTGCTACCCATTACCACCCTCAATAAGAAATGGTCGGACATACCCATTACCACCCTCAATAAGAAATGGTCAGAATGTTCCCATTACCACCCTCTGTGCAGTAGTGGCTGGGTTGTACACTTGCTACCCATTACCACCCTCAATAAGAAATGGTCGGACATACCCATCACCACCCTCAATAAGAAATGGTCAGAAAGTACCCATTACCATCTTCTGTGCAGTAGTGGCTGGAGTGTACACTTGCTACCCATTACCACCCTCTATAAGAAATGGTCAGAATGTTCCCATTACCATCCTCTGTGCAGTAGTGACTGGATTGTACACTTGCTACCCATTACCACCCTCAATAAGAAATGGTCAGAAAGTACCCATTACCATCTTCTGTGCAGTAGTGGCTGGAGTGTACACTTGCTACCCATTACCACCCTCTATAAGAAATGGTCAGAATGTTCCCATTACCACCCTCTGTGCAGTAGTGACTGGATTGTACACTTGCTACCCATTACCACCCTCAATAAGAAATGGTCGGACATACCCATCACCACCTCTATAAGAAATGGTCAGAATGTTCCCATTACCACCCTCTGTGCAGTAGTGACTGGATTGTACACTTGCTACCCGTTACCACCCTCAATAAGAAATGGTCGGAACATACCCATTACCACCCTCAATAAGAAATGGTCAGAACCTACAGAAAGATTGATGATTGTCTGATCACAACATTAAGTAATCATTTACATAACAGAGGAAGTTAAAGATAGATTGATCAGGAATTGTACAAAGATAAAAGATATCCCAGATAATCTGGTAAATATGTAATGCACGCAAGGTTTTAAGGACTAAAAACAGATATGCTATGATTAAAGATATATGTTGAAACTTGTGTATTAGATGTTAGTAGAGAAAACAATTGATTTATTGCCCAGACCATCATCCTAATTTTACGTTAATGTTGTTTATAGAGCCTGTAAATTTAGATACAATCCATGTAAACTTGTGGATACTTTCAATAAACTTATTCTTAAATATAAAAATAAGAAGATGTGGTATAATTGCCAATGACACAACTCAACCAGAGACCAAATGACGTAGAAGTAAGCAACTCTAAGTCAATGCATGCCCTTTAACAATGAGAAAACCCATACCACATAGCAAGCTATAAAGGTTATCAATTTAACACTATTAATATCTTTAAATATTGTTTTTATTGGTACATTTATACTAACATTGACATGTTTTTCAAAAATTAAAACAGAACTAAATATATATGTACAGTAATGAGTCCTAATATGATCCTACATCTTGACAGTGATGAGTTGTAACATGTGAGCATGCTTTATTAGGATCTGCCAGATACCTACTTCCTGCTTGCCAATGCTTCAAATTTTTTCGATATTGCAAATAAACTAAAACATTTTCATTACACATTTACTACTGAACAGAATGACAATATTTGGTCTATAGCTCAACTGTGATGAGTTGAAACATGTGTACACTTTTCGAATCTGTCAGACATCTACATCCTGATGATAATTTTGATATGATACAATTCATGACACAAATCACTATGCGTACATAAAATAAAGAATAGCAAAGGTGCTTATTTAATTTGCTGTACAACAGTTCTTCATCTTAAAGTGACAGTGATTTTTTCTACATTCTTTAATGAAAAAAACAACTTGTTTTTGTTCCTGTCTCATTGACACATTGACATAATTGTTCAAAAATGCATCAAATATTTGCCACTGAACATTAACCTAACAACTTTATATTATTGACTTATAAATGAATATTTACTCACTAATGTTTCCTTTTTCAACGAATTACAATAAGCTGTCTAAGATATAAGCTGTATAATTTACTGACTTAAGTATATGATTGAAAATAGATTTGATATTTATATAGTTTCTGTATATGTGTACTATAGTTAATAGACAGTTGCATAGGACATTTGTGTTCTGGTAAAGTTGGTTGAAAAAACCACTCATATTATTTGAATGATGGAGAAGGTAAAAAAATGTATTAATTTCTGACACAAAATCATTACACAGATATGAAAAAAAATAAAAACAAAGGAACAGAGCTTGTATTGCTGTTCTTGTTCAGATTGTCTTTTATTTAGTTTGTCCTGTAGTGAGGTCAGAATAAAAAGTTGTAATGTAAATAGAATATCAGTTCAATTGCTTAAAGTTTTAACAACAGCGAGATGTGCAGTGTATATTGAATTTTATAATCAGTATTTAATGAACAAAAACCAGCAGGATAGAACTAGGTCCAAATAGATGATGAAATAGAATAATACATTGATATTATATGCCCTGGTATTCAGTTCACTTTATAGGCCAGTTAAAGATCTCCTAATACCAAGGTGAATTGTACATCCAAGAACTGTGATTTACCTAAGTTAGAATGCACTCTATATTTGTATAGGTATAACCACTGCATCTTGTCTGGAAAGATGAACCCTGTAAATTGAAATTTATGTAGCACCTGTTAAAAAGGATAGAAAAATGAATGTGAATCATAACTTTGCAAATATTCAATAATGTTAAATATTTCTCCATACATTTTAATATACTTTGATAAAAGTCCCTAAAGCTGGAAATTTTTGTGAGAATTATGCTGTTTTTTGTTTTGTTTGTTTTGTTTTTTAGGTTTTAAATTAGTTTGTTTATATTGGGGAAGTAGAGGTTCTGGCTTAATATCATCAGTGAATAACGACTATGACAAATTTCATTTGAAATCTCATACAATTTCTATTCGATTATTATAAACTCAGTCTATATCAAAAGTTATCAAATTTGGTTACTTACATACAGAAAATGAATGTTAATTAAAGCACTCAATGTAAGTCTCCATTAAAAAAGATTTTTAAAACCAATATGTTATGATTAAAGTAACAACCTATTTACAACTAATTGTGTATCATACTGTAGGTAATACCAACAAATAGAAAATACTACAATACAAAAGTATTCAAAAGTATCTTTAATCGGTACATATAGATTTGAATTGTTGATATTGACCTACTGCCAGATTTAATCTTTATAGTCATTCCTTAAGGGACAAAATAACTTGTATTACATCTATAGCAAACATTTTATACATTTTTTATTGATAATATATAAGTTTACCCAGCATACAAATGAACCACTTAAAAGACTTTGTCAACACCCTTTTTAATCGGTAATCGTTTAATCTTACAATATCAAAAGGACCTGTATAACAGTCATCGACTTCTATATGAGATGTGAAGTTTTTTTGTAAAGCCATTTCATGGGTCAGTAAAATTCTTTGATGACCTACCATAGGCATATAGGACACAAGACTTGTGTTATAACCTATTGTGGTACTAATATCATTATGTGACAATAGTTTGAATATTTAAATAACCGATTATTAGTTCTCTTTTAACCAATAATTATTTTATAGTTGAGATCTTAAAGATCTTTCTTTGTACAGGGTATGTTACATAACAAAGGTTGTGTTCAATTGAGAGATTTAAATTGAGGATATTTGGCTGCCATTTGTGAGAATTTTTTATGGTATATGAACTGCAGATGTTTTTTAACACTATATTTTGTTTTGTTGTATAAACTAATGTGGAAGTTCCTGGTTAATTAGGACTAATATTTCAAGGATAGGATATTCATATCCATGCATTATTCTTGATTAGTCAGTTAGTAAAGTTTTGAAGATACAGACTTTGGACAAAGTATGTGAAGTATCTTGGGCAATGTTGTTATATTTTATTCGTATATTTGACCCCAGACAGTGAGAGGGCCAGTCTCGTAGAGTATGTTAAAATGTGTATGGATTTATACCATTAAAAATTGATGTAAAACCATATATCCAACGTAATGTCTTGTTTCTTTTACCATTGATTTTTCCTCGGTACACAGAGAACTATAGGTTTATATTTATACCTGTATGTATCGAGACCTTATCTGTATTGACAGAAGTTATAATCACTTTAAATTCAGTTTACAAATCAACGGAATATAAAAAGGACGTGGATTTGTCAAATTCTAAAACAATGTGAATTTTAGGTTTATTGAACTGAGGCTGGCGTGGGTCAATCCTGTTTGAATTGATAAAATGGATTTCTTTACGGTTGGACATTCGTAGTGAAAAGATTTAATCAATTTCAAAAACATTCATTTTGTGTATCTGTACTTTTATTATGTTATCTGGAATAACTTCTTAAAACTGATAATTTCATATTTGGATAAATAAGTGGTTTGAATTTGAGGATGCATTGATTCTTTATAACTATAGCTAAAAGAACAGTTATTGTACTGCCAGAAACAAACTTCAAACCTTGATGGAAAATTTAGCCTTGACACTTGTGTGAAGTTTGTCTATCGAAATTCGTCTATTAAAGGAGAATGTGATTTTGTGTATATCTGTTCCTGTAAAAGTAGATTTTTAGATAGCAACTGATCTGTAAGACAATGATAAGAAACACAGAAAATTAAAGGAACAATAAGAAGTTTTCACTATGAGTAGAATTGAAAGAAACAAAAAGAGGAATATTATTCGTTCCAACAGGAAGTCTGAATCAGATTTATTTCGACCAGGATTTAGTGTCACAGAAGACATTTTTGGTTTCAAACCTAAAGGTAACTTAGAGATGATAATATTTAACTAAAAAGAACTTTTAAGCATAAATTAAAATCATCTAATTTTGATTTGAAGAACGAAGTTACTTTATTGAAAGACAAATAGACTTTTAACCAAGTATTTGATTTTATGCGAAATGTTCTTGATATAGAATTATTCTATATTTTATGAAACCATCATTATGCATTGAGTGTGAGGGTGATTTCATCAAACCACAAAGCTATTATAACCACTTGCACAATATATTTACTTAACAAGAAAAAGCAGTAGATAAATACTTATGTTTCTATGTGGGCATTTTTAACTCTGTATATGCAGTTATATCCCGTTAATATTCAGATATGGTAGATAGGCCTGTTGTCTAAATATTTTTAGGTTGTTTTACTTTAAAAGAAGAAAAAATGATGATGGTATTCAATTTCTAAGGAAATAGTTATGTGCTATTTAGGTTAAGTTGATTTTTCTCATATCAGTCAAAGTTTTGCATATTTTTCAAGTGATATTAAGGTTTATTTTTCTTCTATCATGTGATGAACACAATATTCACATAATGCTCTCGCAGTTCATGGACACTCTAGTGTGGTCAACAGCCTTACAATGGAAATATATTTATCTCTGCTTGCTTTCAAATCTTTGAACACCTTCATACCACTGATAGTGCTAAATTTTCCACACTCTGTCTCGGTCATGGACACCTATATCCTATTCCACAATTTTGTAAAGCTAATTAAAGTTTTATGAAGTATTAAAAGATCGATGAACAAAGTTTTGTTTGTTCAGTAGGTTTAACATGACAAATTAGTACTTTGGGTCATAGATAACCTTTATTCAATACTGACTTTGCAATCTTTCTACGACATGAAAAAGTATTTCTAGTACGATCTGGAATTTATAGTCAGCACTTTTGTACAGTTTTGTGGGTTAACCAAAATCACTAATACTGCACACACAAAATATAGATATGTGTTCAAAATGTTTATTTCCCTGATTTTATGAAACTGAAAGTGTGCAATATACACTTAATATCTTAAACAATTATTTGTCAAACATATACCTTTTGTGAATATCTTATAAACTTGCCAGAATATTTAACATGTTTAATGTTGACATTCTATGAAAGAAAAACAGTATAGCTTTTGAATATATAAGCAAATGTTATTTTCTGAAAATACGTTTGTCACATACACATGTACTTTATTTACAAAAACAGTGCTTTGAGATATTGGTTCATACAACAAAGTACTTGATTGAATGAGACATTTTAAGACTCTAGTGCTGTCATCCTACTGAAAGTACTTTTCTTACTGGGTCCAGTTCAACAGTTTCTGTGGAGCAGGATGCTTACCTTTCCGGAGCACCTGAGATCACCCCAGTTTTTAGTGGGGTTTGTGCTGCTCAGTCTTTACCTTTCTATGTTGTGTTTTGAAGACTGTTTTCTGTCTTTTGGTCATTTTTCGTTTTTTATCATTGCTTTTTCAGTTTGTCTTCAACTTATGAGTTTGAATATCCCTTTGGTATCTTCCACCTCTCTTCTACTCTAGATTATCATATCCTTCATGGAGAACCACTAAAAGGGTGAAATTAGTATTTGGTTTGGAAAAGTTCAGGTTTTGAACGTTGATTGTGATTTTCCTCTAGATAATTTGATGCACTACAAATAGTTGTAATAAATACATGTACATCAATTACCTGTTACCTTATCTTCAATTCAAAATAGATTTTTTTAACTTAAAATCAATTTAAGTCCTGAGCAACAGATGAGGACTACACAGGTGTGCATTTCAGATCTATATTACAATGTAGTATCGGAATATCCCAAATTTTATACTTTAAAACCTTTTTTCTTTCATGATATGATCATTAGATATGAAGTTCTGAATAAAAGGAGGACTTATCATTGCTATATGAAGTGCAAAATACAAATGGTTTCTACCTAATAAAATTCTGAGGCTATTATATATAGTGCAAAATATTAAAAACACTGGTAGTTACTTCATAATGAAACCAGAGGCCCATTATATTAGGTCAGCAGCATGACCGTGATGAGTCGTAAACTGTGTGTGTGCTTGATGGATCTGTAGAACTTCCTATTTTTTTATACTAAATTGAATCATTAGTTGGGGTATGCTTAGCATGACAATGCATGAGTGGGGGTATGCTTAGCACGACAATGCATGAGTGGGGGTATGCTTAGCACGACAATGCATGCATTCTTGTTTGACATATTTTAAAAATTAAGCCAGACAAGACACTACAGTAATGAAAACTAGTGATGAAAACATATCCAATTGTTCATTGTCCATATGTACAAAGAGATACAATTTAGTAGAACTTAGGATATTGAATCTCTTTGTCATATTTTGATTTAAATATTCCTTTGACCTGAGCCTTATCAAAAGAATATCTCACTATTGCAAGTTTAAATTTATTGAAAAAGTTTAAAGTTTGAACAAGGAAAAGTTTGGTAAATAGACATAGTTGACAATTTGAAACCCTTAGACATTTATTTGACAGTTTTATTTTGGTGCGTTCCGATTCAGTTACTATCAGGGTGCCCTCCAATTTATTTGGGTGCGTTCTGATTCTGCTTCTATCAGAGTGTACTCCGTTACCGAATCTATTATTATTAATAATTCACTTAAGAAGTTTTAAGATTTTCAGTTGAAATTCAAAATTTCATTATCATTTGTTGAAAAGGTATTGATGTGTAAACATCGTAAATTTATCACGACACTGACAAATTTTTATCTCAAGGATTAAACAAATTTGAGATAAGATATTAGCTATATCATAGCTGTTTGCTGGGGTAATATGTTATACTGTATTTTGATCACACTTACCTTGAAAGTCAATTTTTGAATTATTCTTGTTTTTATGCCCTATTTATGGGCATTATGTTTTTTCGGTCTGTGCGTCCGTTCATCTGTCCGTCTGTCCTGCTACAGGTTAAAGTTTTTGGCCAAGGTAGTTTTTGATGAAGTCCAGTCAACTTGAAACTTAGTACACATGTTCCCTATGATATGTTCTTTCTAATTTTAATGCCAAATTAGAGTTTTGACCCCAATTCCACGGTCCACTGAACATAGAAAATGATAGTGCGAGTGGGACATCCATGTACTATGGACACATTCTTGTTTATTACTCTATATTGAGAATATAAATTATGAAACATCAGATCTTGAAGAGTTGCTGAAAATGTTTGTAAATGTTCAGTCTGAATCCTCTTTCCATTAGTTTACCTGAGTCTGACCATTGGTTTACTTAAGTCTGACCATTGGTTTACCTGAGTCTGACCATTGGTTTACCTAAGTCTGACCATTGGTTTACTTAAGTCTGACCATTGGTTTACCTGAGTCTGACCATTGGTTTACTTAAGTCTGACCATTGGTTTACTTAAGTCTGACCATTGGTTTACCTGAGTCTGACCATTGGTTTACTTAAGTCTGACCATTGATTTACCTTGGTCTGATCATAAGTTTACCTAAGTCTGACCATTGGTTTACTGAAGTCTGACCATTGGTTTTCTTAAGTCTGACCATTGGTTTACTTAAGTCTGACCATTGGTTTACTTAAGTCTGACCATTAGTTTACCTGAATCTGACCATTGGTTTACCTGAGTCTGACCATTGGTTTACTTAAGTCTGACCATTAGTTTACCTAAGTCTGACCATTGGTTGACCTGAGTCTGACCTTTGGTTTACCTGAGTCTGATTGGTTGACCTGAGTTTTGCATCCTGAATCTGACCATTTGGACAGTTAACATTGGACAACTTTTAGCATTAAAGATGCAATGAACTATTGTAAAATACATGACCAGTTACAATGAACTATTGTAAAATACATGACCAGTTACAATGAACTATTGTAAAATACATGACCAGTTGCAATGAACTTTTGTAAAATACATGACCAGTGTCCTTTATCACTTTTTACAAAGAGAAAATTACTATCAATTTACAACCTGATCAAAATTGAAAGCCACACAGATAGCCTTCTAAGTACATATGTTTTATTGTGAGCAAAGACACCCAATGGACACAGGATCTGTATTGTAATGGATATTTCTTGTATATCATTTATAAAAGGTTACTTGCAATATATTCTCTTATGACACGCAGTGCAATATGACTGCAAAGTGCAATATGACTGCAAAACCACAAAATCATGAATTTGTTGTAAAAAATAAAAGCTCTTTTATGATATGAAGATATCACTAAGGTGTGTTTTGTCATACATAATAAATATTGGTGAATTCAGAATATATAGAAATTCTTAGTGAATTCAGTATAATGAGTCATTTTTGAAATCAGAAAATAGAGCTTTTTTGCATGTTAAAGATTATCTCTATCATTTGAAAAAAAATCACAAGTTTTCATGTAAATCTTACTTTGAAATTTAAGGCAGAAATATATTATAAAATCTTCCAGGGCAGGAGTAAAGTTTGTTGGTCTATTTGTCACTACATGTTTTACAATAATATGCTAATAATTATTCAATAATTGCATAATTTGTTTTTATAGGTAGTTTTAAAAAATATGTCTTAAACTTATACTTATTTTACAATCAAAATTATTTGTCTTTACAGAAAAGGAATCGGATGGAGTTTTTGGGAAGAGCTCATCATCCAAACAGTCTGGTGGCAGTAAAACTGGATCTATATCTAAGGGATCAAAATCATCGGTAAGGTTCAATAAAAAAAACAATGTGTAATTAATTGCATGCAAAAGCTTTTTGAGGGATTAGATTTGAAAATATAAACTGCACAGTGTTGGG
Source organism: Mytilus coruscus (assembly GCA_017311375.1). Taxonomy (NCBI): domain Eukaryota; kingdom Metazoa; phylum Mollusca; class Bivalvia; order Mytilida; family Mytilidae; genus Mytilus; species Mytilus coruscus. Next base: position 66,879,397 of record CM029607.1, read on the forward strand.
TGTTGGTGTAGTATAGAGGTATTTGTGTAAAAACTGGTTACATGGTATTTCAATTGTTCCAGTGAAACAAATGTCTGCCATCTCATTTGCTATACACATAGAGTCAGACATTTCATTAGTCTTGTGACATGTGGCTGTAATGGTGGACAGATATTTCTATATCTGTGGATAGAATAAGGTATATCTATAGTTATTATATTATAAAGTTCAGAAATTTATTTGCTCAATTTATATATAAAATTTGTAAATTGGGCATTTCCCTGGCACTATATTTTGCTCAGCAATCTTGTATGAATTGGCTTAGTAAAGACTAGCTTTGCAATGGCAGTATATACAATGAAGACCTTGGGTAGGGTAAATGTTTGAATTTAAGTTTTCTGACAGCTTTTAATATTTTGTTTTTCAAGGGAAATGATATAATTTCAGTTTCTGATATTTTTAGATTTGGACTTCTATGGGTTAATTATTATGAATTTATGATATAATATTGCCACCAGTCTGAGTTCAATGTGTTAAGGATGAAGAGACTGAGATTTGCATTGGTCTTGGTTCTACTTTATTAAATAAGTTTGTATATTTGAAGGTTTCATTCACACCGTTTCAGAGTTTGGTAATAATTTCTTCAGATTTAATATATTCTGAATACATAGTCATGTCTGATCATATTTTACTCTAAACATTTTCTAGATTGTTTATACACACCTACAATATAAAATTTTAAGTGAGAACAAATAGGAATTTCAATGTTAGTAGTAAAATTTATTTGTTGAAAACTGTCTAAATCTTTTCTTTAAGCAGATTAGTTTATGATAAAAGTCTTGTTAGACTTGTTATTCTTACCACTTGTGAAACTTTTTAATATTGAGATTAAAGTTCAACAATACAAACTATTAAAAGCTAGTTAACCTTTCAGAACTTACAATACAAAATAGCGTTACAAATTTTTGAATACATTTTTTTCTTTAAAAATAGATTAATGCATAAAATTGATTTTAGATTTTCACCTTTATGTAAATAAAAGTGATGAGAAAAGTGTAATCGTGTATCTCTGAGGTGATATTAAAATATTCTGCAATTACTAATTTCTCATTAATCTTAAAAGTGCAACTACAGTAAGGTGCGTTTGATTACACAATGTTTTCAATCTCTTTTTATTTCCATTTATACTTACTTTTGATATATATCAGGCTTATATACAAACTGTATATTATTTTACACTTATACGAATGATTCATTGCTCTTTTAAAAAGACTATTTTTAGAAAAGTCTTAATAGAAGGTTTATTCCCTCGATTTGTTGGCATCTAACTCAGGGTGGAGTTTTAATGAAAATAAAGCCTTCTTGTGGTAAAATCTTAAATAAAACACAGGCTTCCCGTGGTAAAATTTTAAATAAAACACAGGCTTCCGTGAATAATTTCTTAAAATTAAACATAATTGAAATAAAAGTGAATAATAAAAATTAAAACAACTAAATGAAACAAATAGAAAATACTTTAGAGGTAAGGTTATTGATGAGTTTTATGAAAATTTTGTTTTATCAAAGTACGTTTCGTGCAGTAACCCAATGATCCAATGTCGTCGGTATATCAGCCGTTAATTGAACAGACGGCAGATTATAGGTCTTAATCACGTATTGATTTGTCATTCACACCACAAAATTTCCGTCAATCTTACAAGAAAGTAAGAATTTTCCAATTACGGAAATATATGTCCAGATGTGAAGAAATTACATAGTATCAGGTGACCATTGGATAGAGACTTGAAATGGTTTCTATTTGTTTTCCTGTTCGTTTACTATTACCTCAAATTATTAGATCAGAAGTCAGCCATCACATCTACATAGGAGGTTCAAGAAAGGAATTTTAGAGAAAACAATTATGTCCAAGAGTAACAGTTAATAAGATTTTAATGATCTGAAGATCAAAAAAAGGAAAAGTCTTGTAACGATTCAGAGGTCAAAAACTAAAAATCTGGCCAAATTTGATAGACTCCTGTTTCTTGCAATATGAAAAATAAAAATCAATATTAATATCAATTAACAATAGTAATCTTTAGAACTTGTATTTAGACTCTAACTGATAAGTAAAGCATGTTTATATATATATATACTGCACGCCGTAGAGCATGATACAATGATCATATATGGTAAAAAATAAGATATTACCATACCCTTCCCATACTGAAGTTGACTTTTATAATAAATATGTGTTTATTTGGAAGCATCAGGATTTTATCATTTGAAAACCTGTATGATTTTGTTATAGAGTTATATAGTTAATGTCTTAAGTACATATTATGTTTTGAAGTACGAGGCAAGTAAATGCTATCATAAGCTCTTGGTTCTGACTAATATAGTACATTACTAGTTGTAATTTCAAATATATGATGTTACATTGAATTTGAAATAAATAATGAGAAATCTTTATGAAGGAAATTTGGAATAAAAAAGTACTGTTGCACAAAAATACCCATTCAATGAATGGAAGATAACCCATGTCTATCAAGGAGAATTTCTTGAAACATTTTTATGATTTTAAAAAACATTATATTCTAGCTTAACATTTTTTTATTCTAATCATTAAAAAAGCTCACTTCTCAGGAAAGTAGGATATAGTTTTAAAAGAATTATATTAAGGTGGCTTAAGGGCGTCTTAATGAGAATTGATAGAATTTTTTAATAATTTGTCAAAATGAAGTTTTTATCATGCTTTTTTCAAAAATATAATAAAAAGTATGGGTCACCTGACTTTTTTTCACGCTACAAGTTGTGCAAAATTGTCAGATTTTGTATAGATTATGCATGGAAAATCAAATTTTGTGTGATAAAAAGAAAACTAAATGATAGAATTTTAAGATATAATGTGAGAAGATAGCTCTTATAACATGCTTTCAGATAAGAAAAAGAAAAAATGGGGTCACCGAATTTGTTTTCTTGCTACAGATTAAAATAGGTAAATTCACAACACTTTCTATTATAAAAATTACTTTTATTTGAGTTATCTCCCCTTATTTGGCAAAGTTGGAAAAAAAATAATCAAACACTAATAAGGTGTTTTTGAAAAATTACAGCCGTAAATATGATAAAACACACAATTTTATATATTTACATCAAAAGTCTTACACATAAATTACATACTACTTTCAAACTTTGCACATTTCATCAAAGATCTAGACCAACGTTATCTACTACTTCAAAATCCAAGATGGAGGAAGACACCCGAGTCACCTTATTGTGATTTAAAAAGTGAATTGATATTTAGGAATTTTGTCCTACATCACACATTTACGAGAGATAATTACTACTAATTTACCACCTGATCAAAATTGAGAACCACATATATAGACAACCTTAAAGTACGTGTAAAGATTTTTCACTTACAATGCTTTGTATTGGTGACTTGCTGCAGTCTTCCTGTAGATAAAATACCTTTTCCAATGATTGATCAGGTTGTTTGATACAGACTGTAATTTGGAAAATCTTGAATTCACTACAAAAGCTACTTGGTAAAATTTTGAACTCACTACAAAAGCTACTTGGTAAAATTTTGAACTCACTACAAAAGCTACTTGGTAAAATTTTGAACTCACTACAAAAGCTACTTGGTAAAATTTTGAACTCACTACAAAAGCAAATTTGGAAAATCTTGACCTCACTACAAAAGCAGGACAACAAGTCATACTTTCGAGTCAAAGCAAGATAATAAGTGATAAATTAATTACTTCTCACCAAACTCCTGTATTTGATTAATAAATTTCAATCATAAGTATTCAATAATCAGAGATAATGCTCATGATATAGCCTATTTTGCACCAATGTGACATTAAGCAACCAATAATCAATCAATCATAATCTTAGATGAAAGTTACAAGCTGTGGGACATTATTATATCTTAGTACATTTCACAAACTATTGAGAAAATTTATAATTGTGATGTTATCTAACCATAGATAATTGTCACAACACTAGTATACCATAGTTAATTTACTATTGATCTATAATTGTGATGTTCTCTAATCAGAGAGAGATACACTAACATTGTTCTGTCTTTTAACAGTAGCTGTTATAACTTGACTGTTTTCCTTGTTTTTTGCTTTATTTACATCATGTGATTTTTTTGTTACCATGGTTTCCAACAGATGGCCAGAAGAGAGTCCTTTTTTGGACGATCTGGTAGTGGTATGCTTGAGCCTCCTGTTCCTTCGAAGCAGCGACGTAACTCTTTGTCCTTTCCCTTTTTCACTAATTCTCCTAAAGTAGCAAATGAAGATTTGAAGGCGCAGGATGATGGAAGCTCCGTAAGTCGGACAAGATTTGGGCAAACATAACTGCCTGGCATCATTTACCTCTACTTTAATTTTCTTGGTTCTTAATGATGCTCTCTACCTTTGTTTTGAATTTAACCATATCTTATCCATTCATATTTCACAATTAAAGGAACAAAAATTTTAAACAAAGAAAGAAATCAAAACAAAATTGCTTTGAAAAACAGACCTTAACATGTCATTTTAGTAATTGGAAACTTGATAAATTGTTTTAGTTTCAGTACCTGAAAAATTCTAAAAATCTTGCATTAATACCTTAATAAGTAATTGATTGCTTCATTTATTACTTTGAATTCATTATATTTGTGAGATACCAATTTTCTTGTTTTTGTTGGTTGTAGGTTAACCACAATGCAAAGTTCACAAAGTACAAATATTCTTTACGGTTGTATTCAAACTTTGGCAAAACAAAAAAAAACAAATATCCACAAAAAGACATTTTTTCGTCAATCCACGAAAATAATTGAATACTGTAAATTTAGAAATTAATGTGAGGTTTTTATTTATGCGATTATTGCCAATCCTTGAGTATCACAATAATAACTCGCATTTTGATATATGATATATCTATATGAAGCTTTTCCTAAAATCGCAATTATAATTGCACACAATAATTTCTGAATGGACAGTAGCATTATAAAGTTTCAAAATGATAATATGAAATATGAGATATATGGTTAGATTCAAAACTCCCTTGTATAGATGTATCTTATTTTCACAGCATTTTCAGCATAAACACTCACTGACAGAACGTATAGTAATTAATTCGCTTTCTTTAAACTGTTATATGGATTTTTTTTTAAGCTTAGATATTTGTTATAATCTTCTAGAACCCATCAACTATCTCTATTTTGTTTTAACTCTGATATACACTGATTTTCTGTGTTTGTAGATCACTATAAGAATAAGAGTGAAAAGGCACCACGACTTTTTCTGCTTTTTAATTTAAATGTTAGATTGTATAGACTTACTATAAATATCTAGAAGTCTGATTGGATCATAAAATAGCCTCTCTTTGATATTGAAAATATTTATAGTTCTTTTAATTTGATAAAATATTCGAATTACATGTTATTAATTATTTTTAACAAAAATTTTGCACATGTCTTGTTTCTCAATTTTGGAATAACTAATTAAATACTTTATAAATTGAAATACCTTGTTATATATATAATTCTTTTGTTAAATATCTATAAAATCTTGAATAGATTATTATCAGAAAAACTTACCATATAAATTAGAGTTAGCAGTAATTTTGTGATGTTCTTATCTCATAAATCCAATAATAAGGAAAGTTCAAGGTAAAATACAAAACTCTTTTTTTTTTCGGGTCAAAATGTTTTTGCTGAAATGTCACTTTGCATGGTTATTGTATAATTGGTGTTCATGCTGAAATGTTTGTTGAGAAGTATAGTCCAACTTTTTAACTACTTAAAACTCTGTCTTAAATCTTTTATATATGATAAACCATACATAAGCATGGCAAAGAAGGTTATTGGGTACAAGGTTGAATTGGTGTTGATAAAATTTATATTCATAATTATCTATAATTGTAATGACTAATGCTTATTCTAATTCAAAATTACTGATTTATTTTTCTATGTCTTTTTGTTGGATGACAATCTTGAAAAATTTGTTGAAATGAAATTGTCACAGCCTTTTGTATAAAAAGGGCAGAAGAATGGCTCAAACGAAAGACAATTCTGCTTTGCCATGTGTTGGTGTATATAGCATTCCCATTGTAAACCCACCCTTAAGAGCAAGTCCATATGAAAGTACAGCTAAATTATAGAGCTAGCGTCCGTTTGTAGTCTCAGGAATTTATCTGCTATAATTTAATGATTAGTATTAACATACAAGATTTAATACAATAGACAGGAGACAATCTGGGTTAGAAAGCCTGCATGTATTTGAACAGCATCTTGCAGTTGACAATTAAGTGGTTTTCAATGATTGAATGAGGCTGGTATGACTGTTTTGATCTAATTATTATCTTAATTTTAGTTATAGAAAAGGTCATATTCATTTAATGTCATGATGTGTAAGCTGCCATGAGTAGTTCCATTTATTGGTAATTTTAGTGTCTTATATTTTATCCTGAGCAAAGCAAATCTATCTTTTTTTCAAAACTTCAGAGCCACTGTGATACTTTCATAGAAATTTTATAATAGCAGATAAGATCACTAAAAATGGCCTCTCAACCTTCGAAAGTTTGGATAAAATTCAGAACAAAACAGTTAATCAGCCTGAGAACCAGGGCTCTCGGTCATAAAACTTTACTCAGTACTCGCAGTACAAAATTTGTGCTCGAAACACCAAATCCAGTATTTTGATTGGTTGATGTCTGAGTACAGTTATCATGCCCGAAAGTTTTATGACCGCAAGACCAGGTTACTTTATTTAATTTCCAGCTTGTATTTTTTGTGACAATGAGTTTGTACAGAATGTATTTTTAGACATCTTTAACTTTTGTACCAGTATGTATTGTAAAAATACTATGATGGCATGTTACATGAACATCTGTGTATATAATGTGTTTGTTAAAACTTGTCTAGGTATTGTCTGTATGTTGTTAAGGCATGGGTTATTGGTTAATACAAAAATGATCAAATGATTAACAAAAGGCCATTGCTGCACCAAATCTTTTAGTTCTTAAATGGATTTGTTCAAGACAGATGATGATTTACATATAAAATCTCAAAAAAAGCGAATTACACTTTCTAAAGAAGAAAAAATGCTGAATTTTTTACGCTTTTTCTTCATTTGAAAGGAAATTAACGAACAAAAATTATTGTCCTTTCCTATCTTAAAGTAAAGTTAGATTTGTTGTTCTGCTGAAAAACAATCCACATCTTTTGAATGTTTAGAAAGAGGAGATTTCATTGCAATCGCCTGATCTTCTCTTTGTACACCTAATTCCAAAGAACTAAAGTGTGAATTGGTGTGGCTTCTATAATTTATGGTGAAAATTAAGATTTTAATTGAAGTCATTCTATGACAATAATGAAATCTAATACAAAGAGTAGAATATGAGAAGTAAACAATATATCTGTTGTTAATTGTACTTTTAAATAACAGTGTTTTAATGAATTGTAGTCCAGTAGGAGTAGAACAACTTCTGATTATATAAAAGGAAAGCTTGTGCTTAGATTTTTTTATGCCATATATTTCACTTTAATTATTTACTACTGTATTTTAGAATCTACCTGCCAGTAAAGTAATTGTTAATGATTTAAGAATGTGACCATGGTTAAATATTTTAGATATTTACATGACGCCCATGTATATAGAGACATTCCTAATTACCTGCTGTTTCTAAAAAATCTATAGTTGTTTTATATATTTTATCAATTTATTTGTATCCTGATTTTTTTCAGCTTTATGGATTTTGTTTTTCATAAATGTGAATAGTTTAAGGACAAACATGTTCAATAATTTTCAATGTTATTTGTATGAATTCTATTACATAAAATATATTTGCTGGTCATTTACATTTAAAAGGAAAAATAACTTTGTTGGGCATAGAAATGAACAATTACCAAATCTATTAATTTACACAATAAACTTTTTTTGTCTAAAGTGAAAAAAATGATCAATCTATGAGAGAAAATAATGTTTACAATGTGTTTTATTTTTCATTGAATTTATATTATCCTTCTTGTTGATTTTCTTTCAAAGGGAGGTAATTCAATCTGATTTATGCAACAGAAGTTGAATGTTAAAATTAATCCAACATGATTTATACAACAAAAATAGAATATTTAAAGTTGACTTAAAGGTTATATATAGATATTTATGAATTTAGATCTAAGAGAAATTAATGTATATATATATATATATATATAAGATAAATAATTAATTATTGTATTTTATGTAAAGGTTGGAAGTTTACGGAGCAGACGTGGGATAAATCTATCTATAGATGATACATGTCCAATTCCACAGACTTTGTCACAGTCAGTCAGTCCACAGGGAACTTTAAGTGGGACCTATAATGAAGGGAAACGGATCAAAGAAAGGAGCAAGCTGACAAATCTATTCAGTCCCAGTACATCAAAGGTGAGTCATAGATTTGCCCAATGCCCACTCAGGATTAAGTGCTCAATGCCCACTCAGAATTAAGGCTGCCCAATGCCCACTCAGAAGTAAGTCTGAATCTGTGAGAGTGTTATGTTATCTATTCAGAAACCTTTGCAAACATCTTTTTATGAGGTATCATTAGGAAAACTTTTGTAAAGTAAATCTACTAATGTCCTTTTCAACATCCTTTTTCAGTGAATCAGAATTATTAACAATGAAAGGAGAATGATAAAGGAGAGGTTTTCAAGTTATACTTTCAATAATACTGGTGTTCAGTTCTCATTGATGATTAAGAACTATAAAAAGATTTCCTCTTGTCATTTTATAAAAAGCATTTAGACTGAAATGGGTCAGCATGAAAAAGTCATTTATATTTTATTTATTTTTTATACCCCACCTCTGTTGCATTAAATAATTGTGACAGTTTTATTGCCGTGGAAGATTATTAAGTGTTATGGAAATTTCCTGGTAAACTGAACGTATATGGAACTAAAACTAATTATTGTTCATATGATGTCGTCACATGATTGGTCCAAGATTATCTTCAATAATTATTATGGAATTTTTATTATCTGAGACTTATCAGAATATTGTATCCACACAGGGTAAGGTAACGTGTCTATGTGGACTTGGGAGCTAGCACATTCAAATTTTGATATTGTGTTGGAAAGGTACAAGCTGGGTACATCATAGTCCTAAAAATAGGCATGAAATAATGGCTGCTGGATGTTAAGAACCTGATTATCAATCAATCAAAACATAACACTTCATGAAAAATTTGTTCTTTTTCCTGTTGATATTCCCACAGATATTTATTCATTAAAAAAAACTCATCATAAGGAAAAAGGAACATGAAAATGGTTTTGAAGAGATTTTTTTGGGGTAATTTTTCAAATAATATAGCATTCTTTCTATACAAGAATGTAGGATTTGAAATGAACATTTTGGGGTAATTTGTGGTCAAATTTTTATAATCTTAGAATTTTCTATGAAAACTGATAACTAAACAATATTTAAAGAACCCAAAACCTATTAAGAAATTCACATTTTGATTTCCTGTGTTAACCAGATAAGGTTATAATAGAAGATAAAAAGCATACAAAAGTCTCTTGTTTGTGGTAAATTGGTTTTTATGGCTGTCAGTTATAGTCCAGGGTGACATTTCCTGATGTTCTGTGTCAGGGACTTACTACACTTTTTAGCATAACCTGGTTAGGAAATTGAACCACAAAATCTTTTTAAAAAACCATATATGAAAGCCGAGATAAAACATTTAGAACTTGGAAGAAAGAATTTTGGCAGGGTACAATGAGGTTAAGGACTCAGGTAAAAATATTAAATTAAGATTAAAATTAGATTTAATTTAATTAATTTCATGATTAACTTCAACTTTGAATAATAGGCCATTTAAATATTATTATATTGATAATTTGTATTAATTTTTTATGTTAAACTTTTTTTTTTTTAATTGGTAAAAAAATATCCTTGCATTGATTTTTTATTATTTTGTTTAAATTAAGATGCCCTTTGGGCAGGAGGTGCTTAATGTGTCAGTTTGAAAAATGAAAAGAAATAAATATTTACCCAACTGTTATTAAATGGGTTAGTTAAGGTTAAAACTGAAATTGAGCAGTGTTCACCACAAAGACCTGTCTTCTTTATACAGAACCTTACAGAAATAACAGTCAATGAAAAAATTCAAACACTGACAATTTTAAATCTGTTTTGTTAAAAGATTAAAGGAGTGTGAGAAATTTATATGTGAATGGCCTAGGATAATTCTGGACTAGTGAAAAAAAGTTGAAGTGTACAAGGTCTGAAAAAACCTAGAAAAAGCCCTGGAGATAATTTTCAAAGGTGTTATACACATTGCAGACAGCATGCAAAGAAATGAACCTATTAAAACCCTTAGGTTGTGTAAAGTGTGACAAACATAGGACTGTTAGCCTGATAAATCGACTAGTATATCTTGATTAATGACCTACAAGTTATTTCAGCATAGCTTTGTGTTTTGGAAACTATTGTGATATTTTTGGCATGGGTCAGCACAATATTGATTATTCCGTATAAGATATCTGCAGTTTCAGCAAGATTTTGGACCATTGCCTTCCAATCATGCCAATATTTCAACTAGAATACTATATATGTATATATTGGCTTAAAATAGGGAGATCATCAAACATGTAAAGATCATTGACTTTTTGAAAGGATCACAATAAAACTTGAGGATTTCAAGATAAAAATAAAACAAGGATTTTTGAATCATAAATTATGCAGCAGATGGGCAGGAATACACCATATCCAGAATGCATTTGTCTTGGATAATAAAATATCAGTGATGTCTTTTAAAAATAAGGTAAGAAAAAGTGCATCTCTTCTTTCAAGGACCATTCATCAAGTTGAGAACAAACCCTAAAATATGACAACTTTAATAAGGCCCGGTAAACACAGGTCGAATTGAATATTTACAGTTTTAACTATCATATTTCATAAGTTATTCCCTTTTTATGTAGGTGTGAATACCATATTTCAAAAATTTCAAAAGTTCTTTTTGCAATGATTGGGGAAATTTTATATTTTTATGTTCCATATAAGAAGATGTCATATAACTATTTTTATTCAGTGTTATTGTACCTGCTATCCTGCTGGCAATGATAAATTGTTATTTGCTATATTTCTTACAAATGGGTATATTTTTAAAATTATTGATTTTATCGCTCATTTATTTCATGTTCTTATATTCTTTGCAAATAACTCCCTTAACATAATTATACAACCCTCTCAACGTCTCTAGATAAAAATGAAATTATTGAACTTAGCTGAGCAGCATATAGGAAGTGTTCATAAAAACTTGTTTGCTAATAGATTTTAAAATTTTCCTACTTGATGTGCCTCATTTATTGTAATGTAAGAATTGTTGTATTGTATGGATTTTTAATTAGTATTTCCATTTCAATGTACTCAAATCCATATTGACTTTGATGTAGAAAATGTTCTTAACAATACAATACAATATAAGATTATTTATTCCTGACCTCAGTTTTGATATCTACGGGTCACTCATTACAAAGATCCTATCATCAAAACGTTTGAATTGTATTTAAACATCAAATTACAAGCCATCATCAAAATAAAAGTTAATAAAATTTGTATAGGAAACACCATGTAAGTTTTATAACGTAACAAACACCTTGTCAATCATGTTAGTGAAATGAAGCAGGTAAAAAATCATCGTACCGAGTCCAGGTATGACTTTATAATGTAAAATAGTCTGAACGTTATGGTGGGGACATACTGTTATTAAAGTTAATAGACTTAATGTAAAATAGTCTGAAAGTTATGGTGGGGACATACTGTTATTGAAGTTAATAGACGGTCTCAGCTGTGAAATACTACAGTCTGGTATAATATTCGATAGAATATAAAATGAAAAGAATTTTATGTGGAAAAATCCAATGTCTGAGACTGAAAGGGAGGAAGGATTTAAAAGGAATTTCCTTATAAAGTGCAGTTTAAAGAAAATTTGTGTATGAGAAGTAATGCAGTGCATAATGAAATTCTTGTCTATGAGACTATAACTTTTAAAGAAATGACTAAATATGAGAAAGTTTTGAAATGAAAATGACGAGTTCTCATCACACGATAGATCATGTGGTAAAGCGTAGAATCCATAAGTCTACTGCCAACCCCATCTACAGGAGGTCCTGGCCTAGCGGACCAAATATCACAAAAAGTTGGAAGGTAAACTAACTGTTTGATTATTTGAGCAATATAAGCGATTTTAAACTTAAGGAAATCTTGATTGATTTGGGATTATTTAGCAGACAGTAGGTTTAACTTGAATTCATTGCTGTGTCATTGTTTTTGTCTATTTCAATGTTCTGAGAGTTTTTTTGAGTTGTAAACATTCCCATTAAAGATTAGATAAGATAAAATAAGATATTTTGTTTTCCAAATTAAGTCCCCAGGGGGCATTATACTTAAAACCAATATGATCCTTCACAAAACAGTTTAGCCCTTTTCAACTGATTTTTAGAGTTTGTTCATATGTTGTGCTGTTAAGCCTGTAATTGTTTTGTACATAAATCAGGCTGTTAGTTTTCTCGTTTGAATTGTTTTACATTTGTTATTTCGGGACCTTTTTTAGCTGACTATGCGGTATTGGTTTTTCTCATTATTGAAGGCTGTACGGTGATCTATAGTTTTTAACTTCTATGTCATTTGGTCACTGGTGAAGAGTTGTCTCATTGGCAATCATACCACATCTTCTTATTTTTATATATAACAAACCTATTAAATATAAATTTATATAGAGTCATACCGATTATTATATATAAAAAAAATTTAAAGAGAATACAAGGGTTGCTTTTCTCGAGATGTTGGTACTTTGTATTTGCAATTTTTTTATTATTATTATTTTATTTTTTTCCTCTAAAGTATTTATATTTTCTGAAAAGTATATATATTTGGTTATTTAGCTACATACAACTCAGTGAGGCACCAAAAATGAATATTTTTTGTTACACAATAAAACCTGTTACATCTTTATTTCAAGTATATTGATCAGCAATAACAGCTTTATAGATCTGTAATCACATTTATAACAGACAGAAAAATGGAAAATTGATTACATAGCAAATTCAATTCTTACAAAAGTTTTGTGAATTTATTTTGCATATATTACCATAAAGGTGGCTCTGTAAAGGGTGGGCTTATTCATGAGTATCATCATGGTAACATGTTGAAAAGAGTATAAGATGTTGAAAGAAATTTTTTTGAAATGCTTTTCTTTTAAAAGTAGCTTATAAATTGAAATTTTGGACTGGACAAAAATCTATTGCAAAAATCGTTGGTTCTTGGTTAAAATGAAAAGAGATCCTGGGTTAACCAATGAGACTATATATATATATATAAAGGACATAAAAACATCTTGAATGACAAAGGAGTTAAAATATGCATTTTATAGGGACTTCTGACTCAAACTTATTAAGCCACAAATATTCAGTAGGGTTTGTTTTTATATAAATTAATTTATTTGAAATTAAAAAGTTTTGGTTTGCTCCTGTGTTGTTTTGTGTCATTAAAGAAAATGTAAAAGAAAGACACTTGCTGTTCATTTAGTCTTTGGTTTGTTGCTATTAAATTAGAAACAACTGGAAATATTTTATCAATTAAAGCCCTGAATGTCCAGTACAAAAAAGCTCATACTACTTGAGGCCTGTATAAATAGGTCAATTTGTAGTGACATCATTTATTCAATCCTATATCATAAAAACACACAAAACTTGACAGAAAACATGGAGACAAATGTTTTTTATTTGATAATCTGGCATTTGTTTGTTAAATATGACCCAAATAACTTGATTTATGCAGAGAAATGGTCATTTATGTAGACATTATGGACAGGTTCTTTAGGAAATAGCTGTGATTATATTTGGGGATAATTATATTAGGTGAATTTTATGTCAGAGACAGTTGTCAAACTAGATTTATGGTTTCTTGGTAGGATAAAAATATGTTTGATAATTTACAGGAATTTTCACATTCCTTAATGAAGAAAAAAGGATATCGTGTCCACTGGATGTAATGAGACCAAAAAATGCTATGAAATAGTCAATATATAACAGTAACAGGTTCTTTATTGCTGTTCTTCATCTGGACGGTTGCTTTAAGGTTTGCATTAATGAAAAAAGAGCATGCACTAATAGCAAAGTCCAGAATCTTCCTGTCGAAGACACCAAGCTGGATACTAACAACACTCTGATTTTCATGGTTACCTGCTTTATATACTGCACAGCTTTCATAGCTAACTAAAGAACATAAATCTTGCTCATTGTTGAAGGCTGCACCATGACCTCTAGTTGTTTATTTAATTAACATCCTTTTTCTTTGGTCTTTGATGGATAGTAGTCTCATTGGTAATCATTATAACCACATCATCTATTTTAACAATTAAAACTAAAATACAGAGATTGGTGGCCTATGACATGAAAGGTTTTGGTCAAGGGATAATACTGATTAAAAGATAAAATGAAAGCTTCCAAATGAAATGAAACGGGAACAAGAACTTAAGCTTAGAAGAGTTCACCTTTCAACTCTGAGTACATATAATACCTGAAAAAATTTCGGGTTGACTCAATGAACAATTTTTCAAACATTCATTTTCATTTTCATATCATTGTTAAATCTTGTAAGGCTAACGGTAATATGTTGGATGACAGTTAAAAATATAATAGATCATGTTGGAGATTAGGTCTACACAGATCTTGGGGCATTTCAACCTTTTTGGGAAGTTTGCTATAGCAATACTTTCCTTAGGCGTCGGCCCCAAACTTCCGGTGACAGACTATCGCAAATGTTCTGCTCCAAGATAATGTAGTACTAGTGTTTGAATACTGATTGTAAGAAGATTCTTTTGAAATTTTGAGTCCTTTTGAAAAGATTACAGCTTGAATAAAAAAGGAATGAATGTTCACCGACAGTTCAGATGAATTTAACTTCATTTTGAAAATAACTATCACAAACACTACTTCGCGGATCTGCCATGCGCTGAAGAGAAAATCAAAGAAATCTACGCTAGATAGCGTTTAATTCATTCATGAATATTTCATGAATGAACATTTTCCGCTTTTTTTTTTTACTATATACGATATTTACAAATGTTTATTATTAAATAAGTAAAAGTCTGAGTGTATCGAAAGAATCCCGTATGGCTGACATTACTGATATGTTTTGACCAAGCCTTCGGATAATTGACAAGTGATAAAATTTGATTGAACAATTATACACAGGTGACAGAAATACTGTATATATGGCTTATGTCACACGCCATCGATGAGTAAAGGTAAATACCGGCTATGATAGAGAGGTGCATGTTTTTGTTAAAACATCGATCAGAATGTTTTGATGCCAAAAACATTTGAAAACTTTTAAATTCCGCTATTTAAATACTAGCTATTTCACATTCCAATGCGGATTTAAGGACCTTCACTCGTCCAGCATGCTCAGTCACGTGGGTCAAACTGACAGCTGAAAAACATTGACCGAACGACAGTTCGTACATATCGCAGCCTCCTCAGCGTTACGATTAACAATTACATTTGTACACAAATCGTTACAAGGATATAAGGCAGACAAGTCAGCTTCTACTTAGAATAACTCAGTGTATCAAGACAAGTGCTGTAGCAATTATTTACATGATTAAATAAAATCTGTCCATGTAATAGGAAAATGACTTTCTTTTCTTAGTGCTAGTCCAAATAATTATGACAAACCAAAATCTCAAATGTTATTGTCTCAATGCTAAATTTCACAGCATCAACTATAAAATGTGTTACAGCCGGGTTATTAGCACCTCTATGAATCTAGTGTATATAAACTTTTTATTCATGTCGTCATACTGCTATTGTTATGTCTCCACTGTATTAAGTTTTACCCTTTTCTTCTGTAAGAATTTATATCGTCCCTTACTTGTATGTACGTCCGTACATCCAATCTGTTCTCTAACTTTAGTTTTCCTAAACCAAATTGTATGAAACTTATACGCAATGCTTATTTCCACAAAACACAGGTCAAGTTGAATTTTGGTGGCGTCGATTTTACAATTCTAGAGTTATGCTCCTTAACAAATGAAAAAGTTGCTTGAATTTTTGTTTACGATCTCTAATTTTAGTTTGTCTCAACCAAATGTTATGAAACTTATACACAATGCTCATTATCACAAAACACTGATTGAATTTGAGTTTTAGTGGTGTCAGTTTTACTGTTCTAGAGTTATGCCCTTTACAGTTATGCCCTTTACAAATTTAAAACTGATTGTTGTCGAGCCTTTGACTTTTGTCGAAAAAGCGAGACATAGCGATCCTACATTTCAGCGGCGGCGGCGGAGGCATCCACAAATATTCACTCTGTGGTTAAAGTTTTTGAAATTTTAATAACTCTATTAAACTATCCTGGATTTCTACCAAACTTGGACAGAAGCTTGTTTATGATCATACAATAGTACCCAGAAGTAAATTTTGCTAAAAAATAAAATCCATTTTTTTCAGTATATTACTTATAAATGGACTTGGTTTTTCTGCCAGGAAACATTACATTCACTCTGTGGCTAAAGTTTTTAAAATTTTAATAACTTTCTTAAACTATCCTGGATTTGTATCAAACTTGGACAGAAGCTTGTTTATGATCAAAAGCTAGTATCTAGAAGGAAATTTAGTTAAAATTTTGTTCTTGTTTTTCCGTATTTTACTTAATGGACTTAGCTTTTCTTCCAGTTAACATTACATACAGTCTGCGGTTATTTTTTAAAACATTTATTAGATTCATAAACTATCCTGGATTTTTACCAAACTTGGACAGAAGCTTCTTAAAATCAAAAGATAGTATAGAGAGGAATATTTTATTAATTTTTCCTCATTTTGTTGAGCCTGCGATTAACAGCAAAAGTAGGCGAAACACCGGGTTCCGCAGAACACTTACGAGTTTTTTCAATTCTGTGCTCTAACTTTAGTGTGCCTCAACCAATTGTTACGAAACTTATACAAAATACTTTTAACCACAACACCAAGATCAAGTTTGAATTTCGGTGCCGTCATTTTCTTGTTGTTGTTAGGGTTATGCCCAGTTACGAATGGAAAAAAATACTATAAAATCACAGGCCCTAGATATGGCATGGGCACATAAAGAAATTAACAGAGTTTATTGTATATTTGATTATTTTAGAACAACAGTTCAAGGTTGCAATAGAAAATATCAAAATTTTATATGAAAAACTTTTATGAAAAAAAGAAAATGGTTTAGTTAAAAATATCAAAGCTGTGATTGAATACATATTTAAAATAATACACATCTATAATCTATTTGAAAAAATACACATCTACAGTTGCAAACTTCCCAGAGGTGCTATCCAGCACTTTGATTCTTGTCAACTGTAGGTGTATTGATACTATTTACAATGTATGTTCAAGTTCAAAATTTGGAAAAATGGGCTCCTTTCTTTTGGTATTAATTTCACCTTCTTCCTTAAAATGTCAATTAGAACAAATATTTTATTGCATGAAATATCCGAATGTGTCTTATTGAATCTGTTTAGTATTGTTGAATTTTGAGAGGGGTAGTCCCTACTTGTAGGGTTAGTGTCTCATTGACTTGTATTCCACATCTACTTTGTAGAATTTAACTACAACTTTAATTTAACCTCGCTATTGATGTTGAAGAAAAATAAACATTATTCATAAAAACAGACTTGTAAAAAAGCATCAAATGATATATATATGTTTTTATATGTATATACACATGTACGATGTACTTTTGTCATGTAAGATTCATAGCTCATTAAGTATTTATACCTCAGTAACAGTTTGTAATTATACCTGGCAAGATACATGAGGACATTAGTATTTACAGGTATATATATGTCTTCCTGAAAATCAATATAAGGGGGAAATGTCTTATGAATACACATATGTGTGGTCTGACTCTGAATGTGTTGTCAGCACTTTTAAAGAACCCTTTAAAAGTCCATATGATCTTTAGGTGGCATGTTGCAAGGCAAAATTTGATTTTATGAACAACCATTTCCCCCTCCCCTCCTTAAAAGGGCTGTTAGACCCTTGCTTGTTAAAAAAGGCCATGCATAGTCTTCACAATCTACAACAAAGATGTAATTTCATAATATTGGACTTTATTGTGAATTACATCTAAAAATCCTTAATTTCTGGATTCTGAATTTTATAAACATTGTACTGCTAAGACATGCTTACTGCTTACAAAGAAGAGGATACCTTAGGGTTTCTTAAATATAGTTTCACATTTAAAATTACATCTAAATGTCCCTAATTTCTGGATTTTGATTTTTTTTCTTCACCTGTTAATGTACTGGTTTACTTGCTGGTTTCCTAACAAGGAAGATGGTTTTTCACTAATATTTGGGGTTTTCTTTTCCTTGTATTAAAAATGAATAAAATACAATGTATAATTTAAATGTATTATTCCATAAAATATCATATTGTATGTAATTCTAACCAGCTGTTTCAGTTTTATGGCATACTTAAGTGTTTACATATATTCACCATGTAAATTTTTTCTACTGTATAGTTTTGCCAATATAAATTTTACTTTATATTGTCAATAAATTTCTCAGATATATTCCAAATATTTGAAAACATCAAAGGAATGAATTAAGTTATGTTGTATATTGTAATACATTATAATGTTAGTCAATGCCCTTTTTATTTTAACTTTAGTAGAGGTTCAGAAAAGGACATTATAACTTTTGACTTGAAAGATACAAATTGAGTGGCATTTAGGGCTAAGACACTGATTGTTTGTTGGTTTCTTAATGTCCAGTGGCAAACATTACATAAATGTTCAGGAAGAAAACAAATGAACGATAAATCCAATACATAATTGTTCTGCATATTTGGTCAACTAGGATTCAGGGCTAGAATTGTAACAGCCACAGAAAAATGAGGATATGTTGGATTGTTTTTCTTTGTAACAGGTCATCTTCAGACCCTTCAAAGAGTTTTTCAAGGGCTCTTGAAATGTGCAGAGAGCATGGCGCTTACCTTGCATGAGGCATTGGATTATAAGTCTTCATTCCAAGTAGAAGTGGTGAAGTATTTATACATTCTGCACTGCCAAACTGATGCCCCACTTCAGCAATAGATTTTAAGTGCTTGAAGGGAGAAGTCCACAGATTTCCATATTTCTTAACCCAAGTCAACCTTTGGCATTTCTGAAACCAGAAGGAAATTAAAGGTTAAGTCTTCATTGTCAAGGTTAAATAGATATTAAACATCAAGGCTTAAGTATATCTGTATATGGCAATTTAGGCTAAAACAGGGACAATATATAAATGTCCTGAATGTCAAATTTCAATTGCAATTGTGGCACATATTAATATTTGGACATACCAAAGGCAATACTGAACTTTAGGCTAAAACAGGAATAAACTTATCTCCCCATTGCCATTACTTTTTCAGCTCAATTTGACCTTAGTAAAGCTATGCTTTCCATGTCAGTCTGATCAAAGTTACATTTCTGTCAAACCCATGCTTTCCATGTCAGTCTGATCAAAGTTACATTTCTGTCAAACCCATGCTATCCAAGTTGGTCTGATCAAAGTAACATTTCTGTCAAACCCCTTGTCAAAAAGTGATAGCTATATCTGACATCTTGAATTAAAAATAATGTAAAAATTTCATACATAAGTTCTCTAGTTTATAAATCATTTTGTAACTGTGATAAACATGGTCACATAAATTGTGGAAATATAAATAAAGATAATTGTCAATGAAGACAATTTATTCCAAAACAAGACCTATACTGCCAAATTTCACAGATTCATTACCAAATTGGGCACTCAGATTAACAAAAATTTAGGAACATGGGACATTATATACTCATTTACTTCTTAACTCCAACAGCCTGATACAATGCACATATCACCTTTTCATTGGTCAAGAAAAACTGCTGTTGACTTTCATACAGCTACCTTTTCATTGGTCAAGAATAACTGCTGTTGACTTTCATACAGCTACCTTTTCGTTGATCAAGAATAACTGCTGTTGACTTTCATACAGCTACCTTTTCATTGATCAAGAATAACTGCTGTTGACTTTCATACAGCTTCCTTTTCATTGGTCAAGAATAACTGCTGTTGACTTTCATACAGCTACCTTTTCAATTTGGTCAAGAATAACTACTGTTGACTTTCATACAGCTACCTTTTGGTTTTTCTTTGGTCAAGAATAACTGATGTTTACTTTCATCAGGGCAGTAATGAATAACTGTTTTTTTTGGGGGTCAGTATATTTTGTTAAAAAGGATTGATACCACCAAAAGTCAACAGCAGTGACGGGTCAAGAGGTTCCATCCTGATGATTGTTCTACTGTGTCTTATTTTCTATATGACCTTGATATAATTGAAAGTTCATTTAGTACATGTTTGATTAATTAGTTTGTGGTCTGGAAGTTCTCATACAAATGTACAGCCATAGATGAGGGAAATTTGATTTAATTGTAGATAACATTGTATAATGTCTGAAATAATATGTAAATGATGTGAATAAATTAACATAATTTTATACATAAATAATTACATAATAAGTAAGCATGTTTTCAACATCATTTGATAATTTGTACATGTACGTCATAAATCGTATCCTTGAGCTTTAAGCCACCAGTTATAATTTATAGCAGTTTTAATTTTTGTTGTAAATTTTGGAAACTTCAATAAAGACTAAGGTCAATTTATTTTTTGTAGTTTTTACAACAACAAAAAATTCTTGTATAACCATGCACTGTCATCTTTTATGTTTTCCAGCATTTAAAGAACTAGAAAATCCCTCTCAACTTTAATACTCTAAGCGTCTCCCGGATGGCTTGAAGTATAAAGGGAATGACAAATCATGCCCTTTATATTCCATAAAAAATTCCCAATTATCCTCAACTAATTTTTTAGAAGTCCTCTATTTAATATATCATGCCCTTACTTTATGAAAAGGACTGTATTGCAATCAGCTTGCCGTTTGTTTGTCTAACAATTGTTTTTCCCTCACACTCGGGTCTCTCTGAAACTAGTTTTAACACAATGTGTTCAGCAGCTCAACAGTAATGTGTTGTAACTTGTGTGCAATTTGGAATTAAACCTACTCCTGTTTTCCAATACTTTGAATGAAGGAGTGGGGGTTTTATTGCTTTGCAAGAAAAACGCCTGCATTCATATTTATATATATACTGTTCGTCTTGGCTACAGGATAGATGAGATATTTGCAACTGGGTTTTTGGTAAAAGGCAACTAATTTTTCAGTGTTTTCTGTCCTCTTGTAACTTTTTTAAACGGTTTACATTTTGCCCAGAAAAAACCAGCCTCATTAGCGATATTTACTGTACTTGCTAATCAGAATGTATCTATAAGCCTTCCACCCACAACTATAATAGTTTGAATTGACATTATTATAAAATTCTATGTTCTTTGCAAAACAATCAGTATTTTTAGATTGTTTAACAATATTTGTGGTTTTTTTAGCCACTTTGTGCCATGTTAAGTACATAATTGACACATTTTGTATTGTAATTGTCAGCCTTTCATTCTGTACTAATACCACAAAGAACAAATCATTTTTACTTTCATTCAGATTGTTACCTATAGGTTTTTCTAACAGTACAACCTTTCCATTGTATTGCATGACATTTTGACGATTGTTAGAAGAAAAAGAACCGTAACTCTAGATCTGATTATCTTGTTCTGATAAATTAAGTCTTTGTACAGCTAAATTAAGTTTTGATAAAAATCTGTTAAATAATTCTTTAAGTGAACAATGGCAGAATTGAATCATTTGATCTTTGATGACATAGGTGTTTGTAGCGTTTCTTCGTGCAAAATGACATCAATGCCGAATAAAAGAATTTTTTGTTTTGTTGAATCTAGTGTTTCTTTTCATTATTGCATGGTGATTACATCGCTTTAAGAACAAAAACATAAAACTTGAGAAGAAACAAAGTTAAATATATTATCTTACTTAATTTGTATATTTATGTACATCAAACATACAGTTCACACGTAAATTGCTATCCGTATCTTTATAAATACTAAGTTAGTATGTTGTTGTAATTGTTTCCATGAGGGTATCACCGGCCCAGTAGTTGAGGAAAGGTCTTTGATGCAATCATTTTCTGTAAATTTACTGTTTTTCTACCCCCATGCAAAATTAGCTGTAGCTAGATTTGTTTGTAAATGTTTATATCATTTGAAACATCAAGATGTTCTACCCCCATACAATATTAAACAACTGTAGCTAGATTTGTTACATTTTTTTTGGACTTTTAAGTTCTCAGTGCTCTTCAAATTTGTAATTGATTTGGTGTGCCACCTGATTTGATTTGAGTCATATGACGTTATTTGACAAAGTTGTGAACCATTATTAAACCCTATTATTTCATAAGCATAACAATTTCCTGGGAAGATCATAACTTCAAATAAATAATCTGCAGACATTTCATTCATTCTGCGATCTTCATGAACAAAAATGAAATATTTGCCACTGGACATAAAGCAAACAACAATCAATCATTTAGCCACGATAAGCAAGAAAACTAAAGATTTTGGCGTCATGTCTGTTCTTTATGAAAGATTTATAAATGTAATTAATGAATATGATACAGTTATTAACACTCGTTAGTACAACACTACCCTCCAGTGACAGGTAATACTAATCACCTGAACACAGGTAATTAATTACATCTTTACCTGATATACAATTGTATTACTGAATAAAACAGTAGGTATAGATAAATGCAACTTTCTATCCTTTGATAGTAAAATCTGAACCTCGTAAGTATTAAGTTTGAGAAACAAAAATCACCATGCCTAAATTGTATTTGGGAAAAATGTATTCCTATGTATTTCCAGAAAACAATTTATTTTTACATATTAGTCCTCTGTCTTGTTTTATAAACCAATTATATGGTCTGTCTGTAAAAAATCTGAAACTATTACCTAGGCTCCTGTATTAATATGATTCTCACATCTTTGTTACATCTCAACATTTAGCTGAGGATAATTATGTTTGAGTGATTTAAATTCTTTCTTTCCAATTTTCAGCTACTCTTGTGGATAGGAATCCGGATTTACATGAAGGCTGAAATAAGAATTACTGTTACTTCTAATACCAGATAAAGAAACATCTGCCTGATAAAGCTATATTTAGAAGTCAGATATGTTAACATTTTCTCGAATTAAAATGTTTTAAATATTTTCAACAAAAGAATAAGCTTAAAATATCTAATTTTCCATCAATTTATATTAAATTTTCATCTATGTAAGAAGTAAATGATAAATTTAGAGTTTGAAAAGTTTTTTTATTTTTATGATATGTTATAATAACATTCCAGGGAACTATAACTATTTCATTTACATATGAAAACTGAGGAATGTACAAAACAGTTCCTAGTGACGTAATATTATAGAATTAATAAAGATTAAAAATTGTATGAAAAGTTGGATGATGTTGGGGAATTGAAAAAAATTTCATTCCATACGTCAAATATTGAAATTGATATTTTATTATACAAAATAAAGACTGTTATCTATATTAAAGGTTAAAGAGAAAATAATGACCAAGCATTTCATTATTAGCATTACCATAAAATACAAAATGAAACCCTTCTCATCAAATTTTGATTTATAAAATAGGATTTAGCCGAAATGACGTTGGTCCTATTCAGGTCAAACAAAAATGCACACAGCTGATCTAGAAGTATGCATATCTAATACACTGATATATACGGTGACAAACGGCTATATGAGTACAATATTTATATTAGGTGTTAAAAGTCCTTTGTGTTTCTTGACTACCTTTAGAGATAAAAATAAAGAGCGGTGACACCGCTATAGTTTAACTTGTGGTTTTGTTTTGGGTGTTATTGATATTATTATATAAGGAGAAGGCGTTGAAGTCACAATTTTTTATTTGTTAGTAATATAGAACACATGTGACAGATTCTTCTTGTAAAACGTTGGATTTATAGAAATGTATTATATTATTGTTACTGCATTAATGTGATATGGACATTTTCACTCATTTATGAAATTAATGTTGTATTTATGCGATAAAGATTTTGTAAACTGAATTATAAAAGTACTGCTGTGTTAATGTGTTATGATATTATGGGATGTATATTGACGTGACAGCTCTGTTAAAAATGAGATACTGGAAGGTAGGGTGAAATTTGATATTAGTAGTAATTTGTCTTTCATAAAGGCTTTATGTAATTTTAGCTGCTGTTTTTACACATGAATCCTGGAAGCAACCAAGAACATTTTTTTTTACAGCAACAATTTTCACAAAAATCTAACGTGAAAATACTTTTAGGTCATGAACATTTTCTATAAGCCTACAAAACATTTCACAGATCTTTTTCTGCAGATAGTAGTTTTTGGCTTCAGGAATAAAAAATCAATAAGGGGATACCAAAACTGAGATAAAACAAATAAATATCTTTACACCTGTAGTCTTACATCTTGGAAATACTTAAGTTTTAAATAAGGTCAGTTTAGAAACAGGGAGTGACCTGTCTCATTCTATCATTAGTTAGCATTAAAGGACAGGATATAGTTTTGTTAAATGCTCAATATTTGCCTCAGCTTGAATCAGTTTATGTCTGTCAAGCATTTACCTCAGTTTGACCCTCAATTATTGAGTATAATAGTTGTTTTGATACAGAAAAGCCAACTTCTTCAACCTCGTAAATTTAAGAAATTGCTTGCCATAAAATTGAGATGAATACATCTATTCATAAAAAGTTGTCATTCTCATATTTATTGGATAAGAAATTTATTTAGATGTTTTGCTATGGAGGCTTTGATTGTTATAAACTGCAGACAAAAACTTTCGATTGACTTCTGTTTGACCCTGGATCAAACTTTTTATTTATTGAATCCAGATACAATAAGTATTTGTCACCTTGAGATGAAATAGAAAAAATAGAATTAATATAGCACCTCCATTCATTATTTAATGATTGTTTGTTTAATTTCAGGACCGTGAGAAACAAGATCAGTTGAACGAGTTGCTAAACAACTATAGTACAAATGGAATCCCACATATGCCAGAACTGCTTACCCTTGGACGAGAGACACAGTCCGAAAAAGAAGATATATTCGAAATGGAACCTCACTGGAGCTCTATTGTAGAGAATGCATCAGTAAGTTTCACAGTCAGACAGACTCCATGGAATAGAACAAAGGTCTGCGGGTATTTCTAAGCTCTGCAAGTTACTCAAGGATTTGAATGATACTTTTATCATAAAGGTTCTAATGCCCTCAGATGAATTTCAGGATTGATTTTAGGTCCCTTTATGTTATATATCTCCTAACATGTATTCTACATCCCTGGATTTCATATGTCCAAGTTTGACCATTCCTAATTAAAGTAAATCCATAGAAATATGACAGAAAGTGTTTATTTCATTAAAAGGTCTTAGAGTGACTTTAGATGAAGAGTAACAATCAAAGTACTATCTCTGAAGTCCTAGCTATAACTTCTGATTACTGCATGTTGTACCATATACAATTACCATATAGTCTGCTTTATATGATATTGGCCTTCAACATATTGACATGTTCAGTGGTTATTGGAGGTCATTGGAAACAAGATATGATAATAGCTTCTAAGATTGTCCTTATGACCTACATTTATAACTGGATCATTTTTCTATGGTTTATAATGGTCTAATATTCATGTTGATTTATAACAAGTAAAAAGGAATAAAACAAACCATTTAAACATAAGAGAACATTGGCAATATATGTAAACATGTTAATTTGAAAAGGAATAGTTATAATATTAACCTATTTTTATTTCACGTAACATAAAAATAAGAAGATGTGGTATACTTGCCAATG
This sequence comes from Mytilus coruscus, assembly GCA_017311375.1. Classification (NCBI taxonomy): domain Eukaryota; kingdom Metazoa; phylum Mollusca; class Bivalvia; order Mytilida; family Mytilidae; genus Mytilus; species Mytilus coruscus. The sequence continues at coordinate 66,905,212 of CM029607.1, forward strand.
AAAAAACTGTCACAAGAGACCACATGATGTTGATTTTACCATTTATAGATGACTGTACAGCCTTCAACAATGGGCAAAATCAATACCGCATGTAGAAAGCTATAAATGGCCCTGATAAATGTAAATAAATTTAAAACTCACGGCCTGATATATGTACAAAACAATGAATAAAAACAAATAATTTTTGATATACAGCAACAAAAGACAACCACTGAATTACAGGCTTCTGACTTAAAACTGCCACATATGTGGTGAGTTGAATGTTTGCTGGCGCCCAACTTTCCCCCTTACCTAAGACAGTGGTTTAAGAGTACACAACTGAATTACAGGTTCTTGGATTATTTTGAAGAGAAGTATTCACAGTATACACCTTTTTATTTTCACAAAAAGAATATCAGCCTTCAAACTCAAACTTGTCCAAAAAAAAATATAGGTAAATAATTCATAAATATAAATGACAAATACTACAAGTTCTTTTTAGTATTTATCGTGGATAGAATAATTTGTACATATATATAAATAAAATATTTCTATATGAAGTTAATGTGAATCTTTAGGGTTTTGAGAATGATCTAATTTACAAACATTCCAAACATTAATTTTACAAATGTCAGATGATGCAATTTAAAAAACAAATATATTTTATAACCATGGTTTCTAATATGTTATAATCAATTCATCTCTGTTATTATTCACATTTTATTTATTTTGTCAAACTTTCACTGTAATGTAAAATGCAAAATACTTATTTTACATTTTGCATTACAGTTAAACATCATGGATTTGAATTCTTTGTATATATTGATATACGAAATATACATTTACAGCAAAATTGAGCATATTTGAATGGAACAAAAATAACTTTTAGTTGTTTATTATGTAAATTTGACATTTTAACACAAAGCTGTTACCAAAGCCTATTATATACTTCTTTTCTGAAATGGGAACAAAAAGTCATTTCTTATTTATAATGATGAAATTAACCTTAATTTGATATTATTCAATATAATACTTCCAGAAGGGTCAAACTTAGATCAAAAACAAAAACAAACATTGGTGACACATGGATTTTTGTTTTTGTAAAGGTGATATTAAAATTATACCTCAATTAATTTCATGAATAGGGGTAATTGACCATTTAAGTGGTCGCACATAAACCACTTTACTAAATAGATTTTAATCTTTATTCTTTCACCCTAATTTGATTTAGTATAAAGCTTTTGAACAAAAGATTATTGAAATTAAAAAAAACAAACAAGTCTGTTAAAATGAGTTATGAATATTAACTAAAAATTTTGTAGGTCAAATTGGAAAGATTAAAAAAATGGAACTTTCGTAAAAAACTTCCTAATATAACTTTTGAGAATGTTACATGAATATTAATACCACAGAAAAATGCTGAACCGAGGAAAGTTTAAAAGTTTTTAGAAGGTTACATGAACATTTATACCACATAAAAAACACTGAACCTGAGATAGTTCATAAACATTTATACCACATAGAAACGCTGAACCTGGGAAAGTCCATAAGTTTTTAGAAGGTTACTTGAACATTTATACCACAGAGAAATGCTGAACCTGGGAAAGTCCATAAGTTTTTAGAAGGTTACTTGAACATTTATACCACAGAGCTTGGGAAAGTCTATAAGTTTTTAGAAGGTGACATGAAAATTTATATATGTACCACAAAAGAGAAGCTGGATCTCCTTCAAAGTTTAGAAGTTGAGAGATTAGTAAATAAAAGTATAAGCAAGTCTTGTGATTTGGTTTGAACATTAAGTATCTGCATTTCCTTGAAATAACTTAAAATGAATAGACTTATGGAAAAAACAAAATTACCAGTTAGTGTCTTAAAATTAATCATGAATTTCTTTTCAAATTAATAAGTCAATCAGTTAAACTAATGGGCATGGATACAGAAAATGAACACCTATTGAAGTTCAGATATTTTGAGTAAAGTTGCATTTTTCGTCTTGTATTGACATTTGGTATGTTAGTTGCTACCAAAGTCATTTTTTTTTTTTTTTTTGTACTTTTTCATTTTTATCTTTTGACACCATTTTACAGAGCTTTTGAATTTTCCAAAATATGAATAAATTGAATTTATCTGTAATAATCCCTGTTTCACCTAGTGAAGATTAAAAGAATGACCTTTTATGTAATTTATAGTCGATATCCTGTTCTTTGGTCTTATTATCAACAGCTTTCAATAATTTATCTTCATATTCATTTAAATATTTGTTTTTGTCCTTCCTTTCACAAACTTTTCATTGTAGGTGAAAAGAAAGTTGTTTATATTCAAGATTTTTTGATGACTCATTTTATACATATTTAAATGATGCAGCAATATTAACCTGTTTACAGGTGAAAAATTATATAATTTGAACCCTTTGATTACTTTGTCGTGGGCGGTGTCAAGTAGGCCACAATAAGCCCATCTAAAACAAGTTTTTGATTTCATAGCCCTAACTAATACCTCGAAACTGTGTTACTCCAAATTTTTTAGTTTTAATTTATTTGTATTTTTCATTCAAAAGGTGCAAATAGCAGTGACATCATTTATCTGAATAAAAAGAGATATCTAATGGCAAAATCTGTGTACACATTTAGGGCAAAAATGATTTCATTGTAACATTCTGGTCTATCCTTTCAAATTCTGGGAGTCTTCACAAAAAATCTTACAACAAAAATTTATGATAAGTTATATATTTTTTTGCTGAGGATTTTTTGTGAAATGAATTGCCAGCATGTAAAGTAGGAAAGAAACATATTGCGTATCCACTTCTGTATCAAATTATATCAACAGGAAGGAGCTAATAACAGGTTTTAACCAGTGTAGCAATATGCATTAGTTGTCATTAGTCATGCTAGTGGAGCAGGAATTGCTAGTCCTGGAGCATTTGAGCTCATGTTTAGGTTTTGGTGGGATTTAGGTTGATCTGTTCATTTTTCTTTAGTCATGGTGTTGTCTATCTTTCTCTTTCTACAATATATTTTCTATGGTGTACTATTGGTACCTATTAAGAATAAAATACTGCTTTCTCTGAATGTGTTTCTAAGAAGGAAATACTCCTGGCCCTGCATTTCAGAAGTCCAGAATTACTAATATACATGTACTTGACAAATCCGAACACAAAATATTGATTAAATAAAAATTAATTACAATTGCCAGATTTCAGATATTCTTTATTGCTATCAATTATTCATTATGCCTCCTTTTTCATTTTTTAACTGATGTTACAAAATATTTATATTTTTCAGGGTCTTACAAAACGACAGCATGATCAACAAGAGGCCATATGGGAACTCTTACAGACTGAAATCAATTATATAAAAACACTCAGGGTTATAACAGATGTAAGTTGTATGTTCAGCCTGAAAGTATAATCTTAAAAAGTCCTCGATATTTAGAATAACTAGTTTCAACATTTTTTCACTCGAATATGTGAAATAAAACCAATAAAATAAAATTGTACGTAAATTTTCCTTCAGTCAAGCTAGAAGTAAAAAAATAAGCCATATAGTAAAGCACTGCACTCCAGTTACAAAGTTACAAGAATAATCCGCTATCATTAGTTCATGTTGTCTTGCTGGTTGTCTACTCTTCAGAGTCTGAATTTGCAATTGTGTCTCTAATGCTAAATCGTCCTGAACATGCATGAAATATTTGCCACTGGACATTAAGCAACCAACAAGCAATCAATCTAATGCTAAATAGAACACGTGCATCATCATCATCCAGTTACACAGAAGTATCAATATTATTTAAAGATAAATGAATTCTTTTAATTGATGATCATACAAAACATATATCTGATTACTTTTAAATGATGTAGATGGTGGAAATATTTTGTTTTATTTTTCAGCTATTTTTATGTGTGATATTAAATTTACAAAGTGAAGGACTTCTGTCTGAGGTAAGAACCACAACTCTTTACATCTCTTCCTTTCGATCTTGTTATATAAATGTGTTGCTATACTTTGTAAGTCAGTTTACATTTTAAAACATATGAATATTTGACCACCATTTTGATTTTATGATTCCTTAAAGATCTGCTGATCTGGTTACTGGTAGGAATGTTTGAGTGATTTGTCTATCAAAAATTACATCGTATTAATTTAAAAGCAGCAAAGATGAACATATAATGTTCTTATACAGTTCTTTACTGAGCCCCTTTGTAAGCTTTTATTTCCATAGTACAAATGAATGATTCAGGTGAAGGAGTTGTATATCAAGATATAAGTGTACTGTCAAGTCAGGTTTCTGGTTTACTGAAATTTCTGAATTTTCTGTGATTGTTGAACAATTTACAAATATGAGAAATTTTAAATTATTGCGATTTCAGAAAATGTTCTACTCAAATAATGCTATCAATTTTAAAATGAGAGTTTTTATTTTAAGGAAAGCTATCCATCAGAATAATAAGAGCATTGCAAATATTACTAAATTTACAATAGGTTCCATCCCTGTTTAATCATACAACAACATTATTATTTTGTTGAAAAGAAATAAAAAAGTAGAAACTCTCGATCTATTTTATTTAAATTTCTTTAAAAGTTTTATTAAGAATGGTCTTAAATAATCAACCATTTCTATATTCATAAATATATATAATCTTATTCTAGTCTGACACACACTAATTACTAGGTTATTTTTATTTTAGATTAAAACTGAGCAATTAAGCAATGTTGGTGAAATTGTTTGTGTTAACTGTGATTTCTGGGAGTCGACATTAGTGCCAGTGTTAGAGGAAGCTAGAGAAAGTCGTCTCCCCTTAAATCCATCTATAATGAGAGATGGTTTTAAAAAGGTAATAGTTAGAAAATTAGTTTTTTCATTGTTGATATTTACATGTAATTTTTATATTAAAAATCTATGTTTATCTATTGTTACTGCATAATGCTGAAAATGTTGGAGTGAATAGAACATTTCATTGCATATCTGTAGGTATTTTTTTTTTAAATCTAAAAACTCTTTCATTAGGACATAGCATGTGTGGAGGCACTTTAGATAAAATTTGATTGGTAATTTATATTTTGACAATAGCTTTAGGAATCACATGGAATACAAAATATTTGAAAAAGTTCAGTTATAATGTGTTTGCGTACTTGTGTACAATTGTTTTCCATTTATAGTTTCTCATCACAGAACAATATTTTTTTCAGTTTCCAGAAACATTTACACCTTATATAAAATACTGTGTAGAACAGAAGTCTTCTACAGATTTTATAAAAGCTAGATATGCTGAAAATGATTTATTTAAAACTTATGTTGTGGTAAGTTTACATGTAGTGTGTGAAATCTTCAAAGTTTATCATGTATATATTGTGTTATTTAGTTCTACAGATTTATAAAATAGATGTTAAGTTCTTGTAGACTTTTAACCTATGGACAAGAATTCAGTAATGCAAAAAAAGTGACATTGAGATGAAAAATAACATCACATTTATTTTTTATTTTACTGCTTATAAAAATAAGGAGATGTGGTATGATTGCCAATGAGACAACTATCCACCAAAGTTCTAATGAAGTGGATGTAGGCAATTAGTTCTTCTAGGAAGGCATTACACTATAAGGAGTTATTATGATATATAACTTTTAAAAATTGCATGTATAAAATGTGGAGTATGTTACATCGACATAAGGATTAATTTTTTCTGTGGTGTCAAGTTATCTTTTGTTGTCTTGTAATAATTACGTTTGATTGAGAAATATTGTTCTGCAAAAAAAATTTTCTTGTGTGTGTGCATCTGTTTTTCAATTCATTGAGTCACAAATTCTATAGCTAACAGATAGAGATTTTTTTCTAGTGGGCGGAGTCACAACCTCAATGTAAACGTCTCAAGTTAACAGATTTACTAGTCAAGCCGATGCAGAGAATTACTAAGTACTCACTTTTATTACAAGCCATCCTCAGGAAAACAGAGGAGGATAAACAAAGAAGAGCTCTCTTAGAAATGGTAAATATATATCATTATCTTTGGAAAAGAAGAGATTGTTTTCTTATCACTGTTTCATATTTCTTAGCAACGACACATTATAAGTTCTTGATATATGGCATCAAGCTACTCATCTGGGTATTTCATATGGTGAATTTCTTTTTTAGTTCCGTTAAATTTTGATCATGGGTATAAATAGTGATCAACAGATCACAATACATTGCGCTATCCAAAAGTTTCTTGTCTCAGTAATGGAAAATTTACTGATTTTTTAATATTGAACTCAGATGTATTGTATTTGATATATTGCTTAAAGAATGTGGTAATTTCCTCCATATAACTAACCTCAGTACTGTTACATTTTTAATTTCAGATTGCAAGTGTGGATAAGTTTGTCTCTAGTGTAAATTTAACATTAAAACATCGACATGACCAAGAAAGATTGGCGTCCATCATTACAAAGATTGAGTCTTACGATGCTGTAGAGGCTCCAAATGATGAATCGCTTAAATTTATACAGGAATACAATACAAACTTTGACCTTAGAGCTCCGATGCCAGGATGTAGTGCTACACAATCACGTTCACTAATCATGCAATCAGTTTTGAAACTGAAGGATACAACAACTAGGGTAGGTGTCTGTGACTAAAAGTAAAACTTTGGCATTCTGAAATTCTGTTGTATATATAAACCTGCATGCTTCTAAATTAAGGTCATTGCCATTATTTATTTATATTTGTTTTATTGTCTTATGGTGGGATTGATTTGATTTTACTATGAAATAACATAATATTATTTACTAAATGGACTTCTGGTGTTACATCTTGCAAATTTTACTTACTTATTTTGCAAAGAATTCCTCTCAAATCCATGCTAGGGGCCGTCTTAAAATTGCAGTGAGGTGAGAGTGTTTTTTGCTCAGTGTTCAAGGCCTCACTTTGAATGAGATGAAGAACGGCAATAGAAACGCTGTTCCTTTGCTTTTTGTTTTTTTTTGCTGTTCATGTAATGATTTTGTGTCATGGATGGATACCCCATATCCTTCGTTTTTCTATTCTGATTCTACATGAGGCTTTACAAAACTGTTTAAACAATACGCCATGCAAACTAAATCTTCTCTTGTCTGTTTGCAAAATTTCATATAAAGTTAAAAGCTTTTATTTACATTTTTTCACTGAAAAATAAATCAAATAGACAGTAACTTTAATTCAGGTCCATATTCAATTTTAATTGTGCCATAAAGTTTACAGACTTATTTACAAGTTAGTATGTGAAACAATGATATAAATTTGACAAGGAAATCACAGTATTTCATTGCAACCAAGGTAATAAATATATTATAATGCTTTATTGACAAGTATATCAAATAAGAAGTCAATAAAAACCAATCTTTTTGTGTAATAAATTCTGAATTTTTACTTCCCTGACGTCATGCAACTAAAGTATTACGTGTTGTTTACGAAGTTTCTTCAAAACAAAGTGAGAACACATACAAAAAGACATAGTTCCTTTTTATTTCTTATATAACTGATGAACATATTGAAAGTCAATGTTATAAAAGGAAAAACTAATCCAAGAGTTACATACAGGCTATTGTGAATAGATTGTTCGGCCACTCATTGAATATTTTTCGACATTCAAAGTCTTTGATTAATTATCCTGTAAAAAAAACTCCTCAAAGATACCATGCTTATAATTTTGTACACCAGACGTGCATTTGGTCTACAAATGATTCATCAGTGACGTTCAAATCAAAAAGTTAAAAGGCCAAATAAAGAACGAAGTTAAAGAGCATTGAGGACCCAAAATTTCCGAAAGGCTTTGAAAAGTACAGTCAAGGTAATCTTTTCCTGGGGTAGAAAATCCTTAGTTTTTGGAAGAATTCAAAGTTTTGTAAACAGGCAATTTAGGAAAATGACACTGTGATGATTGAGGTAAATATCTATTTTTTTATTTTTCAGATGGATGTAGAATGCTTACTTTTCACCGATTTATTATTGATATGTAAACCAAGTAAACGTATGGAGAAATATAAAATTATAAAACCTCCAATGAGGGTCGATAGGCTTATAGTACATGAGCTTAAAGATAAAGGTAGGACTCATTTAATGGTATAGTAATAATACATAGACAAAGTAAATGTATGGAGAAAATAAAATAAAACCTCAATGAGAGTTGATAGACTTATAGTGTACATATGATGATGCAGTAGTAATATTTAACCCAAGTATACATATTGAGAAATATACAATAATAAAACCTGGAATAAGGTTCAGAAGGCTTGAAGAACATGAGCTTAAAGATAAAAGTAGGACTAATTTAATGGTGTAGAATATATATATATATAGAACCAAGTAAATACATGGAGAAATATAAAATTTTAAAACCAATGAGATGAATAAGACAGCAATTCAACAATATCGGTTAAAAGTATCATTTTTATACATCAATGAAATATAACTATTACATTTAAGATGAGTAGTAACAGAAATAGAACTTTCTTTTATAAAATTTTACTCCAAGAAGAACTGAGATCTAACAGACCAAATGAAATTGAATTTTAAGCAATCACCAAATGAGAAGTGAAGAACAAGAAATACAATATGAATTTACAGAAACATATAACATTATAGGCACTTTTTGAATCTTATTATTTGTTGTTTTTTTTAGGAAGTTTCCTGTTAATTTATCTGAATGAGTATCACATTCCAATCTCCGCATTTACATTCCATGCAGATCAGCGTGCTATAAATATCTGGATAGAACATATACGTAAAGCCCAGGATATATATCGTAATTTGTCCACGGAATGTAAGACTTCACAATCCTATTTTGTACCAGTAACTGTAGAAGAGGAAATTATACGTGTGACTCCATTACATCAACCTGACGATAATCCTCCGGATGTTGTTATTTCTCGTACAATTGCAAATGGTGATAGTTATATTACAAACGGTGAACCAAGTCCATCTGAGCTTCTCTCACCCCATGCATTGTCCAAGTCAAGCTCAGACCAGGATATAAAGTCTCGACATTTTACAGACAGTGTAACAAAAGATGATATGAAAAAACACAGTAAAGTACAAACTTCTTATTCAGTGCCAACTTTTGTGGATAATTCTCCCGATGATGAACGATTAAAAATACCGTCATCAAACGTTTCTTCCGCAAATAGTGATTCTTCATTACCAGATATTGTGGACGATAATCTAAAAGCCAAAATAAACCAAAGACGATCATCGAGATCAGAAAAACGTTATCACACGGCAGATGCCATTCAGGATTTAAATAGGAATGATGATAAAGATAACAGTATATATAAAAGACTTTCATGGAATTTCGGAACTACAGATCAGAACGAAGAAAGACAAGGTGTTTTGAAACACAAAATACAAAGTTCAGATTCTCTCAGGAGTATACATAGTTCTAGTGGTGTTAGTTCGACAAATTCATTACATTTAAGTCCAGAAGGTGATATTTGTGAAGAATCAGACTATATGAGAGACACAAGTGATATTGGTACTATTTATGAATCTCGGCACAGTGAAGATGATTATCATGAAATTTCTGAACATGACCGTACAAAGTCTAAATCCACGACAGATATTGCTATTCTATTTAAAGAATTGACTACTAGTGAAAGAAAAGATGGAATATCCTCGGTTGACTTGCCAACAATGGATAAAACTAAATACTCAAGTACACACTTGTTGAAAATGAAACGTCAGTTGTTACTTAGTGCTGATGTAGAAGCAAGGTAAGCTCAAGGTTAACATTAACTACAACATAAAAACATAGAGTAATGTAAAAACACACTTTTTATTTTGTATATTCATCTTCAACTCTTTAAGAAAGAAGAATTTTTTATGTGTAGCCTGCGATATCAAGGCACATTATGGGTACATTTTCCAGTTTTTATTTTTGTCTGTTAGTGTGTGTGCCTGTCCTGTTTTTGATTTAAGGTAGTTTTCATGAACTAAAGGTCATATCAACTTGAAACTTGGTACAGATGTCCATTTTCATTTCCTTGATTAGGAGTACAGATGAATCAGATGTTCATTATCATATGAACTTTGCCTTATTAGTGTTTTGCCCCTGATCTTGGCAGGTCACTGATATTGAAATGTGATCGTTTAAGCAAGGCATGGTGTCCTATTAATACATTCATTTTTAACTTGTTTTTCACAATATACATGTTAGATTTCATTACCTCTTTGTGTCCATCTTTAAACTTTTTCATAAATCTGTGAATCCAAAGGACTCATTTTTATCAGAATCATTCCTTGGGTTTCAAGTTTCAAAATTCTTCCTGGTGTGTTTTGCCTTCGTGGTTGATCACTGCCATCCTAAATAAGAAAGGTTTGTCAGGGATTGGAGGACAGGGTATTTTATTGCATTTCAATGAATTAGGTGGTTGGATTTTTGTTGTGATCGATCATTCTGTGATGCTCTTCTTGACTTACTGTAGATTAATCATTATTCGTTGGATACCAATTTTTGTGGATAACAGAGGTATAGGTAAACCACCAATTGAAATGCTCAATGTGGTTCAAATTAATTATAGGGTTGTATGCAAACTTTGGCAAAACCAAGAAATCAGATATCCACGAAAATAAATTAATCAACAGTATTTAAAACTATGTGAATAAAAGGAAGTACGTGGGTAAAAAATTATTAAGAAACTAACCCGAGAACACAAAACCAAAATAGACATCTAGAGGTAACCTAAGGTCCCAAACCTGTAAATTATCTGGAGTCTAGGCAAGCTGTGAAAAAATTAAATGACAACTACCAACATGAGACAACAACACAAATTCTGTTAGACAAAAAAATAACTACAAACATTTACTGATGGGACCTGCTGGCATGGGTCCAGGCTTGTAAACATTTTGTTACTATTCAGCAATTAATCTGTTTACCAATCAGTAGAGTGGGGCGCTCATATTCGCTGGGGACACAATTTCGCCGTTTTATGATTTTGAGGTGTAAAAACTTCAAAGGATGGGTGAAATGGAAGAAATATGTCGGTAAATTATATTATAACAAATATGATGATTTTTTAAACTTAGACAAAATTTCGGCATTTACTGCAAAGGACCGAAAAACAGACAACGATTTTCGGCCAATTTCCTAAATGAAAAAATGATTTTGAAGAAGTATTTCTTAGTAATTCTTTGACTGATTGCCCTAAATTTCAGTTCTTTACACATTTGAAATGTCTGCTATTCATCTATAATGAAATTGATTTGATAAATATTGCTTTTAGCTGCAGTTATTTGGTTTCAAATAGATGTGTAAAAACGGCGAATATGTGTCCCCCAATGACAAACATCAGGAAATTTCAAATAGCTTTTAATCTAACTTTTCAGATGATTTTTTTTCAAAGAAACACATTTTCAAGCTAAGAATATTTTGTTTTTGATGTTATCTTCATATAGAAATATCATTATACTTCAAAAACATAAAGACCTGAACATAAACTGCAGAAAACATGGAAAGTTATGGCGAAAATGAGCACCCCACTCTAGAAGAGCTAATGGCAAAATAAAACAATTACATTCAAATCTGTTGATATGAAATAAAAAGTACTAAAGTTTTTTTAACAAGTTCACCATATCTTATGTTATTTTTTTTTTTTTCAGTGAGGTATAGCATTTGAATGGAATACAATGTATATCTGCAATAACTGGGATATGAACACTTAGCTCAATGTTCAGATTGGTGACTGCACTGCAATATTTGGATCAACATTGGAAGGGAGATAACTCATCATACTTCATGTGATTTTATATTCATGTATTTTTCCTAATCTTTACCTTATGCAAATTTTGACCTGAAGACTTGACTTATTAACCAGTTTATTGAAGATTTGTATCATCTTTTATTAAATTTTTTGTTATGTGGTGATATTTTATTACCAATGTAAAATTGTTATCGATTCAACATTGGAGTCGAATTTATATAATACAAATCGGTTTATTAACAGTTTCAGTGTATTTGAATATATCTTCTCACAAATGCAAACACCCAAAACTTGTGATTGGTTAAAAGGATCATAAAGAATGGATATTTGAATGATTACATTCCATTATTTTCAGTTTGGTGGGTAAAAATAGAAAATACCCATAATCTTTTAGATAATAAATACTGAATTCCATTCAATTCAAAGTATATTCTAATATTATGATATGTGGAACCTGTGTTAGGGGATGAAAAGTAATGGCAATTGCCCAAAAAATCAAATTTCTTAAAATCTGTTGTTAAATATCCACTGTTTAGGACTTTTTTTTCTGATACATTTTTTTTAACATTGTTGATAAATATACTTGTAGGTACTCATACTTCCCAGGTTATTATGTCAGCAAATTTGTCCACTTGATGAGAATGTTAATAATAATTCATTAAATGTTGAATTTTGTTATTTCACTAACTATTTATTCGTTAAGATTCGGACCTGCTATGTTTACATATAATTTCTTACACATTTTCCTAAGATATTGTTAATATTAGTGGTATCTTATAAATTTAGACATTAATTGTCATTTCAGAAGAAAATCTCCATTGTACTTCTAATAGATCTGACTTTTTGATTTCGCGTATATAACTTACATCATGTAAACAGAAGTGCTATCGATAATAAGTAATCATGACATTCCTTGAGTCTGTGATCAGTTTGTTTGTAAAGCTAAATAACTTATTATTTAGAATAACATATGACCTGAAAATACCTATTCATATCTCAGGACATAGTGCTAAAGAGAAAATTAAGTTTTGTTCAGTCATTTTCTACCTTTTCTGGTACAATTATATTGTGTTATAATTTAACCTTGTCAAAGGCATAAACAATTGTCTCACTTAAATATGTGATAATCTATATAATGGCTATGTGTAGATTGTTATTTAAAGCTCACCTTGTTATTATTTGAAGTTCACAATCGAATAAGACAAAATCTTTGAATTTTACCAATGCAGGGAACCTTCTCTTTTCAAAATCAAAAAGATGAATTTAAAAATAAAAGCATATCATATGATTTGATAGGCTTTCTAGATTTCCAGTAATTCTCATCCTATTACAAATTCTAGGTTCTTCACAGACTTTCAAACAGGGATGTGTTAAAGTTGATCAGAAATCGATTTTTTTGTTCAAAAATATAATTACAAAGTGTTTAATTGTAAAACTTATGTCAGTCTCTTTCTGTTGAAATGGATATGACTCCTACATATCAAAGAGACATAACTCCTATATATCAAAGGGTCATAACTTCTACATATCATGAATCTAATGAGACATATCTGTGTATTCAGGTGAGCTTTTATCCAAGAATGTGTATTTTTCATCTTTTATTGTGATAAAATGTGTGACAACATTCCTATAATGACCTATATCATGCAATATTTTTGTAACGTTGACATATCTTTGTGTAAATGTATATACATCTGGTGTCCTTCTTCAACATTTTATTTATTTTGTTACCCAATAGTATACTACATTTATTCCTTGCACATGGTTGTAATAAAAATATTCCAAGATTTTTCTAACGTCTCAGACCAACAAATAATGTCTCCCCAAGTTTAAGTTATTGACAAGGGGGGATAATTCAATTCAAATTATTTCCTTAATTTGTTACTTTGTTTAATGCAATTTTTAAGTTTACATTGCACAGTGAAAGTAATCTTTATTCTCTTTTGTGCCCCACTCACTTTGATTAATATGCCTTGTCAAAAATGTTAAAGAGTAAAGTCCTATACAATACTATTTGTGTTGTCTCATTGGCAATCATGCCACATCTACCTAATAAAAAACTGTATTTCATCTAAAACGAACTTTTCAGAATTATGCAGAAAAATTGACATCTTTTTTGTATATACATTACAGTAAATCTGATATAAAATAAAGTGTTAGACAAGGGTACCAGATGTTGTTGTTAACATATCACAATAAAGTTTCATTGTCTTTCAGTATCCTATTTATAGAATTTTGTATGCAAGTTGAAATATTACTGGTTCCGTATTTTTAAAAGTGTACAATAAATATCAGATATTATTTATATACATCCCTGTGTTAATAGGGTGTGAAATTTATGAAAAATAAATAAAAGTTTCAGCAATATTATAACTGAAGTTTATTTTTATTGCTTAAGAAATTTCCAATTCTTTATATATCTTGAGTTATCTATTAAAATGATAAAAAGATATTAATTCACATTGAAAAGAAAGTTGAATGATGTACATGAAAAAGAAAACATATATTTTCCTTTACCAACAAACAAAAAGAAAACATATATGTTACTTTACTAACAAAAAGAAAACATATATTTTCCTTTACCAACAAACAAAAAGAAAACATATATGTTACTTTACTAACAAAAAAAGAAAACATATCAGTGATACACCTTATATGAAATAAAGGAGATGTACGAAAGTTGCCAATAAGACAACTATTAACCCGAGAACAACAGATGTGGATATAAGAAACTATAAGTCACCCTTTCAGACCACTGTCAGTATTGATAGGAGTTTATTTGCCTAAAACTGTACACATAATTCTTCACTTGTCCAATTGACCATTTCAAAATTTCAACTTATGAATTATATTGTGCAGTCTTGGTACTCTTGTAAGTGATGTTCAGGCCATCCTGAAGGTCCAAATTAAGTAGGTGTACAAAATGCACCACCATTCTTAGAAGAGATCCATAGGTTTTGAATTCTCTCTGTTAAACATTGCTCAGGATTTCTGATTTGTTTCTTACCTTGACAAAGTAAAAAGCGAAACTTAAGTGTGCTCTTTCTAGGATTGGTATCATCAATAACTTGTTAAAGTTTGTGATTAGGTCAGTTTAAGGATGTTCGCTACTCTGTTTCAAAATAACAAGCTATTTAAAAGACTGTTATGAATTGATGGTATATGTATAGAACTAAAAAAGCAGAAAATACAAGATGTCCTTGTTTTTGAGATATAAGCCATTGAAAATTTGGCAGGAAATCATTCTCTCTAGAATTTTCATATATTAACACCTTTTTTCTTTCAAGACATATGAAAAAATAATAAGGATTTGAAAAGATTTTCAGAAATGGCTTTTAAAACTATATGTAATATAATTATGAAAAGAAAAGTAGGGGTTAGGGGCTAAATTTTGAATGGCACCACATGGATAAAACCAGATGATTCTAAATATCTGATAAAACGTCAAAAACAATTACCGACCATCCCTAAAAGAAACTACTTATGGTAAACCAATAATATTTGTAATTCAGGTGTATAAGCTTTGGCACATCTCATTTCCATTGAGATTATTTAGCCCCACCCCCTCAGTCATGGTCTTTTGCATAATGTACATGTTTAAGTTTGTGGTAGTGACTGATTAGGACAGTTTGTGTGGAACCACTTATGGTTAGTCAATGATATTTGGTATGTAGTTGTATAAGCTTTGGTACATCTTATTGTCGTGGAGATTATTTGTCCCAACCCCCTCAGTCATGGTCTATTGACTTTAAAACTTTTGCAAAATTTACAGGTTACAGTTTGTGATTAGGTCAGTTTAAGGGGAATCACTAATGATAAGTCAATAATATTTAGTAAGCAGTTGTATTAGCATTGGCATATCTTACATCTCAGAAATTAATTGCCCCTGTTACTTCAGTCATGGTTCATTGACTTTGAGTATTTTACATAATTTACATGTTACAGTATTGCTATTTTAATTTCAAGATTTGCATTTTACTATCTAAATTATATACAGACGAGATATATATCTGTGTCAACAGGTTTTGTTTCCTTTCGTACATATTTTGTTCAGAATCTTCTCTGCATAAAACATGAAGGTATTTTTCAATGAGGATGCAATCCTTAAAGATAAAACAGATATCTGGAAATTCACAAATAGTCCTTAACAATAAATTAGAAAGCCAATAACCACATGACAAACTTAAAATCCCTTTCAGTATAGACCAAGTTTGTCATTTGCCTCACTTGGTACAGGAGCAAAATGTTGTTTACAAAATAAAGATTAGGGGCACCCCATCCCTCATTATCTATCTACACAATATAATGACAGTTGGGGATATCCAGTTCACATTATCTCCACCATATGGAGTGACGGTTGAGGATACCTAGTCTTATATAATCTATCTACACCATATGGAGTGACAGTTGGGGATACCCAGTCCCTCACGATCTATCTACACCATATGGAGTGACAGTTGTGTATCCCTAGTCTCATATCTATCTACTATCTACACCATATTGAGTGACCGTTGGGGATACCCAGTCCCTCATGATCTATCTACACCATATGAAGTGACAGTTGGGGATATCCAGTTCACATTATCGTCACCATATGGAGTGACAGTTGGGGATATCCAGTTCACATTATCTCAACCATATGGAGTGACAGATGGGGATACCGAGTCCCTCTTGATCTATCTACACCATATGAAGTGACAGTTGGGGATATCCAGTTCACATTATCGTCACCATATTGAGTGATAGTTGGGGATATCCAGTTCACATTATCTCAACCATATGGAGTGACAGTTGGGGATACCCATTCCCTCATGATCTATCTACACCATATGAAGTGACAGTTTGGGATATCCAGTTCATATTATCGTCACCATATGGAGTGACAGTTGGGGATATCCAGTTCACATTATCTCCACCATATGGATTGGCAGTTGGGAATACCCAGTCCTTCATGATCTTTCTCCACCATATGGAGTTACAGTCGGGATATCAAGTTCACATTATCTTCACCATATGGAGTGACAGTTGGGGATATCCAGTTCACATTATCTCCACTATATGGAGTGACAGTTGGGGATACCCAGTTCATATTATATAAACCATATGAAGGGCATCTAGTTTAACATTATCTACACCATTTGGAGTGACAATAAGGGATACCCAGTTCAAACTTATCTCCACCATTTGGAATAACATTTGGGAATTCCCAGTTTCACATTATCTACACCATATGTAGTGGCAGTTAGGGGTAGCCAGTCCAATATTATATAAACCATATGAGGTGTGACAGTTGGGGAAACCCAGTTCCACATTATCTATACCATATGGAGTGACAGTTGGGGATTCCAAGTTTAACATTATCTACACCATATGGAGTGACAGTTGGGGATACCTAGTCTCATATTATCTATCTACACCATATGGAATGATAGTTGGTGATACCCAGTCCCTCATACTCTATCTACACCATATGACGTGATAGTTAGGGATATCCAGTTTACATTATCATCACCAAATGGAGTGACATTTGGGGATATCCAGTTAACATTATATCAACCATATGGAGTGACAGTCGGGATATCAAGTTCACATTATCTTCACCATATGGAGTGACAGTTGGGGATATCCAGTTCACATTATCTCCACCATATGGAATGACAGTTGGGGATATCCACTTCACATTATCTCCACCATATGGAGTTACAGTCGGGGATATCCAGTTCACATTATCTTCCCTATATGGAATGACAGTTGGGGATATCCAGTTCACATTATCTCCACCATATGGAATGACAGTTTGGGATATCCAGTTAATATAATATTTTGTATGCAGTTGTATAAGCTTTGGTACATTTCATTTCCATTGAGATTATTTAGCCCCACCACCTATATACATTAAATGGAGAACAATAAGAGATATCCAGTTCTAAGTTATCCCCACCATATGGAGTGACAGTTGGGAATATCCAGTTCACATTATCTTCACCATATGGAGTGACAGTCGGGATATTTAGTTCACATTATCTTCACCATATGGAGTGACAGTCGGGGTATCCAGTTCACATTATCTCCACCATATGGAATGACAGTTGGGGATATCCAGTTCACATTATCTCCATCATATGAAGTGACAGTGGAGTACCTAGTCTAACATTATCTACACCATACGGAGTGACAGTTGGGGATACCCAGTCCCTCTTATCTATTTACACCATATGGAGTGACAGTTGGGGATACCCAGTTCACATTATCTCCACTAAGTGACATTAGAGGATATCCAGTCCCTCATTATCTATCTACACCATATGGAGTGACAGTTGGGGATACCCAGTTCACATTATCGCCACTATATGGAGTGACAGTTGGGGATACCCAGTTCATATTATCTAAACCATATGAAGTGACAGTGGTGGCACCTAGTCTAACATTATCTACACCATTTGGAGTGACAATAAGGGATACCCAGTTCAAAGTTATCTCCACCATTTGGAACAACATTGTGGAATACCCAGTTTCACATTATCTACACCATATGTAGTGATAGTTAGGGGTAGCCAGTCTAATATTATATAAACCATATGAAGTGTGACAGTTGGGGATACCCAGTTCCACATTATCTATACCATATGGAGTGACAGCTTGGGATTCCAAGTTTAACATTATCTACACCATATGGAGTGCCAGTTGGGGATACTTAGTCTCATATTATCTATCTACAATCTACACCATTTAGAGTGACAGTTGGGGATACCAAGTCCCTCATGATCTATCTACACCATATGAAGTGATAGTTGGGGATATCCAGTTCACATTAACTCCACCATATAGAGTTGTAGTTTGGGATACCCAGTCCCTCATGCTCTATCCACACCATATGACGTGACAGTTGGGGATATCCAGTTCATATTATCATCACCATATGGAGTGACAGTTGGGGATATCCAGTTCATATTATCTCAACCATATTGAGTGACAGTCGGGATATCAAGTTCACATTATCTTCACCATATGGAATGACAGTTGGGGATATCCAGTTCACATTATATCTTCCATATCGAATGACAGTCGGGATATCCAGTTCACATTATCTCCACCATATGGAGTGACAGTCGGGATATCCAGTTCACATTATCTTCACCATATAGAGTGACAGTTGGGGATATCCAGTTCACATTATCTCCACCATATGGAATGACAGTTGAGGATATCCAGTTCACATTATCTCTACCATATGAAGTGACAGTGGGGGTACCTAGTCTAACATTATCTACACCATACAGAGTGACAGTTGGGGATACCTAGTCCCTCATTATCTATCTACACCAAATGAAGTGACTAGAGGATATCCAGTCCCTCATTATCTATCTACACCATATGGAGTGACAGTTGGGGATACCCAGTCCCACATTATCTATCTACACCATATGGAGTGACAGTTGAGGATACCCAGTTCCTCATTATCTATCTACACCATATGAAGTGACAGCATACCCTATCCCACATTATGTATCTACACCATATGGAGTGACAGTTTGGGATACCTGGTTCCACATTATCTACACCATATGGAGTGACAGTTTGGGATACCCGGTTCCACATTATCTACACCATATGGAGAGACAGTTTGGGTAACAAGTTCCACGTTATCTACACGATATGGATTGACAGTTGGGGATACCAAGTCTAGCATAAGTTATACCATATGGAGTGTCAGCAGAGGTACCCAGTCCCTTATCTATCTACACCATTATGTAGTGACAGTTGGGGATACCCAGTCCCACATCTATCTACACCATGTAAGGTGACAGCTGTATTACCCGGTTCCACATTATCTACACCATATGGAGTGTCAGTCGGGAATACCCAGTTCAATATTACTGTGAAAGTACTTTTATTCGTGGGGAACCAATTTTCGTGGTTTTCGTGGACGACTTTATCCACGAATTTAAGTGTCCAACGAAATATAACAATTGTCCAAATCAAGACATGGAATGGAAATATCCCCATGTAGGTTTGACTACCGATATGAAATAGAATACATTGAATATCGGCAAATCTGAGACTACTATAAAAGTAGTCTCAGGGCAAATGCACTATGCACTACAACTTTTGATCTTTAAATTCTCATAAAAAAATATTTTTGATCGATGAAAGTCAGATTTCCGGTGATGATCTGCTATGATAAAGTGTTCATTTTATATCCTAATAATTCTCGTACGGGAAATAATAATTTCATGCTGGGCTTGCTTTTGATAAGAATTAATTTTACAATTCAAAGTACATTTATAGCATTTGTTTATGTTACTGTTTTCTGTGACATGTTTATGGCTTAATTAACACTTTTGATGGTCTTTAATCTGTTGATCACTCGATCTCGGGTTAATTAGTGTCATCACAACGATTTACACGGGTGCAACAATTTTAATGTTTACTTTGCAATTTCCTTCAATCAAGACAATTTGTAATCTTTGTTTCTAATGGCTTCAATTCTTGACTCTATTTGGTTTTTTTATAGAAAACAAAAATCCTCGAATTGAAAAAACCCACGAACATGTAATTTTTGCTCAAACCACGAAAATTGGTACCCACGAATTAAAGTACTTTCACAGTATCTACACCATTTGGAGTGACATTTGGGATAGCAAGTTCCACATTATCTACACCGTTTGGAGTGACAGTTGGGGGTAGCCAGTTCCACATTATCTACACCATTTGGAGTAACAGTTGGGGATGGCTAGTTCCACATTTTCTACACCATTTGGAGTGGCAGTTGGGGATAGCAAGTTCCATTTATCTACACCGTATGAATTGACAGTTTGGGATACCAAGTCTAACATTATTTATACCATATGGAGTGTCAGCAGTGGTACCCAGTTCCACATTATCTACACAATATGGAGTGACAAAAGGGGATACTTGGTTCCACATTATCTACACCATATTGAGTGACAGAAGGGGATTCTTAGTTCCACATTATCTTCACCATTTGGAGTGACAGTTGGGATAGCTAGTTCCACATTATCTACACCGTATGGATTGACAGTTGGGGATACCAAGTCTAACATTATTTATACCATATGGAGTGTCAGCAGTGGTACCCAGTTCCACACTATCTTCACCATATGGAGTAACAAAAGGGATACTTAGTTCCACATTATCTACACCATATTGAGTGACAGAAAGGGATACTTAGTTCCACATTATCGACACCATATGGAGTGACAATTAGGGGTACCTAGTCCCTTATCTATCTACACCATTATGTAGTGACAGTTGGGGATACCTAGTCCCACATATATCTACACCATATAAGGTGACAGCTGGAATACCCGGTTTCACATTATCTACACCATATGGAGTGACAGTCGGGGATACCCAGTTCAATATTATCTACACCATTTGGAGTGACAGTTGAGGATAGCAAGTTCCACGTTATCTACACAATATGGAATGACAGCTGTGGTACCTTGTTCCACATTTACTAAATACACCATATTGGGTGGCAAGTAGGATGCCGAGTTTTTACAGCATCTATCTACAAAATATGTGAAGACAGAAGGGATACCAAAATTCATTTTTACTCCATATTGGGTAACAGATGGAAACACCTATTTCCTTTTTCCGTTTTCATGTCCATGGTTTGAAAACATCCCTAGAGTAGATGTAACAGGACCTTAGACAATTCGATGTCAATAGCTCTTGCGAAGTGTGTTATTGATTATTAAGTTTTACTTTTGTCATGGTCATTTGCAGATTAAGGTGCACCAATTTTTCTCTTATCCCAAATGAGGTAATGAACAGATGTATAATAAAGCTTTGAGAGAAATATAGATGGAATGCATCTCCACAAACGTATCAACCTCACCGAAACATGTCCACTCACTCAAACGTTTCCTTTATATCCCATATCACCCAAACATGTCCAATTTAATCCTCCCCTCAGCATGTCTATTTTCCTCGCTTAACGGGTCCGATTATAACTTATAAAATACGTCACAATGGACGAGGACGTCTACAATCCTAATGAAAATAATACAAAAATAAAACGGCTTGATTTATAACAAAATAATTAACGAAAAATTAACATTACGGACATGAACAAACGACAACCACTGAAACACAGGCTACTGGGTCGGGACAGACACATAAAGAATGTGGCAAAGTTATGGTTGTGGGCGCTCAACTCTCCCTCTATCCTAGGACAGTGGTGTAACAACACAACTTGAAAAATCAGTTAGAAATGGCTTGACTCATCAGACTGGCATGAAGCACAAAAAATCTAACATAAAGACAAAAAGCACAAAGTGCCAATCTAAGAGTACTTGTGATAGTGCACTAAACACGTTTTTGTTGATTATTGCACAAATAACATGAAAAACATAATTGCTATGTTTAGCAGTGGCTACTGTAGAGAGGTAGTGACTATTCGGATAGACTACGACTCAAGACGTGAAACGCTGTACGCAATGAAGCCGTCAGATGACGGGATATCAGATTAGGGAAAGAGTGGCATAATAAAATTTTGATTTTCACAAAGTTTTATTCATATGATAAAGAGTACTTCTTGTGTGTGACAATTGTGCACGCTTATAAGCTATTACCAACTTCTACATCTCCAATGACATTCAGTCGTCTCCATCTTTGTATTAAAATTTAAATGATAACCCAAAGAAATGTGACTCCTGTTGTTTCGACAAATAAACGATCTTGTTTGATTAAACAAATCTCAAATATTAGTACCTTCACAAATAATTATTAGTTTATTGACGAATCAAATGTAAAGAAAGTCAATGTTTTAATTCAAAATTTAAAGAAACCACAGTTTTTGTAGTCTATGAAATCGGGTCTACGGTCCCATTAAATCTACTTGTAGGGATATTTTATCAAACCATAGAGATGACAATGGAATCGTCTCTTACTCATAGAAGTGGGCACGTTTGTGTGCTTGCAAAAATAGACACGAATAGGCGTTAGCAGAAGGAAACGTTTAAGCAACTAACACCATTTGAACATTTTTTTATGCACATTGTGACGTCGAATGGACACGTTTTTTTTTTCTCTGTTTTTTTTTTTCTTCTTTTTGTGTTGTGTTGTGTTGTGTCTTAAGTGTATTCTATAAATGAGTTTGATATACAAAGAGGTATGACTAATATAAAAATAAGGAGAAGTGTTATGATTGCAAATGAGACAACTGTCCACCCAAGTTCAAATAAGCAATTATAGGCAACCGTACGGCTTCAACAATGAGAAAAACCCAATCTATTTGAATTTCTTTTATCCACCGGATAAATATTCAGCACAGTACATTACTAAGTAGCAAACAATTGTGTAATATTTTGCCCTAAAGAACATCCTTTGTAAGTATTTAATAGACTCTATAGTTCTGTTTAACTTTGTGATGTTGACCCTGTGAATTAAAATTTGTCTTACTTCAAATTTATTCACACCATGTTTAAACACGTGTCTGTTGTTGTAGACCATGTGTGCTGACCTCAAGTTGTTTTTGTTTTTTTTGTAAATAGAGCACCTGTTTTACATATGAAAATATAGCACTTCTACAAAACGGGTTAATTCGAATTACAAGCAATACCTTATGAGTTAAATCAATGACAACAGGAACTATACCCGAACTAATCCTTAATACTGTTCTCGTTACATACAAAATAAGTAGAGTAACGTAATTATAAAAATAAGATGTGTTCAGAGATATTACATGTATGTAACCATCACGAATTTCAACTTTATATGTTACATAAAGCAAGTATTTTTATAGTAAGATTGATATACACATCCTTGAATAAAGTAGACAGTCTTTTTCCTAGGGATTCTTAGTATAAAAAGTCCACAACCATACTTATCTTTTAGAATGGTAAAATTTATTATCCAAAACATTAAAACTGTTCGTGTTTGAAATTTTATGTACATTTGACTCTCTTGTACTGTACTCATGGTCATAACTACGTCCATTTAGGATAATGTTAGTGCATCTCGTAGAACACATTTATAGCTGCACTTTCTATATCGTCACACATTTTTGTAGAACAGTTTATATCGATGTCAATACAGCAATCCTTTAAGAATTTCTTATATTTCAAAATATACAAGAGTTAAGTAGCCAACCGTCAACGAAAGCACTGTTCCTTTGTTCCTTTCTGTTCGGTAATTTACATTTCTACCTTTTATTTTTGTAGTAATTTCATGTATTAATTAAATCAAAATCAATACAACTTGATATGAAAATATTCAGAGACCCATTGAACACATTCTGTTCTACGCAAAGCCCAGTTTTTATCCACTACGGAAGCGCCATCTATTTCCGTTAAATCTTTACGTGCGTTCTGTCCAGTCATTGGTACGAACAAAGGCTTTAAATTTGTTTCTTTGAAAATAAGGGCATTCATTGAAATATCCTCACAGAACCGTTTTCTATTCCATTCAACCAATGTTTTATCCTGCATATATTTTTTCAGATATGTACGGTGGAACAGCATTGTTTTTCCGATAGTCAGGGACGGATTTTTGCCAGATACAAGATACTCGTTGTTCGAATTAACATAGCGCATGTCTCTGCTAATGCCGACTAACCTGTTAGTGTTTTCACTCCATCGTAACAACATCAATGATAGCAATGATTCACTAATTAATACATCGTCATCAATTACCATCACAGCATCCGTACGTAAATATTCTGATACGTTAAAACGGTTGTTCATACTGTTAACTGCCGGTTTAATTAGCTTTATCTTTGGTGAATCGATATTTGGCGTAAAAGATTCGTTGTTATTGTTCCAAATCAAAATGATTTGGTCAATAATCCCCATGTTTGAATATGAGGGTAAAATGGTTTCATAGTTAGGAAATCGTCTTGTTGAGTATCCCATAAGAACAATAGAAACTCCACTGGTTCCCACACAAAGCGTGCCTGAGCCTTCTAACATGGACGAAGTCAGATGTGGGTAAATAAATAAGCATGGCTCTGCATAATAACTAACTTCTTCCCGCCAATTTTGCAAATGTTGATAGGAGAGCATTATCTTAATTTTACTAAATTTCAAAATGTCTGCCGTTGCTTTAAAACTTAAACTATTGGTTTGTATAATTATTATTGTTTTAGTATTAGCAGCGGCATTAACCGTTTCAAGTAGGTTCGTTATAAGTGAAGAATTAGCATTTGATACAAAGACTATTACAGTTTGCTTCCCTTTATTTTGTTCAAAACAAGGCGGATGTTGTGGTATATTTGTCTTTGCTGCCATGTTACGTCTACGACCAATAAAATAAACTCCCTGATTTTTCAGTCGACGTAACTCCTCCGTATCCCAAGAAACATAAACTTCCTCAAACATTGACATTATATGTTTTGCAATCACGGTTTTGATACGAATTGGATGTAACTGGAATTCACGGTCGTTACCCGGAGGAGTCGCCACACCTCGGTAATTATCCCAAAGTCTTTCATGCCAAATAAATAGTCCATTTTCCTTAATTAAATTGATAGCTGAATTAAGTATAGATAGTGCATCGTAAACATGTTCGATAACATTTATCATGACCAAAGAATCAAACTTTCGGGTATTATTCAATTCTTCGGCTGGTATTGATAATAATGTAGTCGGTAAGTTCTTAAAAGTACCATTTTTGTAAAAACACTTTTTCACGTGTGTTATATAATGGAATGCCATTGGCTCTATCAGTGTAATACTGGTTGCTGTCTTGTCTTGTAGTATAGTCTGCGACTGTGTAAACGGACCAGCGCCAATTTCGATCATGTGGCCTAAATTCTGAGGCAAAGATTTGTAATAATCAAACGACTTTGCATGGGCTTCATTTCGGTCGGTAGCAATTTCACGTCTGTCCCATGTTATTTGTTCCACACTTTGAGCTCCATGCCAACGTTCACACGAAACAGACAAAGTGCCTGTTATGTTGCTATAGTAACATGCATCACTCCATGCGGAACACATTTCTGAGGAATAAAGATCGCATTTTTCGCCATGCCAAGCTGGTGTGCAAAACGTTTTATTTAAAAATGTAATATTCTTTGGTAAATCAGATACACTCTCCTGAGTTCGGACCTTGTAACTCCCTATGCACCAACCTTTTTGAGCACCTCTGTAAATCCAGCCTTCTGGGACCTGCATTTTAATGTCATGTAAAAGATCATTTTTCTTTAAATAGTCAACGCCTTTGAGCACCGCTGGCCAAGATTTTGAGCAGTCATCCATCAACAACAGGTTATTTTCAGAAGCAACACGTGCCATGTTTTTCATGTCCGTCTGCGGAAAGTGAGCGTGGTGAGCGCCGTCTATATGTATCAAATCACAGGTTCCTTTAAACTGAGGGACCGTTTTTGTAGAATCACCTTTTATCAGCGTAATATGACGTCGATTGAACTGTTTTCTTACCCAGTCAATGGCCGTGTTCTCATACACAGACTGGTCCCACATGTCAAACCCTGTATAATTAGCGGAGGTTGTGGACAGGAGAAACAACGTTGCACTATGACCTCCAGCAAATCCTATTTCACAGACTGTTCTGATTGGATGTTTCTTACTGAATTCCTTGATAGCAGAAATATAGCTCAATATTTGTATTCTCCCTTTACCGCTATAGATATTCCCGTATATTTTACGTTCAGGGCCTTTTACGGATGGCCGCATCTAAATCGTTTAACAGATTAAATAAAGTGTCAGCAATACCTGTCTCATTAAATGACCACTTGTTCCTTTCGTTTTGTGTAATATCCTTGCTCATCTCAATGGCATGCTCAAACTGAAGATATTCCAATACAAATAATACTACAACCACACACAATACGAGAAGCAGACACTTACGATAGCTTTGAAATAATCGAGACATGGTCGTACATTTATTGTTTCCCCCAGCTGCCACGTTAAATAGGTATGTCCACTACTACTAAATAGAACTTAATGGCGACTACAGGGGATCACGTACTGACCACTAGGAAGAATAACATCTTAATCCAAGCTATTATAGCCTCCTCCAATTAGACAGCATAGGTCGATATTTACATGTAATTAATCGTACAGGTAAATCGATGAAACCTGTAGATTGCCACTGGTCAGTATACATGTATTGTATTTGAGTTTATGAATATTTAAAGAACTATGCGAAAGACAAATAGAAAAATGCTGTTTACAAGACAATACAAAATAAGTCTTAAAGGCTAATATTGTATCAAAGACTCACCTCTCTATTGTCATAAATTTATACATAGGTAGATAAAATCACAGTTATGATTTAAAACACCAAAATCCACTCTCAAAAGAGTTATATGAGAAGCTATAAAATCCTAGCACATAAAACATAGGTTTCCACAGGTATAAAAAAATTACTTTTTCTTCATAGCAGATTTTGGCTATAAAATAACACAAATTTTAATTAGTGAATGAAAACCTGAACGATCATTGAACAAAATTACAATCAAATGAATTAGCATAGTTAAATATTGTATACATTTTTATCTTATTATTGTGTCACATGTTGATTGGACAGCAATGCAGGATTTAGCACGCACATCTGTATGTAAAATGGACAGTTTAGTAATACATGTTTCTTATCTTCGACAATGCTAAATTTTATTACTAGCAACACCACACCTAAATTTTGCATATGCACTTACAGACCTTCTAAAATTCAAACTGACCATTATTCCGTGCGTTCATCGTGTACCGTGCGTGTTGCGTGCGTGTACCAATCGTGCGCTCATCATTCATCGTTCCGTGTATTTTCCGTGTAACGTGCGTGCATCGTGTATTCTTAATCGTGTATGGTGCGTGTATCGTGCGTTCATCAATCATTCATTCTTAACCGTGTATCGTGCGTTCGTCAATCGTGTATAACTGTGTACATCAGATAACGTGCATTTGTCAAACCGTTCATCTCTAATCGGGTAACGTTCATTCATTGCGGTTTTTATATGATAGTCGGTTATAGAGCTCATCAAAGCTTATATTTTATCTCACGGTTAAAGTGTATATATATGTTCCGACTTTAAATAAAATTTACATTCATACTTACTTTCTTGTGAACACTTAATTAACTTCATCGTACATAACGTTCATACAGATTCATGAATTTTTTGTGTAAAATTTATTTATCATCTGTAAACATTTCGTGGTTATTCAGTGAATCTTGGCTGGGACTGACACATTTTAATATAATGATACACGTTCTACGTACAAACAATAACATGATGACATTTCTACGACAGAACAGTTAAAATTGGAATTTCTATTCAACTGAGCGAAATGGGCTTAAAAATATACTGTTGGCCAACTGTTATTTGTTAAAAAATATTCCGCCAATTAAAAACAACAGTGCTTTTGCAAAATTTAGATGTGGGTAGCTCCACTAAAAATAGAAACTGGAAAGTATGAAAGAAGAGAAGTCCACGAGATGACATGTGTTGTAGCTCTACTATTGAAGATGAACTTCATGTCATTTAAAATGCCCATTAAATGTAGATTTAAGACAAATTATGATACATTAAGCTAAACATTTTAATGAACATTTTAACCTTTAATTATCAGATAGCGAAAAATTTATATTTTTATTTAATAACGGCAATGTTGCTGCTATAGTTGCCAAAACATCAACAATATTTCATTGAAAAGAAACGGCATTTTATTTCCTAGTTCTCAAAGAAAAATGTTTTATTTTCATATAGTACAGGTGGACACTGTAAATTTTAAATGTAAATGAGTAAATATATTGTGTCTTAAAAGTCTCTCATCATTCTTTTTAAGATTGGTACATACAATGCAAATGTTTTAATGTTTTATGTTTATTTCTGTGATTCTCATTTTATGTTTGTATGTGGTGAGACTATAATAAAATATTGAATCAGTATTAACATGATTAATGTTCAACTTGAGTCATTTCTCCAATGTTGAACAATGCAAGATTATAATTCTTCGCTTATTTGGCAAATTCATATTCTACTAAATATTCAAACATTTAAGTTTTGATAAATACCATTACAAATATAATTTTTGTCTTCGTTTCTGATGGTCACGTGCACGTAAGGTTATTCCATTGCGAAAATACAATATACAAGATTGTCGGGTAAATGTGGATTGCGGATTAAGATTTTAGATGTCAAACTTGAATTAAATTAAACTGAGGCGAATTTAACACGAATATGTATTTTCTCTTCAACAGTGTTTTTATTCTATGTTCTTTATTTTCATTTAAAATAAGCTAAATATGTTTTGTGGAAAATTGAATACAAATAAACATATGTATTTGAAGCTGGGACTATTATACTAACGGGACTGGAAACTGATCGATCTGTTGAGATTTCATTGTCCCGATAGCGGATTATTGATTTTTGTTTTGATTGACAGCTTACCCAGCAGGCACTCAACGTTTATTCAACGTTGAAACAATGTCAAATTTATGTTTGATTTTGAAAATTGGAATCAACGTTGAAATTTCAACATCCATACAACGTTGATTCAAGACTTTGCATGGGCTTCATTTCGGTCGGTAGCAATTTCACGTCTGTCCCATGTTATTTGTTCCACACTTTGAGCTCCATGCCAACGTTCACACGAAACAGACAAAGTGCCTGTTATGTTGCTATAGTAACATGCATCACTCCATGCGGAACACATTTCTGAGGAATAAAGATCGCATTTTTCGCCATGCCAAGCTGGTGTGCAAAACGTTTTATTTAAAAATGTAATATTCTTTGGTAAATCAGATACACTCTCCTGAGTTCGGACCTTGTAACTCCCTATGCACCAACCTTTTTGAGCACCTCTGTAAATCCAGCCTTCTGGGACCTGCATTTTAATGTCATGTAAAAGATCATTTTTCTTTAAATAGTCAACGCCTTTGAGCACCGCTGGCCAAGATTTTGAGCAGTCATCCATCAACAACAGGTTATTTTCAGAAGCAACACGTGCCATGTTTTTCATGTCCGTCTGCGGAAAGTGAGCGTGGTGAGCGCCGTCTATATGTATCAAATCACAGGTTCCTTTAAACTGAGGGACCGTTTTTGTAGAATCACCTTTTATCAGCGTAATATGACGTCGATTGAACTGTTTTCTTACCCAGTCAATGGCCGTGTTCTCATCACAGACTGGTCCCACATGTCAAACCCTGTATAATTAGCGGAGGTTGTGGACAGGAGAAACAACGTTGCACTATGACCTCCAGCAAATCCTATTTCACAGACTGTTCTGATTGGATGTTTCTTACTGAATTCCTTGATAGCAGAAATATAGCTCAATATTTGTATTCTCCCTTTACCGCTATAGATATTCCCGTATATTTTACGTTCAGGGGCCTTTTTACGGATGGCCGCATCTAAATCGTTTAACAGATTAAATAAAGTGTCAGCAATACCTGTCTCATTAAATGACCACTTGTTCCTTTCGTTTTGTGTAATATCCTTGCTCATCTCAATGGCATGCTCAAACTGAAGATATTTCAATACAAATAATACTACAACCACACACAATACGAGAAGCAGACACTTACGATAGCTTTGAAATAATCGAGACATGGTCGTACATTTATTGTTTCCCCCAGCTGCCACGTTAAATAGGTATGTCCACTACTACTAAATAGAACTTAATGGCGACTACAGGGGATCACGTACTGACCACTAGGAAGAATAACATCTTAATCCAAGCTATTATAGCCTCCTCCAATTAGACAGCATAGGTCGATATTTACATGTAATTAATCGTACAGGTAAATCGATGAAACCTGTAGATTGCCACTGGTCAGTATACATGTATTGTATTTGAGTTTATGAATATTTAAAGAACTATGCGAAAGACAAATAGAAAAATGCTGTTTACAAGACAATACAAAATAAGTCTTAAAGGCTAATATTGTATCAAAGACTCACCTCTCTATTGTCATAAATTTATACATAGGTAGATAAAATCACAGTTATGATTTAAAACACCAAAATCCACTCTCAAAAGAGTTATATGAGAAGCTATAAAATCCTAGCACATAAAACATAGGTTTCCACAGGTATAAAAAAATTACTTTTTCTTCATAGCAGATTTTGGCTATAAAATAACACAAATTTTAATTAGTGAATGAAAATCTGAACGATCATTGAACAAAATTACAATCAAATGAATTAGCATAGTTAAATATTGTATACATTTTTATCTTATTATTGTGTCACATGTTGATTGGACAGCAATGCAGGATTTAGCACGCACATCTGTATGTAAAATGAACAGTTTAGTAATACATGTTTCTTATCTTCGACAATGCTAAATTTTATTACTGTGAAAGTACTTTTATTCGTGGGGTACCAATTTTCGTGGTTTTCGTGGATGGCTTTATCCACGAATTTAAGTGTCCAACCAGAGACATATATACACAGAGATTGGCAACTCCGTGAAATCCCGTTAAAACACGCGGCCCGGAATGAGATTCTCGTCGATAATTATTCTACAACATGTAAACAAGTCAGGGATGAATAACCTCGATAGCTAATCAAGAAAAGTAATAGGAAAACTTATTTCAGATCAAATCATTTCTTTTTCTAAAAAACTACTTGAAATAGTTGTATTTTTTTTTAATGTATTTGATTGAGAAAATATTTTTTTCTTTTTTTCGGCATTTCTTTTAATTTAAAAAGTAAAATCTGGTAATGATCATGATATTACAAGAAACATTTCTTTGCTAAAGTTTGCTTCTAAATTACACAGTGAAATTATGTGTGTCCGATTTTCCGGTCATTATTTCCTTAGAGTTGTGACTGTGGATTCACAGGTGTGCGATTACGCAATTTATTGCCCTCCGATCACCTGAATTTTGCCGGAGGTGAAGTTCTAAATGGATTATTACTTGGTAATTGTTTTTACAACTAAACAAATTCTGACATATTATTTTAACCATGACCAGAACTTTATTTTAACAGAAACACTGGGCTATACTATAGTATTCAATCAGGAAAAAAAATAGTCATTTAACATGTCAAGAAAAGAAATAAAGCAACTTTTCATATAAAAATATGTAGCCAGTAGAATTTTGTCTCGTGGAAAACTGATTTTATATCTGTTTTAATTTAATTATAATGTTTAATTTTTGATTGACCTAAAATTAAATTATTTGTGGAACCTTGCATGAATTTCCTAAATGAAGTGCGTACATTATAGTGTTGTCGAAATCACTTTTTTTGCTGCCATGAAATATTGAATATGAATCTGTCATTATTTGTAGTTTTTAAGACTTAATATCACAGACTCTGATTAAAACAATGTGTATCATAAGTACAGTAAAATACTCTGCTGAACTGTAGAATTTTAATGTTCTGTTTCATAGACCACCGAGTACTGCAACATTCTTATCTTTACTCTTTCCTATCGGGTAGTGAAACTCGAGTTTGAAATTAGAAAGATTTAAAATTGTACACAAGTTTTATCTGATCTTTTGTGGGTTTATGTTGTTCAAGGTAATTTTCGGTGCAGTGCTATGGGCTGTTATTTTCTTTTCATTTGTTATTTTTCCTGTGTTACACGACCTTGTACTTTTGTATTGCCCTTGACATCTCCTGCTTCTGTTCAAACCTTTACCACTAATATCTCATCTGGTTTAAATAAAATAGTGTCTCATTCCCGGAATTTGTTATACAGGAAGTCATTTTAATATCAGTTTTTTATAAGCATATAAACTTCTTGGTCTCTTCACACAACTTATGTTTAGGATGGAATGCATCAATAGGTACATATATGTAGGACTCTAAAGTGCGATGGGGACGCTAAAGTACGATGGTCACGCTAAAGTGCGATGGTCTGCGCTAAGTGCGATGCCTCCATACGCTAAAATCCGATGGTCCGGAAAGTAAGACGTAAACGTAGTTGGATTATGACGTTAACAGTCGTTTACACAAACTAAAAATGAACATGCCGGAAGATAAATTAAAAATATTTGATTGACAACTTTTAATAAACCAAATGTCCATGACTTAATTAATTTAAACCTAACCGTGCTTTGTCGGCTGAAGCAAATGTGTTTTTTTTCGGGTGCTGGAAGAAGGATTTGTATGCAGTCGACCATTTTACTATATAGATACAAAATAGTATACGCATAAGTATTCTATTGGAAGCGAACGGATACATTTAAATCACTGTTTACGTTGCAGTTTACTAATTGCGGTCACGTAAAAATGTTGTCTATTTTATTGAAAAGTTACGTCTGTAAAATAAAGGTACATGTTTTCAAGCGTAAGTTATAAATGTCGGATCAAACATTAGTTTTTACATTGTAGGAAAATATAACATGTATGTGTACTCGCTACGAAAAAGGAGAGAGCTCGGCGAACAACGACTTTCTTTCGCATTTAAAAGGGGAGGTGTTCACATTAGTGATAGACTGTGTGAACGGCAAGCTACACCAATTATCCAAATATTTAATATGTTAAAACTTCATTTACAGGAAATATAGTATAGTATGATTTTGTGACACCTAAATTACCTTTTTAGCAATTATTACGTGGTCGGTCTTCTAAATTTAGAAACAATCACTTAAGCCTACCAGTAAATTATAAAGCCCATCACATATGTTATACCTTAATAAGAATACTAGCTTTTGCAAAATGACTATGTAACGTTTTAAGCCTTCGAACCTTATCCTATTGGTCCATCGCACTTTAGCGTGATATACCATCGTACTTTAGCAAACAAACAACAATCGCACTTTAGCGTGAGACACCATCGTACTTTAGCGTAGACCATCGCACTTTAGCGTGACCATCGCACTTTAGAGTACCATCGCACTTTAGAGTCCTACATATATGTACCAGGTCACGGATATATAAGTACACGTTATGTGCTTTTGACCTCCACAAGAATTTTTAAACATTCATAGATGTGCAAAGAATATTTTTGTCGTTGGGTTGTTGTCTCATTGACATATACCTCACATTTCTGTTTAGTCATAGCATCTGTGCCTTTTCAATTTATTGCAGAAAATATTTGCATAAACATTTTTCAAAACAGGAGAGGTGAAATAGTGATCACAGAATGAGGACATGTAAAACTGAAACAACACAACACAACAGATAAATATAAACAGGCACCATTGTTAAATAACTGAAACAAACATAGATGATGACCAATATGAGCGACTAGTGTACAAGTAGAGTGAACATTTCTTGCTTCTTATTCTACACATTTTGTCATTTCATGTAAACAATTAAATATGTTACTTTCGAGGAGAGGAAAGAATTTGTGAAACGAAATATTTTGCCTTTAGTACTGTCAAGTTATATATTCACAGGAGTGTTGTTGAATAAATGAACATTTTCTCTTTTTTACATTATGCTACCTTTATGGTACAAAGGCATTTCCATTCTCATGATGTACAAAGATATTATAGAATGGCCTTCCAATGATAGTCATACATGTAAATCATTGTCTCATTGGCAATCATACTACATCATCATATTGTTATGCATGTATGTAAAACTATGTACATGTATACTTTGTAAATGTAGAGAAGACAAATGAAGTTGAACACAAGATATTTATTTGCATTTTTTCCATATAGCCTCTGCACAACTGCCACTGTGTCACTTCTTCTTCAAATTCAATAGATTGAATGCAGTCTTGTATTTGTCCTTAGTTCAATGATGTCACCATCACTTGCACAAAATCGCATACACATGTACATCAAGTTTGGCATATGAACTATAATATATGAACTACAATAATATGGTGGATAAGCACATGTAATTTTCTCTCCTACATAACCATTTTAAGTATCACATTGATAGTAGTAATCGGTCCAATACAAGACTGTGCAGTCACATTTGAAAAAAGTCATCACTAACAAATAGTTGTTCCTGTCTGCCAGGAGTCTTATTTTCAATCAGATTTCGCTGACCACTGTTACAGTTGCCAATCTCTGTGTATATATGTCTCTGGTCCAACGAAATATAACTGTTGTCGGTCTAAATCAGAACAAGGATTTGTATACAAATCCTTGATCAGAACATGAAAAGATCCCCATGACCAATACCATAGGTTTTACTACATAGAATATCAGCAAACGCACTATGAACTAAAGATGCAACTTCAGACATGATTCTGTCCATTTAATCTTTTAAAGACCTAAACTGTACAAGTTTTAATCTTTTAATTCTCGCGAAAAAAAATAGTTTTGATAGATTAAAGTCATCCTTCCGGTGATGATATGCGATGATGAAGTGTTCATTTTATATCCTCATAATTCTCATACGGAAAATGAAAAATTTCATAAGAAATGATTCTTCAAGTCAAAGTACATTTGGAGCTTTTTTTATGTACCGGTAACCGTTTTTCCTAAGTGACATGTTTATGACCCAATTAACACCTTTGGTGACCGTTAATCTGTTGATCAAACAATCTCGGGTTAATAAGTGTCATTACTTCTGATTACACGTGTGCAACAATTAAAATGTTTACTTTGCAATTTCCTTTTATCCAGACAATTTGTAAGAATAGATGAATCGGCTTATTTCAGAAAGCAATTATCTTATTAAAAGTTGGATGAATGTTGTCAGTAATGAAAGACGAACAAGTAGGTGAAAATGAACACCTTATTTTGCAATGTTCCAGAAATTATTATAAATCAACATAATATGATTATTTTCACGACTTTTCGTTTTAGATGGTTTCAAATTATTCATCCAATTTTTGTTCTTCCTAAAAACTAAAATTCAAGGATTTAAGAACCCACGAACATGCAACTTTTGCTCAAACCACGAAAATTGATACCCACGAATAAAAGTACTTTCACAGTACGTATTTCATGAAAACAAAATCTATTCTCAGCAACAATGCCTTCATATAACTCAGTTTCTATCCCCAGAGGAGCAACACCACACCTAAATTTTGCATATGCACTTACAGACCTTCTAAAATTCAAACTGACCATTATTCCGTGCGTTCATCGTGTATCGTGCGTGTTGCGTGCGTGTATCGTGCGTGTACCAATCGTGCGCTCATCATTCATCGTTCCGTGTAACGTGCGTGCATCGT
The DNA here is from genome assembly GCA_017311375.1 of Mytilus coruscus. Lineage (NCBI taxonomy): Eukaryota > Metazoa > Mollusca > Bivalvia > Mytilida > Mytilidae > Mytilus > Mytilus coruscus. The sequence goes on from CM029607.1 coordinate 66,940,917, forward strand.
GTATTCTTAATCGTGTATGCTGCGTGTATCGTGCGTTCATCAATCATTCATTCTTAACCGTGTATCGTGCGTTCGTCAATCGTGTATAACTGTGTACATCAGATAACGTGCATTTGTCAAACCGTTCATCTCTAATCGGGTAACGTTCATTCATTGCGGTTTTTATATGATAGTCGGTTATAGAGCTCATCAAAGCTTATATTTTATCTCACGGTTAAAGTGTATATATATATGTTCCGACTTTAAATAAAATTTACATTCATACTTACTTTCTTGTGAACACTTAATTAACTTCATCGTACATAACGTTCATACAGATTCATGAATTTTTGTGTAAAATTTATTTATCATCTGTAAACATTTCGTGGTTATTCAGTGAATATTGGCTGGGACTGACACATTTTAATATAATGATACATGTTCTACGTACAAACAATAACATGATGACATTTCTACGACAGAACAGTTAAAATTGGAATTTCTATTCAACTGAGCGAACTGGCCAACTGTTATTTGTTAAAAAATATTCCGCCAATTAAAAACAACAGTGCTTTTGCAAAATTTAGATGTGGGGTAGCTCCACTAAAAATAGAAACTGGAAAGTATGAAAGAAAAGAAGTCCACGAGATGACATGTGTTGTAGCTCTTCTATTGAAGATGAACTTCATGTCATTTTAAAATGCCCATTAAATGTAGATTTAAGACAAATTATGATACATTAAGCTAAACATTTTAATGAACATTTTAACAACGAATTATCAGATAGCGAAAATTTATATTTTATTTAATAACGACAATGTTGCTGCTATAGTTGCCAAAAACATCAACAATATTTCATTGAAAAGAAACGGCATTTTATTTCCTAGTTCTCAAAGAAAAAATGTTTTATTTTCATATAGTACAGGTGGACACTGTAAATTTTAAATGTAAATGAGTAAATATATTGTGTCTTAAAGTCTCTCATCATTCTTTTTAAGATTGGTACATACAATGCAAATGTTTTAATGTTTTATGTTTATTTCTGTGATTCTCATTTTATGTTTGTATGTGGTGAGACTATAATAAAATATTGAATCAGTATTAACATGATTAATGTTCAACTTGAGTCATTTTGAAGACATTTTTAATTAAACAAGTATAAGATCACGCAAATATATCCCGTATTCCTTAAGAAGGATTTTAAATTGAGGAACTTTTTAAACTTGAAATTGTGTTTACGAGTTTAAGATATTCTTTTTTATTTAAATCTTTTGATAAAATAGTTAAATATATTGTATTATCATAACAAGTCTTTATTTAAATGGAATAAACATGGAACACTTTCACAGATTCACTTTTCATTGTGTTCATGGTTGCATATCAAGGACACCGTTTTTAATGTATGTCTAAAAGATTAATATCTGAAAAAATAATTCACAATAGTACTTTGTATTAAAGAATGACGGATTATTTTACCATGGGTGGTATTTTTTGTTCCGTTACTGAGGACATTTTTTTGTCCTTTATGAATCCATATGACAAATTTGACTCCAATAAGGATAAATTTTATCTTATAGAAAAATCGGTAGTTTTTATCCGATAGATTTTGTGTTCATCTTTATCGGATATAAAAGATTGAAAAATACAAACACTGAATTAATTGAAGTTTCGTATGCATCTATCACGATCCAGCAACTTTTGGCTAGTATAAAGGGTTGCCTTTGTTTTATAGCTCAAAACGGTATTATTTGTTTTGCTTAACATTGGGTTAAATATTGAAATGTATGTTTCAGAAATTTACACAAGTTTGATTTCGGCTTTGACTCCCGGGGAGTTTACAGTAAAAGACGAAAATCTACACATGTACTTTCTTATAAAAAAGAAGTTGTGGTATGATTGCCAATGTTCATCATTATATCATAATTATTGTACTCCCCCTAATAATGAATCTATAATATATGCCACTGGACGTTAAACGACAACTATTAATTCATCCATCTTATCCTTTTAGTTTTGTGATAATTTGCATATCAAATACATGAAACAACAGGGGCGGATCCAGCCATTTTAAAAGGGGGGGGGGTCCCAACCCAGGGCAAAAGGGGGGTTTCAACTATATATCCCCATTCAAATGTATTGATCGTCAAAAAAAGGGGGGTTCCAACCCCCTGAACCCTCCCCCTGGATCCGTCACTGAACAACTGCAGAGTTTCACTAAAGTTAGAAGGCCGATATTATTGCACATATGAAACACACATTAACATCGATCCCTACGTTTTGATCCCCTCACAAAACAACACTTTATAAATTTCATGCATCTATAACGCTTTTCTGGATTTACTTTCACTAGGAACGCTCAATGCTAAATATTTGAAAGCCAAAGAATGTATAACATAGATAGGAGTGTAGAGCTATATGACCAATAAAGGGCCTATACACATTCACAACATTCTGTGTATTTATGTGTCTGTCCAAAATCAAAGCACGTAGTTCAGTGGTTTTCGTAACATCAATTCTGTTATATACATGTATTTGGGCTTTTTTTGTGGCAAGATACATGTAGCTTTGAAATAAAGAAGTCCGTTAGTTTGCTCAGTTGAATTGTTTCATATTTTTTTCATGTCGGGGCGGGGCCTTTAATAACCGACTTTACAGTTCCCGTATTTTTTTCATTATTGAAGGTCGTATAGATATAACTGCTAGCCTTCCTCTTGATTTGAACTTTCTTGAATAGTTGACTCACTAGCAATTATACCACATTTTCTTATTTTTACATAAGCCTTCAATCCATCAAAGGCCAATTCAGTCTGCTGTAGCTGAAACCTACGTTTCTTAAAAAAAAATCTAAATTTATATACTGACAATTTAAGAAATGTTTGTCATAGTTATCTGTTCGTGATATAAGTATCAAAATATTTTAGCTATGAAGATGTGTAAACCCTTAAATAAACCCTATTTCTTTGGGCAATACCTACGGGAATTAAAATAATAAAAACCATTATTAGAAAATCGGAATATATATGTATGACTCGGAGGTGCAATGGAGATCATAAAGTTTGATGGCCACGCGTGAAGTGCGCTGGTCTGTGCCGACGTGCGATGAGCTGTTCGATGGTTTGCGATGGTTTATATAACGCGGGATACCTAGATTTAAGTCTACAAATGTGCAATTATTATGAGCAGTATATTTGTTTCAATGTCAGTATATAAAGCATTTACTAGTGTTATTGTCTATGGATGTAATAGTTAAAGTTGCCGCGTACTAATTGAGAGATCGTCCTATTTGATGTTTTGCATGTGGAAATTATTCTTGCTTCAACATGTATCTTTACTTAATTTGTTCCTCTAATGAGATCATCATTTACCGTTATATAATCATAAGAATAGTTTCACGGTGGACCCGTATGTATTGAGGGAATGACACTTCACAGGGGCGGATCCAGGATTTTAGAAAGGGGGGCGTATTATGTAAAATTTGCCGAGCGGAGCGAAGCGAAATTTTTGGGACCTTTTTTGGGCTAAAAAACATAAAATAAGTGTAAAATGCACATTTTAGTGACGGTTCCTAACGTGGGTATGTATCTTTTATAGTTAAAGTGTAAGCTTGGGTTGGAAATTTTTGATGCCGCATTCTCCCCATTAAATGTCTATTATAAAATTATTAAATGGATTTAAAGCTATGTACTAATATATTTGATGTGGGATTTGTCAGTAAAAAATGGACATGGAAAATTCTCGTTTATTGTATGGTTAGTTAGCATAACCTCACAGATTACTTGTTGTAAACATGATATACGGCTATTCAGTGAAGTTTATAATACGACCGACACGAACAAAGACAAACAAGCAATTTTTATCTAAATGTTTGGTTGAAATATTTCAATTAACAAGGGAAGTGAGGGGTTCCAAATCAACCAAAGGCTACGAATGAGTCTGAAAATCAAATGACAACGAAGTTGTGAATGACGGTCGACAAATGGACATAAAGGCCACACCCAGCAGGCAGGTTGCAGATTGACCTTGAAAAAAGTATTCAGTATATCAGTTAGGCGAAACAGACATTCTGGTCAGATATGGGATTTACATGCAACCCCCCCCCAAAAAAAAAAATACGCCCGTTTTTTATTCACCATGTTCATTTAGTGCTGAATAATTCTGTTGGATTTTTTTTTTTCTTATAGCAAAAAAGGGGACACGATAATTGTTTTCATTACAGATACGGCCAGAATTTTTGTTTAAGGCAAAATCAGGGTCAGATTTTTTTTCTCTAAAATATCTCAGACTGCCCTATCAAATCAAATGGTCCGTACCTTAGACTTTAAATATATCTAGAGCTTACTGACTGGGGATCATTATTCAGCAATGTTATTAATTGGCTGGGGCGTGTGGGGTTAATCATATTTTCGTAGGTAAATAATATTGCCGTGGAACTTTTTTTTTCATGAGAGTGTAATAGAGTATTACTTTCTGTTGAGTGGAAATATAAAATAGAAGTCAATACGTTCTTGCTCAATCCTTTGTCGCTTTGAAGGCGTCATGCTTGTCATCCTCCGCCTAAGCAATGTGTTACTATAATTTGAATTTCAAAATGACTGAGTGACGTTTCAAACGTACTGATCAACTCCACCGTAGCGAAACACATGACTGACATAATCAATAATATATTACAGTAAATACGAGCGAAAAATATTTTTATAAGTAGTAAAGAATTGTTGCATAAAAATTAAATACACGGCCTGGAAATGGCAAAGTTCACGAAGTCTAGTCTGATTCATGATTCATCATTTAACAAAAAAAAAAAAAAAAAAAAAAAAAGTTCAAGCAAAAAGGGGGGGGCGTACGCCCTCTACGCCCCCCTCTGGATCCGCCATTGACTTCATCGTACGTAAAAACAAATCTTTCGTATATTTCTCGTTTCACAGTCCTACATGTATATTGAATTTTACCCGCAACTCAGAAAGTTGACCAGCGCGGGGTATGCTTAAACCTCTTATTCTAGATGTCAGGTAACTTACTCGTGTTTATGTTGGATTGCTGTCTGATTGACGAATATCCGTTATTTTATATATATATATATATAACAAACAAATTTAAATTATATATATATATATATATATATATATATACAATTACGTCAACTTGAAACCCGCTTGAAGAGAAGGGGATACAAACACAGAAATATCAAAAAAAGTTTTCAGAAAGCGGAATCAATTCCTAGGAGTAAACTTTTAGAATACAAAGATAAAAAGAAAAATAAAAGGACTCCGTGTGTCCTCACTTACCACCCATCCCTCAAAAACAGCTTTAGTGTCATTCGTGAGCATTGGAAAACAGTTGAAAAGAATTCCAAACTATCCAAGATTTTTCCTGAGCCTCCCATGATAGCTTTTAGGCAACCCAACAGTCTGCGGAACCTGCTAGTGCGGGCTGAAGTGTCTGATAATAGAAGTTCTTCTGGAGAATGTCGTTCGTGTGAGGAAAACGCTGCAAATGCTGCCTACAGATGCAGCATTCATCAACATTTCACAGTAAGGCAACCGAAAATAACTATAAGATATTTTGCAATGTTACTTGCAAAAGTATGAACGTTATTGACATACTGGAATGTTCGGTTTGTGGCCTCCAATATGTTGGTGAGTCAAAGCAGCCTTTCCACAAACGCCTCAATGGCCATAGGAGTGATATCTCTAAGAAGCCACTTCTCCCAGTTTCTCAGCATTTCAGACAATCAGGTCACAAACTTGATGACTTTAATCGCATGAAAATCCTAGTGATTGAACAGAACATTCACTGGAGTGATGCCCAGCGACAGGTCCGGGAAAGCTTTTGGATAAAGGAACTAAATGTGCATCATCCAAACGGCATCAATAAGAAATACTAAGTTTTGTTTTTCACTCATTTTGGAATGTAAATATACACAGTCACGTATATTAGAGTTTCGAGTTTTGTTTATATTATGATGTTCGAGATTATGGATTAAAATCAATAGACTAAAACTTACCTGTATTATTGATCTATTTTTAACCTACAATCAGTATTGTTAAACTCATTGACACCGAAGAAGGCTATTTGTTAAGCCGAAATATTTGTCAACACGATTTAATAACAACATCTTCGTATAATACCATCTTATATTAGTATATATATATATATATATATGTAGGACTCTAAAGTGCGATGGTACTCTAAAGTGCGATAGTCACGCTAAAGTGCGATGGTCTACGCTAAAGTACGATGGTGTCTCACGCTAAAGTGCGATGGTTGTTTGTTTGCTAAAGTACGTGGTATATCACGCTAAAGTGCGATAGACCAAAAGGGTAATGTCAAAGGGCTTAAAACGTTAAAATACATGGATGTTAAAAATAGTCTATTTGCAACAGCTAGTATGCTAAGGTATAAGATATGTGATAGGCTTTATAATTTACCGGTAGGCTTAAGTGATTGTTTCTAAATTTAAAAGACCGACCACGTAATAATTGCTACAAAGATAAGTTAGGTGTCACAAATCACTATATATCCTGTAAATGATTTTTAACAATTCGGGCGTATAAAATATTTGGATAATTAGTGTAGCTTGATGTTCACACAGTCTATCGCTAATCTGAACACATCCCCTTAAAGTCGTCATTGTAAATTACAAATTCAAAATTCGTTCATTGTGTAACATTTATTTTTTAAGCTTTAATTTAAATGGGAGAGAAATGCGATGTCCTCCGAGCTTACTCCTTTTCGTAATACTTTTGTATCTATATAATAAAATGGTCGACTGCAGGATACAAGTCCTTCTTCCAGCACCCGAAAAGAAACCACATTTACTTCAGCCGACAAAGCACGGTTAGGTTTAAATTAATTAAGTCATGGACAGTTTAAAAGTTGTAAATCACTTAATTTATCTTTGTTCATTTAAAATATATTTCCGTGAAGTAATCTCAAAGACCATCGATTACTCACTTCAATAAAAAATAAATAAGGAAATGAAACCTCTTCTCGCATGTTGCACTTTGTGTAATTGTTCTCTTCGACAAAATACTGCCTTGAACTCAATTTTGGGTCGCTAAACTCTCATTATCCGCTTAGAGATTTTCTGAAAATACGATGGTTACTGTCTCAATAGAAACTAAAACCTTATCAAATATGGTGGCCTTCGGCTGTCATCTGCTCTTTTCGGGTTGTTGTCTCTTTGACATATTGATTACTTCCATTCTCAATTCTAAAATAACTAAAAATATGATAAACAGTTGTCAGATCAATATTCATTTAACAAGCCAGTGCGTTGGTACAGGTTAATATATTCTATTGAATTTTACTATATCCGTTATTATTACGTAATTATATGAGTCCCGTGTCCAGGTAAAAATAACAATTTGTGGTTTGTATGTCAGGTGAAAGTAACAACGGGTGGTATGTATACTAAAATGTTTATCGTCTTCCACTATACATGAGGGTGTGGATGGGGGTTTATAGAATAGAAAATTATTGACCAAAAAATAAAGAATACAAAAAATAACCAGACAAATATATAGAAAAGAAAATGATGAGGTACTAGAATATATGGAATAAAGAATGATCGACAAAAGGTATAACGATTAGAAAAAAATTGCCTGAAATGATAGAATACAGAAATAATGAATCCCTATTCAGACCCTCATAATCTGACGATGACATTTAGCTTTAGGACAATTATGGGCATGTGATACAGTTTTAGAACCACAGTGATTTTTTACAAAAGTTCACATATATACAAGCTAATTTTTACAAAATCAATTTGTATATGTAATAAAAATTATATCTTCATGTGCTAAATTCAAAAGACAAATGGGTTTGAATTATTCGACATTTACTTATAACATTTCGGTTTCTTGGGCATTTTGTCCTTTGAACAGACATCCTTAACTTTTTGTTTCAAAAGATAAAGATATGCGGATTTCGGTAAAGAGATTAGGAATATCTTCGCTACAAAATTGGGCTCTACATTTGTGTAACAATTCTTTGTTAATATTTAATTTTGTGAAAAGAAATTGATACAAGAAGAAAAACGGTATTTTTGTTGTATATTTATCTAGTTAAAAAGTCGGTAATTTCTTCATAAAAGTTGCAACGAATAATCTTCATACAGTATCAAGCAAAATGTCATGTCTAAAATGAGGGGCCATAACTGATAGCACTTTTCCTTAAAAAATTGAGAAATAATTATTTGGATAAGAAAATAACCCAGATATTTAGATATATTAGAATAAAAATATTTTTTTTAATTTTTTAAAAATCATTTAATATTCATCGATTTATGATTAAATGAAAAATATAGAAAATTGTTAAGTTGTTTTAAGGAAGGAAAATAATGTTTGTCCTGAGAAAAGCCCCCTATAAATGATCATTAATTTACCTAAGTGGGGCTTAAATTTGGAGACCGATCGCGAGGCCTGACTGCCATAAACAACAGATAACGAACAGCAAACAGTGGATACACCAATTGATATTTATGAAAGACAACGGCGGACACAAAATGATTGCACTGAATAATTTCAACTACCATTGAGATCGTTTTTTTTTTTCAAATCTCCTTATCAAATTAGAAATGCATTTTAAAAACCTTGGGATATCTTTTACAGTTTGGAATTGAATTGGAATTAAAATTGCATTTCCCAAAGAGTTTCAGGTAAAACCCGAGAATCTCACCTCCTAGAAATTTGAAGTGCCAGGATGTTTGAAAATATGTATGAATTTTATTACATACTTGAAATTGTATAACGAATATAAAAAGATTCAGTATGTTTACTGTACAAACAAACAACAGACACCAAGTGATGGATACAATTGTGGCTTATATTGTTTAATTCATTTTTACTGAGAGCAAAATTTGATTGATTGATTATTCAGTGGTTGTTTAAACGTCCAGTGGCAAAAATTTCATGCATATTCAGGACGAAAAGTATATATTCACCATGCATAATTGTACAAAATTAATTTTCTCTGTAAAATTCTTGTTTAAAACATCTATAGAATATGTAAGTAGCTTACTACATTCATTACACATGAAGTCAGAGTATCATTTCTCTCTTATCATCTTAAATATCTGTTAAATTGCATTTTCATCCATTCTAATTAAAAATATAGATCTCTGATGTCGTTGTCCTGACGGTGACGGTTATCCTCATTGGACAGAGCACACGAGTTCAGATAGATCTGAATTTTAACCTGATTGGTTTTCATTTCAATATTAATATCAGTATTAAATAAAAACTCTACATTCATTTCTTTAATTCTAATTCTTGAATTTGCTATTACAACGTGCATTCCCCCACAAACATCTGTTTTGGTGTACTCGACAATGTGACGTATTAGTTAATCTAGACCATAATCTAAAGATGCATGTTCTCTGAGATATATATGACCCGAAAATTGTTCGTCCACATTTCATTATCAATTGTTGATTTTGTATATCTATATAGTTTAGGAACTGGATGGGGTTCACAGAATAGAGAATAATGGGCAAAAAGTACAGAATAATGGCCCAAAAATATAAAGAATAGAGTAAAAAAGGGCAAAAAAAATAGAGAATAAGGCAGTGCTACAATATAAAGAATAGAGAATAATGGGCAAAAATGTAAAGGATTGAGAAAAATTACCTAAAAATTAAACAATACAGAAACAAGGACTCTCATCCAATCCCTCATTGTTCATGCCTTTTATTTTCACTCCGAGTCGTTTTCAATTTTAATTATTCAAAAGTTACATGTACTTTATGCTTTTCAAAAGTTACTTGTATTTTGCGCTAAACCATAATCCTTTCTTTTACATTAGTTATCAAATATTTATATCCGTCTTTATTTTAGAGATTGAGCAACAAAAAATATAGATAAATTGACACTTTGTGATTTTTATAAACCTGCAATTAAATGTGGGCAAACCAGGATGACATCTTTGTGGTGACTGCCGAAAGCTACTCTTGACAAACTTAAGTAACGAAACGTGTTTTAATATATAATCTATAATCCCCACTTTCGGCAAAACATATTTAATTTCTATTTTTTGGTAACAATATATTTTGATTGTTTCAGTTCCGCTTGTCAATCAGACTTTGAAATTGTATTATTATATTTGGGTTTATGTCACTATTCATAGTGTTTATTTTTTGTTTTTTTGTTATTGTGTTTTTGTAGCCCCGCAAACTAAGTTTTAAAGGGGTATATGTGAATTACCCTAATAGGGCCTATCCAATTCTCCATCTACGTTCTTTGTAAGCGAACTCCCCGCCCTACACGGCTTGACGGATATCGATGAAATTTTACACAGTTGAAAATGAAAATGGGCATAAAGGAATATATTACCGGTCTAACATTGTTGGGGAGAGATACTGATAATAAAATTTACTAGCTCTAATAAAGTAAATGTATATAGTGGGGTGGTTTCGGGTGGTACCCTTTAGTGAGTTCAATTACACATCTAGTTTGACCTCATATTCATGGTTCAGGTACTGCTGAACACAAATTAAACTGTAAAGTTTTTTATCAAATGATTTCCTCACGTACTATAAGTAATATGAAGACTGTGTTTGGTATATACTAGCAGCAGCATTGTAATGTCTACGTGTCCTTTCAGACAGGGTTCATCTGACATTGACCTTATTTCATGGATCAATGATCAACGTTGTTTTCGTGGAAAATATAAAATAAGGAGATGTGGTATGGTTGCCAATGAGAAAACTATGCACCAGAGACCAAATGAAGTAACTGTTAGCAACTATAGTTCACAAAGTTGGTTTCCCTGAAACTAAAGCAATATGTCAACTTTATTCGGTATATTGAATGATTGTAAGGTGTATATGTCAGGGTTTCTCTGACCATGGCATCATTTTCAGTGTATTAAACCAGTAAAATATAAGATAGCGGTTTATAATGACTCAACTGATGTTTAACGTTCATCAGTTTTAGAAAAATTCTATAGTCACTCAACATATATTTTCTGAAAATATTGTTTAGGGAAACAATTTTTAAATAAATCTACAGATAAACCGTTATCTTATATTTTACTGGTTTAATACAAACAAATGGAATAAGGTGCTATTTATAAACTTGATAAAAAGCTTTATCGTATCATATAGATATAGAAAGATGTGGTGTGAGTGCCAATGAGACAACTCTCCATCCAAATAACAATTTATAAAAGTAAACCATTATAGGTCAATGTACGGCCTTCAACACGGAGCCTTGGCTCACACAGAACAACAAGCTATAAAGGGCCCCAAAATTACTAGTGTAAAACCATTCAAACATATATTAAGGTTGTGTGCTACTGAAAGGAGAATTCCTCTCAGTGATATTTCTTAGAATAGAAAATCTTTATGCGATGGTCTCTCTTGATCAATTGTGCTAGCGTACTTTTCTCGTTTTGCGCATGTAATGTATGTGCTTGCCTAAAGTGTTAATGTTGGCATTGTTATAAAATCCAATTAATTACCGGAAAATTTTAGCATGTAAAGACCAATAGATACAAAATTCTATTACACACTTTCACAGTTGCGCTAGTAGTCAAAAAATGACATTTGATGGTCACGAGTAAAACAGATTTTCACCCATCATGGGAGGGATGGAGGAATTGATTAGTGATCAACGTCCAGTGTAAAATATTACATACACATCAAAACGCGAACACATTGACTTGATGTGAATATGAACCCTGTTTTAATTTGTACTAGACCCTCACGATGAGTAGGTATTTAAATGTCCTAGTTATTGAAGGCATAGACCGCGTATGAAGTCATATCGGAATACCTGGATACTTTATTCTGATACCGAGCCGTCCAGTCTTTGCACTTATTTCTACATGCCGTGTGCTTAGTGGAGAACTGAGCATCAAATACGAATTTAGGAGTATTGAGATAGAACGGTGCAGTTCTGACAAAAACTCGTATTATAGTTGTATAGGGAGATAAACCATTGCACTGGGATCTCAAATATATATATAGCTATCTGGATTTTTATCAAAAGTGGATATTAATTGATTGTATGCTGGTTCATATTCTGGACGCCAGTCTTTGCTCCTTTCTAATAAAATCCACAAACAAAAAACAAATATGAAGCTTAGAAATGGAAAAATATTAAATACTAAACTCGTTCAAAGGGTATCTACACGTCTCAATCTTCAAAATCGCTTATCTAAAATACTACCATCGCTAACATTTTTAACAATAAAATCGTGGTTACCCTTCTATAGATAAGTGTCATGCCAAAATGACTTACATGTCCCCGTCTTTCCACCAACAATACGGTAAGGTCCACGTTTAATGGTCGCACATTTTCTTTAAATTTTGAAACTGATATAACTTGAAAAACAAACAGTATTATTTATTTACTCACATGAAACAAACCGGGATGCGGTATTCAGTACGTAGGTGAAACTGGACAATATTTATCTAAACGCACGCAAGAACACCTGTATCGTTTTAAAAGACCCAATAAATTCAAAAGTATCATTTATCAACACCTTAAGAAGCACAATCATCCCATTAAATATTTAACAGTTCAACCTTTAGAAGTTGTAAATAAGCAGCCTGGTGAATCTCATTCAAAGTTTGTATGATCACGGAAAATAATTGAATTAAATTGGATTAAAAAATTACAGACAGTCTACCCTCTCGGTCTTAATGATAATATCATGGGAATTGGTAATATTTCAAGAACCGATTCTGTTAACATTTTGGATATAGTTTCTAAAACTGTTCGTAAAAACCGTTCTCATGGTCGTAGAAAAAATCGCAATCAAAGAAAATTTCGGACCAATCATACCAATATTTCGGACCTAATTTCTATGGCAGACATTATCTATTAACAAAGCTCTGTTCATTACCGGTTAATAAGTTAAATAAAATTTTAGAGGATTGCAACACAATTTCATATAGCAGTCCTAAGTATGAAATCGTTCAAATTATAATGGCATATTGTTATTCTAAACTGTTTCCCAAAATTGATCGCCCTGAAGATCATAAAAAACATTTTATTAAAATAAAGTATGTCAATAAAGGTTTTGATTTTGTAAATATTGCCGGTATTTTAACGACCATTCTGTTAAAGAACAAATTCCTGGATATTTTGATAATACTGAGCTCCCTCTTATTTGTTATATTTACAAGAAATCTACCCGAAAATATGTGTTTAATTATAGCCAATTGTGTAAAGATGTTAATATCAGTGAAAATACACCTACTTCATGTAATTGCAGTAATTCCGAATACATTTATGGACCCATTTCCCATGTTATAACAGGAGATCTTAATATCGTTCAAGACCGAGAGTTAAAATCATTCCTCAGTAAAGGACCTAAATATCGTCCTCGTCAATCATTAATTGGAATGAGTGTCGTAATATCATCCACGACTCACTCCGTACTTACTGTTTGAAATGGATAAAACGGAAAAAGCTGACAAAAATCTTTGGACTCTTTTTAATTCAGTAATGAACATAGTTGATATACGTATTCAACATTTTAAAGAACATTTTACTCTTAACAACAACCATAATAAACCTATTTCTCGTATCAAACATAAACTTAAAGAACTAGCCAAGGAATATGTTTTGTCCCGGCCGATAAAGCTGCTAATAATATCATTATTGTTTGACGTAAATTTTACACTGAGGTTCTGAAAAAGAAATCACCAATTCACCAACATTCCAACCGACTCCATTTTCAGAAAACGACATCTGTAACAAACATAAACTTTTAGCTACCTCTTTACAAGCAGAACCAAATACAATGAAAGTCCCAACTATGTACTGGCTTCCGAAGCTACATAAAACACCTTACAAATATAGATTGATTTATTTCGTCTTCAAGCCATTGTTCCACTACTAAATTGTCTATTCTTCTTACCAGTTCACTTGGTACAATCAAAACCTGATAATAAATTGTTCAAATAAGGCCTTTGAAAATAGTGGAATAAATTACTGATGGAGTGTAAAAAACTGGATAGAAGTAATTGATAAATTGCATGCTTATATTGGTGATTTTGAATCTGTTCAAAGTTTTGATTTTTCTACCCTGTATACCACATTGCCTCACATTCTCATTAAGAAAAAATCACACACCTAATTAAATGGGCATTTAAAAGTCAGAATGTGAATACATATGTTCTAACTCTTTAGGTCATTTTTAGTAGCAATAAACAAAAGAACTATGTCAATTGGACATGCTTTGATACTATATCTGCCCTTGAATTTTTACTAGATAATATTTTTGTTCGCTTTGGAGATTCCGTATATCGTCAGGTTATCGGAATTCCAATGGGGACTAACTGTGCACCACTTATTGCGGACCTGTTTTGTATTGCTATGAGTTACAATTTATGACTAAAATCAGCAAAGACCCATCGAAACAACATCTGATACAAAATTTAATAATACTTTTAGATATTTGGATGATATATTGGCTCTCAATAATGACGACTTCAGTATGTATACTAAAGAAATTTATCCTGTTGAACTTACTTTAAATAAAGCTAATACGAACAATGACCACTGCCCTTTCCTCGATCTTGATATCTATATCATTAACGGAAAGCTTAATACAAAAATTTATGATAAAAGAGATGATTTTCATTTCCTATCGTTAATTATCCATTTTAGATGGTGACGTTCCTTGTCACCATCTTACGGTGTTTATATATCTCAACTTGTACGATTCGCTCGTGTATGTAACAACGTTTCAGATTTTAACGAAAGAAATTTATGTATTACTGAAAATTATTACACCAGGGTTTTCGATATCACAAACTAGTCAAAACATTTACTAAATTTTATCATCGGTACAAGGACATCATTCGTAAATATAGCTCAACATGCAGACTTCTTATACGTTCAGGTATTTCACATCCAATCTTTTATGGTAATATTCTTTATAAAGCACAAAATGTCAGTATTCACCTCAGAAGCTAACAAAACCTTTAAATAGACTTATTAAGAAGGGATATAGTTACGATACTGTTGTCAGGTCATTAAAGATTGCATATTTTGGCTTTAATATTGATTCACTTATAGGGTCTTTGCATCGGAACTAAACACATTTATTTAAAACCAGTTGTTGGCATGACACGGGTTATGCTCTTCTCATATTTTATATGATGGTATGATACTAAACCCTAACGGGAGGGATTGTGCCTGATATTCATATGATGAAGACATAATCTTTCAATCAGTTTAATTGAGGTCTGGAGCTGGCATGTCAGTTAACTGCTAGTAGTCTGTTGTTATTTATGTATTATTGTCATTTTGTTTATTTTCTTTTGTTACATCTTCTGACATCGGACTCGGACTTCTCTTTAACTGACTTTTAATGTGCGTAGTGTTATGCGTTTACTTTTCTACATTGGCTAGAGTTATAGGGGAGGTTGAGATCTCATAAACATGTTTAACCCGCCGCATTTTTGCGCCTGTCCCAAGTCAGGAGCCTCTGGCCTTTGTTAGTCTTGTATTATTTTTACTTTTAGTTTCTTGTGTATAATTTGGAGTTTAGTATGACGTCCATTATCACTGAACTAGTATATATATTTGTTTAGGGGCCAGCTTAAGGACGCCTCCGGGTGCGGGAATTTCTCGCTGCATTGAAGACCTATTGGTGACCTTCTGTTGTTGTCTGTTCTGTGGTCGGGTTGTTGTCTCTTTGACACATTCCCCATTTCCATTCTCAATTTTATATCACACTATAAGATTCACACGACGATTTATCAGAGACAGTATCAACGACAATCATGGAATTACAGGCTCCTGACTTGGCACATACATAATATGGCGGTTTTTAACATGTTTGTGAGAACTCAACACTTCCTTTACCTTACACAGTGGTGTAACAGCACAACATAAGAACAAATTATAAGCACATTATACAGTCATATAAGGAAGTTAAGACAGAAGATACAATGACAGAAATTTTGCGAACGAAATAAATAAACTCTCATGGTCAAAAGTAGAAGAACACACCGTTCAACAATATAAATGCAACAATTGAAAATTAAAACTCAACAACTCTTTCATCATTCAAAGACATGTCGATTTTAGATGATCATGACAGGCAAACAGTTCTGTACCACTAGTTGCACCCGTCGATAAATATCAATATAAGACGCGAATAAATAATACTTTATCGCAGCGATTTTCGACCCCATTTCCCAGTCACACACAGATTTAAGATCGTCTTATTTAAGTATTTTATAATTAAATGGGATAAAGTAACTTCCGTCATGGAAAATTTCCTGAAATTGTCATTAACCAGGTAGTGCAAAACCCTTGTCCTATCCCGACCTTTGTACTATTATCATGGTTAACAATTTACGTAAAATTTGATTTGATATCACCAAAAAAATATCGAGATAACATATAGCAACATATATAAGGGATACACACACCACTGATAGACAGTATTTGTCACAGAGCAGCTGAAAGTTAATATTTGTTCATACACTTTCTGAAATATAAGGTAAGATATGTTATGCTTGATATATATGATATAAATATTACAGATATTTCCTGTATACACATAAAATATTTCCGAACTCAAAGCACACTAAACCTTATCTGCAGCAATTCTGGTTTTCATGTTAAATTTTTGAAGATATACGGAAGTCATCTTATGTAAAAAGAACACGACAAAGTTAACTGTTGGTACATGTTTATATTAAACATTTTCATTATAATTTTGTATGTTTACATCACTGGCTTTCCGAATGTTTGGGTTTAGGTTTGAACGTTCTTGATGAAGGTAAGTCCAGAAAAGTTCGGACGCAAGACATTTATAAAGTTTTTTTCATTTACATCAACAACCCGCTGTTTTCGATGATCAAGGAATACTAACTTATCAATGTCTGACGATTCTTTAAAATTTCGTGCTAAATATTTTTATAAAATAAGCGCCTGTATCTATGAAGCTACATGAAATGTTTTAAGTGTGTACGTTATTTCTCCACAAATTTTAAGTATGTTTTTGTTTTCCATAATTTCTTAACGACCTGTTCAATAGACGAAGAAATATTGAAACTAGAACATTAAAAGTGACACCCCCAAAATTCAAACTTGATCTGTATTTTGTGGTAATAAGCATTGTGTATAAGTTTCATAGCATTTGGTAGAGGCAAACTTAAGTTAGAGAACGGAAACGAAAAATTCAGCAATTTTTCCATTTGTTAAGGGCATAACTCTAAAACGGTTAAAGTGACGCCACCAAAATTCAAACTTGATCTGTATTTTGTGGTTATAAGCATTGTGTATAAGTTTCATAACATTTAGTTGAGGCAATCTAAAGTTAGAGAACGGAAACCAACTTTGGGACGTACGGACGGACGAACGTACAGACGGACACGGATAAAACTTAAGGCCCCCTCCGCCACGGCGGGGGCATAAAAACTGCTGTAAATGTTATAAAAGAAAACGAAACCCAAACCAAAGCACGTAAACAGCTGGATTCCGTCTATTAAATCAGTTGATGAATCAGAAATTAGAAAAATAGTAGACTTGAAATTAAGACAAAATAGAAATACTTATTTATCTGTTTTGTCTTGTATAAGTTTTCTGTTGTGTACGAATCTGCTATTTTCAAAATGGTTATTTGCTACAAGACAGTACATTATTATATTTAAAAATATTTTCTTATTTCAAATTTATTGTAAAAATCTTTAAACGAGAATAAAGTTCCCACTAAATTTGAATGCCTCCTTCCTCATTGCATTCTTTAACTAACTGGTGGTGTTTAACGACCTTGACTGGCTGGTAAGCCCTCGCATGGCTGGCATCCTTTGTATTCTGTCCCACAATTTTATACCGATTATTTGTATAATGGCATGCTAATATTAGAGTGACAATTTTTAATTAAGTAGATTTTAGGTATTCCCTAACTGATCACATGACTCACTCTAACGAATCACATAATTTACTCTGCTTTTAATACATCAAACCCATTTTAAATTATTCAATTTTATGCTGTATCATGAATACATGAATCTATTTGCAATTCGAATCACCAGATACATTTCATTCTTATCATCTTTATCAATAACAACTATTTCCTACACTTACCAGCAGGATAAAAATGAAAATGAAGGTTCGTGTTTGCTGTGGAAATTTTATCTCTCGTTAGCAAATACAAAAGCGAAAGTTAAAAAAAGATAACTATTGTCATAACTATTGATCTCGTTGTATTATCAGCGGCGTTTTACGTTTCCGCATTTTGGCACTACGCTTCCGCATTAAAATTCCTACGTTTCAGCATTTTTATAGTACTCTTTTCCGCATTGTTTTTATATTGATTTTGTTAAAGGTTATTTACGTTTCTGCATTTTAATTTTTAATGTATGCCTCTTCAGTTTGCCAGGTAAACCTGTTGCCCCCTGCTCACCAACGGGGAGGTGGAAGTAGGACTTCGAGCAGGATAAGTCTTTATGATTAAAATGAAACTATCAACTTTAAATGATAAAAATCATACATGGTCATATATCAATTAAAAGTCAATGTTCAGCACTAAAAGTTTATATATACAGATCATACATGGTCATATATCGATTAAAAGTCAATGTTCAGCACTAACAGTTTATATATACAGATAAAACAGTAAACGTCAGTATACTATTATACAGTACATGTAGCACAGTTTACATATTTGTCAAAGCGGAAAACTTGTAGCCAACTGACTTTATGAAGTCTAACCTCGTAATCTCTTCTCTGCCATACTAGACAAACTGTTCGGATACGAATTCAATTCGTTCGCGGTCATTTTTACGAACTGGTGCTATTGCTGATAAAGACCGAATTTTGATGTAAGTTGTTTTTTGGATCTTCTGCAAAACGTCCATAAAAATAAATATACATGGGTGACATGACATTTCTTCCTCGCTTTGTTTCTGTGTGTACGATATCCATGACATATACATCAACTGGCACTTAGACTCAAAATACACTTTTTAAATACCAGAAGTTCAAATACTGTGAACTTTTCGAAGAACAATGATATGCAAATGGAAATACTGACCGAAACCAAATAAGGACATGAAATTGAGTGTCCAAAAAATAAATCAAACATATGCAAATGAATATAAAAGATATAACCAAATACGGAATTCAACGCATATGGGGTGACTTTCCACATAGATATAAGAAGATATGGTATGAGTGCCAATGAGACAACTCTCCATCCAAGTCAAAATTAATAAAAGTAAACCATTATAGGACAAAGTACGGTCTTCAACACGGAGCCTTGGCTCACACCGAACAGTAAGCTATAAAGGGCCCCAAAAATTACTAGTGTAAAACCATTTAAACGGGAAAACCAACGGTCTAATCTATATAAAAAACGAGAAAAGAAAAACGCTTATGAACCACATCAACAAACGACAACTTCTGAACATCAGATTCCTGACTTAGGACAGGTGCAAACAAATGCAGCGGGTTTAAACGTTTTAATGGTACCAAACCTTCACCCTTTTTCTGAAACAATAGTGTAACATTACAACATAGAAAGACACACTATAAAATATCAACTGAAATAGCTTAACTCAATCAAAGGACACATTAACACCAGTGAACATACACTGAACAAATAAATTTGACCTATGATACAATGTAAATACAAAATAAATAAACTAAGGGAAGAATAATAAAAGTAACATGTTATATCGGTATGAAATGTTAAACAATTTAAGAAAAACAATATGCTCGAACAAAAATATCAGCCATTTGCAATAACTTTAAACACAGGTAAATGAAAATAATTTTGTTGTTATGTATACGTGTACAGTTCCAATAGAGAAAATATTTTTACAAAATAAATAATTTTGATGTTCATAGTACGAAGTGAAAATTTATAGTAGTACCAAACACTTATCAAAGCTGGTATATAGACCAGATATAACCCTTGAATAATATTAAATAACAAATAAGCATTACAATTAGTATCAAAAGGTCAAATAAACAAGAAAGTACGATTTGAGAGTACTCGCAGTTACTGACAGCTAGTTAAAAGCCAAACCAATTAATAATAAAAAATCATGCATCAGAGACTAAAATCAACTAAAACACATGGTGACTTTTGAAAGAACTCACAATGTTAAATCTGAATATAATCTACCTGTTGAAGGAATTATATTATCATAATAAAATACAAATTAAGAAAAAATACTATAATAAAATAAAGTCTTATATATCATTATTACCATTTTTTACAGGTGAAATACAGGTAAAAATGCGGAAAGGTGGTATCTATTTATTTCGGAAAAGTAATGCACGAAAATGCGGAAACGTGAAACTGGATTTTTGCTAAAAATGCGGAAACGTAATACGCCCATTATCAGAGTTACTGATTTGTACGTGTATTAATAAATATTATTTACCATAGATTAAATAATCTTGCATTCCAGTGAAAATAGAAGTAGAAGAATTCATTAAACATAATTTACTCACTCTAAACTTGAAGCCTAGCTAACTTATTGAAATAATAAGTCCATTTTATTTTAAATAAAAAGTAAGACAAAAGTGGAAGTTAACTTATATGTTGTTTAAGATTGGGAAAGACAGGAAAGAGCCTGAATCGCTCACCTGTTAAAATATGTCATGTTGATATTTTAATTAGATTACCTGTGTACTGCAATCAGTTACTAGTATGTTTGCTTATTTGTTAATCTTACTTAGTGATATTTTTGTCGATCTTGTATTGATAATGCCATGAATTCAAAGTAGTAAATTATGTCATCAGTTCAATACACAGTGTCTATCTTAATTATATAAATCATAATATCTGGTATGGTTTTTTTCTTTTTCTTTTTTGAACAGGCAACAGATGCAAAAAGTTTTATGAGTTAAAGGTTCACCAATAAACATACTACGATGTCTAAAGACGGTCCAAAACCTGGAGAGGTACATGTTATGATGAGAGAGATGTTTCCTTTTAAATTGCGTTTTCACATAATTGTTCTATAAACAATGTAGTAAGATCATATCATTAGTTATTGACTTTATTGGTAATAAAATTGATTTTATTGTCATGCAATAGTTTAGATATTATCAAGCATATATTGCAATCCAGATGTCAACACTGAGGTCCTGAATCTATCTACATAATACTTCTTAACTTCAATATGTTGAAGATTACAAGAAGGCACACACTCAAGAAATCATGGGCGGATCCAGGGGGGTCAGGGTGTTGGACCCCATTTTGACGATCAATTCTTTTGAATGGGGACATACGGTTGGACCTTCCTTTTATCCTGGGTTGGAACACCCCCTTTTAAAAATGGCTGGATCCACCCCTGCCTGCATCGTGTCGATTCTTATATTTTAATTCATGATTTGCATTGTTTGATGTCTGCCATACATGTTTTCGTTAATTCTTTTTTCCATGAAAAGCGGTGCTCGGTTTTAAAGTTAGAATAGTTTCACAATTTATCATCCCAGGGCCTTTTTATAGAGCATAATTCGGTATGGGTTTGCTCCCAGGGCCTTTTTATAGAGCATAATTCGGTATGGGTTTGCTCCCAGGGCCTTTTTATAGAGCATAATTCGGTATGGGTTTGCTCCCAGGGCCTTTTTATAGAGCATAATTCGGTATAGGTTTGCTCCCAGGGCCTTTTTATAGAGCATAATTCGGTATGGGTTTGCTCCCAGGGCCTTTTTATAAAGCATAATGCGGTATGGGTTTGCTCCCAGGGCCTTTTATAGAGCATAATTCGGTATGGGTTTGCTCCCAGGGCCTTTTATAGAGCATAATTCGGTATGGGTTTGCTCCCAGCATAATTCGGTATGGGTTTGCTCCCAGGGCCTTTTATAGAGCATAATTCGGTATAGGTTTGCTCCCAGGGCCTTTTATAGAGCATAATTCGGTATAGGTTTGCCATCAGGGCCTTTTATAGAGCATAATTCGGTATGGGTTTGCTCCCAGGGCCTTTTATAGAGCATAATTCGGTATGGGTTTGCTCCCAGGGCCTTTATAGAGCATAATTCGGTATAGGTTTGCTCCCAGGGCCTTTTATAGAGCATAATTCGGTATGGGTTTGCTCCCAGGGCCTTTTATAGAGCATAATTCGGTATGGGTTTGCTCCCAGGGCCTTTTATAGAGCATAATTCGGTATGGGTTTGCTCCCAGGGCCTTTTATAGAGCATAATTCGGTATGGGTTTGCTCCCAGGGCCTTTTATAGAGCATAATTCGGTATGGGTTTGCTCCCAGGGCCTTTTATAGAGCATAATTCGGTATGGGTTTGCTCCCAGGGCCTTTTATAGAGCATAATTCGGTATAGGTTTGCTCCCAGGGCCTTTTATAGAGCATTATTCGGTATGGGTTTGCTCCCAGGGCCTTTTATAGAGCATAATTCGGTATGGGTTTGCTCCCAGGGCCTTTTATAGAGCATAATTCGGTATGGGTTTGCTCCCAGGGCCTTTTATAGAGCATAATTCGGTATGGGTTTGCTCCCAGGGCCTTTTATAGAGCATAATTCGGTATAGGTTTGCTCCCAGGGCCTTTTATAGAGCATAATTCGGTATGGGTTTGCCATCAGGGCCTTTTATAGAGCATAATTCGGTATGGGTTTGCTCCCAGGGCCTTTTATAGAGCATAATTCGGTATGGGTTTGCTCCCAGGGCCTTTTATAGAGCATAATTCGGTATGGGTTTGCTCCCAGGGCCTTTTATAGAGCATAATTCGGTATGGGTTTGCTCCCAGGGCCTTTTATAGAGCATAATTCGGTATGGGTTTGCTCCCAGGGCCTTTTATAGAGCATAATTCGGTATGGGTTTGCTCCCAGGGCCTTTTATAGAGCATAATTCGGTATAGGTTTGCTCCCAGGGCCTTTTATAGAGCATAATTCGGTATGGGTTTGCTCCCAGGGCCTTTTATAGAGCATAATTCGGTATGGGTTTGCTCCCAGGGCCTTTTATAGAGCATAATTCGGTATGGGTTTGCTCCCAGGGCCTTTTATAGAGCATAATTCGGTATGGGTTTGCTCCCAGGGCCTTTTATAGAGCATAATTCGGTATAGGTTTGCTCCCAGGGCCTTTTATAGAGCATAATTCGGTATGGGTTTGCTCCCAGGGCCTTTTATAGAGCATAATTCGGTATGGGTTTGCTCCCAGGGCCTTTTATAGAGCATAATTCGGTATGGGTTTGCTCCCAGGGCCTTTTATAGAGCATAATTCGGTATGGGTTTGCTCCCAGGGCCTTTTATAGAGCATAATTCGGTATGGGTTTGCTCCCAGGGCCTTTTATAGAGCATAATTCGGTATGGGTTTGCTCCCAGGGCCTTTTTATAGAGCATAATTCGGTATGGGTTTGCTCCCAGGGCCTTTTTATAGAGCATAATTCGGTATGGGTTTGCTCCCAGGGCCTTTTTATAGAGCATAATTCGGTATAGGTTTGCTCCCAGGGCCTTTTTATAGAGCATAATGCGGTATAGGTTTGCTCCCAGGGCCTTTTTATAGAGCATAATGCGGTATAGGTTTGCTCCCAGGGCCTTTTTATAGAGCATAATTCGGTATGGGTTTGCTCCCAGGGCCTTTTTATAGAGCATAATTCGGTATGGGTTTGCTCCCAGGGCCTTTTTATAGAGCATAATTCGGTATGGGTTTGCTCCCAGGGCCTTTTTATAGAGCATAATTCGGTATAGGTTTGCTCCCAGGGCCTTTTTATAGAGCATAATTCGGTATGGGTTTGCTCCCAGGGCCTTTTTATAAAGCATAATGCGGTATGGGTTTGCTCCCAGGGCCTTTTTATAGAGCATAATTCGGTATGGGTTTGCTCCCAGGGCCTTTTTATAGAGCATAATTCGGTATGGGTTTGCTCCCAGCATAATTCGGTATGGGTTTGCTCCCAGGGCCTTTTATAGAGCATAATTCGGTATAGGTTTGCTCCCAGGGCCTTTTATAGAGCATAATTCGGTATAGGTTTGCCATCAGGGCCTTTTATAGAGCATAATTCGGTATGGGTTTGCTCCCAGGGCCTTTTATAGAGCATAATTCGGTATGGGTTTGCTCCCAGGGCCTTTTATAGAGCATAATTCGGTATGGGTTTGCTCCCAGGGCCTTTTATAGAGCATAATTCGGTATGGGTTTGCTCCCAGGGCCTTTTATAGAGCATAATTCGGTATGGGTTTGCTCCCAGGGCCTTTTATAGAGCATAATTCGGTATGGGTTTGCTCCCAGGGCCTTTTATAGAGCATAATTCGGTATGGGTTTGCTCCCAGGGCCTTTTATAGAGCATAATTCGGTATAGGTTTGCTCCCAGGGCCTTTTAGCATAATTCGGTAGGTTTGCTCCCAGGGCCTTTTATAGAGCATTTCGGTATGGGTTTGCTCCCAGGGCCTTTTATAGAGCATAATTCGGTATGGGTTTGCTCCCAGGGCCTTTTATAGAGCATAATTCGGTATGGGTTTGCTCCCAGGGCCTTTTATAGAGCATAATTCGGTATGGGTTTGCTCCCAGGGCCTTTTATAGAGCATAATTCGGTATGGGTTTGCTCCCAGGGCCTTTTTATAGAGCATAATTCGGTATGGGTTTGCTCCCAGGGCCTTTTTATAGAGCATAATTCGGTATAGGTTTGCTCCCAGGGCCTTTTTATAGAGCATAATTCGGTATAGGTTTGCTCCCAGGGCCTTTTTATAGAGCATAATTCGGTATGGGTTTGCTCCCAGGGCCTTTTATAGAGCATAATTCGGTATGGGTTTGCTCCCAGGGCCTTTTATAGAGCATAATTCGGTATGGGTTTGCTCCCAGGGCCTTTTATAGAGCATAATTCGGTATGGGTTTGCTCCCAGGGCCTTTTATAGAGCATAATTCGGTATGGGTTTGCTCCCAGGGCCTTTTATAGAGCATAATTCGGTATGGGTTTGCTCCCAGGGCCTTTTTATAGAGCATAATTCGGTATGGGTTTGCTCCCAGGGCCTTTTATAGAGCATAATTCGGTATGGGTTTGCTCCCAGGGCCTTTTATAGAGCATAATTCGGTATAGGTTTGCTCCCAGGGCCTTTTATAGAGCATATGGGTTTGCTCCCAGGGCCTTTTATAGAGCATAATTCGGTATGGGTTTGCTCCCAGGGCCTTTTATAGCGGTATAGGTTTGCTCCCAGGGCCTTTTATAGAGCATAATTCGGTATAGGTTTGCTCCCAGGGCCTTTTTATTAAGCATAATTCGGTATGGGTTTGCTCCCAGGGCCTTTTTATAGAGCATAATTCGGTATGGGTTTGCTCCCAGGGCCTTTTTATAGAGCATAATTCGGTATGGGTTTGCTCCCAGGGCCTTTTTATAGAGCATAATTCGGTATGGGTTTGCTAAATGTTGAAGTCGGTATGCTGACTTGTAGTTGTTTACATCTTTGCCTTTGTTCTTTGATTGAAATAAGTTGTCCCCAAAACCACAAAAAAAAAACAAAACAAAGTCCATCAGCAGGCAATCATATGGTTAAACACAATATTATAATTTTTGTAGTTATCTATAGTGCAGTCATTAACTTAAGCAGTGGCTGAGAGACAGTCGTATGCTTTCATTGACTTTTGCAGTGATCAAGTGGTCCACCCGTACAAACAGTAATGACAGATGTTGACTAGAACAGATGTCAGATTGCCCATAACCAGTGATGAACAGTATTTGGTTTTAGTAATGTTCATGGCAAGTGCAGTCATTACATTCAGCTGCGGTCGGGTGATCAACGACCAGTATTGTGCAATCATTAAGTTCAGTAGCGGTCTATTGATCCGTTATCAGCACTGTCAGGTAGGATTGGTCCATGCAATCCTTGACAACAGAAGTGCAATGTATAGTCACCGACTTTAGCAATGGCTTGCTAGTCCACAATCAGCAATGTACAGAAACTAACTTAAGAAGTAGCCCACCACATGCAATTCGTAGTCATTAAACTAAGCAATGGTATACTAGTTCACCACCAGTAACTTGCAGTTATTAACCTAAGCAGTGATCAACAAACAGTAATGTGCAGTCAATGACTTAAGCAGTGGTCCACCAGCAGTTATTTGCAGTTTTAAACTTGAACAGTGGTCCATCACCAATTATCTGCAGTAATTGACTAAAGCAATGGCACACTAGGTCACCATCAGCAATGTGTAGTTATTTATTTAAGCAGTGGTAAACCACCAGTTATGCTGTTGCTTTGACTCTAACAATGGTCCATCACTAATAATATGCAGCCATTGACTTTAACAGTGGTCCAACATCAGAAACATGCAGTCATTGAATTCAGCAGTGGCATACTAGTTCACTGTCAGGAATATGCAGCTATCTATTAAAGAAGTCGTCTATCGGCAAAAATGCGCAGTCGTTTACTTAAGGGGCTCGCGGGTCTAAATCAATTTTTTATTTAGTATAGGATTTCGCTATATTTTCTATAAATGAACTTTATCTTATACTTAATAGAAAAATAAAATTAAAAATGGGGTCACCGTTCATTTAGGCTCACAAACTGCCTTTGAAAGAAGCATACGTTTTTGTAAAGGTACCTTTTCTGTTGAACTAATAGGAGAAATAGAATAATATTTAAATAAAAAGAACTTAATAACAGAAACAGCTCAAATTTGACAATAGTTTAGTTTAGGTACAGCTTATTTGAAAATTATAATAAAAAATATAGGTCACCGATGAGTTAAAAAAGATATTTCAATTTTAATGCCAAAAAATTGCATTTTTGCACCAAAGGGAGATAATTTGGAGCTTTTTCAATGATATCTACATTTTAAAAGTCATCTGGGGCCAACACAAATTGATTGTTTTGAATGATTTTTAAACCATATGATAAAGTAACAACTACTTAAGGTAGTAAATAAAATTTATAATGAAACATAAATGTTTATTTTTTTTCTGAAATTTTTATACCCTCGAGCCTCCTTAAGCAGTGGTCAACTAACAGTAATCGCAGATCATTGACTTTAATCAGCAGTGGTATGCTAGTTCACTATCAGCAATATTCAGTTATTACCTGAAGCAGTGGTCCACCACCAATATGTGCAGTCATTGATTTTGACAGTGGTCTACCACCTCTCACTTGCAGTCATTGACTTTAGCAGTGGCATGCTATTTCACCATCAGCAATTTGCAATAATAACAAACATAATCATGAAAGAAAGACATAAAGATATAAAGTCACATGACCAAGACTATCAACTGACTGTTCGTTTTAGTTATTGCTCTGTAGGGACGATGTTTATTGAAAAACCTTTTTTTATAAATATTATTGTTTAAAAAATGGAAACAGAAACATCAAAATTGATACGCAGTCGAATTGAGATATACAAATCTTTTCAGTGGTAAACAAAAGAGGGAGAAGATACAGATGCGTCAATTAAAAGTCATAAGTCGAGGAAAACAATAGGCCAAAAAAAAAGAAAAGTAACGTAGTACTCAAGAACTGTTGTCATCTGCGACACAGATATTAAATAACGACAAAGATTCATGATTGCGTTCGAAAGAATGGCATCATCTCTGCCATTACGAAACCTTGTTTCAACATCATTGTAAGCAGAATTCATGATAGGAATTTCAAGCTATGGCATATCATATCAACTGGTGTAATTAAATTCAAAATGCAGCGTTGCTCGAATATTGCTACAGAAAATGGCCAGTTCACAATGGGAAATGTCAAAAATCTTTCTGACGTTCTCAATCGACCCTTATTGTCAAATTTTAGATGCCAGTCAATAGTAAAGCAGACTAACCTGTATCTAATGTATTCTTTATTTCAATTTCGATTGGTTATATATGATCAACATAGTCATTTAATTCTGAATTATTCAATAGACATGGCTGTCAATCGGTATATCGAGAGAAATGATCGTGAAAGAATACCTAACGGTGGTCAAGCATTGCGATCGGATCGTGAATGTAATTAATTGAAATTCTACTTCAAAATCTGTGAAAAATCTGTTGTATTTTCAAAACGCGGAACAAATCCGAAATTTTTTTTATGTCTGTCAAAATGATTCAACTTTCTCAATAATACTGTGCAATAAGATAAATAAAATATGCAGTACTTTATGAGAAAACACAAAAGGCGCAACACAAGTTTATGGGATTCATTAAAAAAAGAACACGTTTTGTACCTATAATGACTTTATTCCAAAATATAATGATATATTTGAAACTGAATCTTTTGTGTGACAGATAATACAGTAAAATAAAAAGTTTTTTCCCTTGAAACCGTTCATTTTGTTTTTAAAAACACTGAATTTTGTTGATTTTTCATTAAAATTGATCGTGAAAGATCGTGCAACGCATTATCTCGATCGTGAAAGACAATGCGTGACCAGACAGACGCAGGTTGTTTGTGCTTTTTTACCTGTAACATTGAAGGACATTTGCGCTTTTAACATTGTTACACCTGAACAAAATTGACAAGACATTTGCGCTTTTTACCTATAATAGTTGTATACATGTACCTGTAATCTTTAGAAAATTTACCAAAGTCATGAAAAGATGTTCACATATTCTTTGAAAGTTAATCCGAACAAACGAGAATTTAAGAAAAAAATTTCGGGTAAACCAGACATATTATAAAGAATATAGTATACTTTTCTGGGGTCGCATAAGATTTTTCGCGCATTTGGGGATTAATTTCTGCTTACGTTTGCGCACAGCCTTTGCTTACATTTGCGAATATTTCAGAGTAAATAGCATTCTATTTCATTATTTCACCGAATGGCAATTTAATGAAAAAATTAATTCAGTTTATAAAATTGCACCAAGACACACACATGGAGTTTTGTTTGTCAGAAACAAATCGGGGAGGAGGGGGAATTAGTGCACGATGGATTTACTTTCCGTATAGACAGAACACTTAAGTCAGGAGATATTTCACAGAAATGCATCGTAAATAATTACAAAGGTATTTCACCGGATTCATATTTTCCTCCAAGTCTCTGGGCATCCAGCAGAATCAAAGCATACTATATGTGTATTTTTGAGCATGTTACGACGTGTGAAATTAGTACTTTTAATCTTTAGATTTACTATTTTTCTGCATTTTTATCTGTATATTGTCCCAGGACTAAGTGCGTGTGCGTAATAAAACGGACTTATCCTGCTCGAAAATAATAGTTAAATAAATAGATAAGTATAATCTACCTTATTTACCTGAGTTTATCTCTGAAAGAATGCGCGTAAATGTAATCAAAAGCTGTGCGCAAACGTAATGATTTTTGCGTGCAAATGTAATGGTAATGAGCGCAAGTGTAATGCACCGGTTTCTCGGTAAACGATAGAGAAAACGAAACTTTTATGGATGGAACAATTAAATTTTGACCGAAATTCTTCAATTAGCTTCCTTATTAGTAGATTAAAATTGGAAACTATATTCCTCTTGTGGTTATTCTGTTGCATGGATAGTCCGTGGAACTGTACCATCATAGTTTATCTAAGATTGTTTCAATTTGTGAAGACCGAAATTTTATTTTTAAACCACCTGCTGTACCTGTTGAATTTTAGGAAGAGTCATGGTTGTTATAAGGAATTTACTCCCATCAACTCTCTTGGAGTGTTGTCGTTTTCATCTGACACAAGCATGATGGGGAAAGGTTGATGCTTTTAGCTGTATATAAATGTATGAATGTTTTGTGTTTTTTTTTTATATTAAATCATTTTTTATGTAATGTTAAGAAAGCGCAAATGTCTATTGAAAAGCGCAAATGTCCTAAACATTTAAGCGCAAATGTCCATTAAAAAAGTGCAAATGTCCTAAACATTTAAGCACAAATGTCCATTAAAAAGTGCAAATGTCCTATCAAAAAGCGCAAACGTCCCGCGCCAGACCAGACTTAATAATCAGAAAACAATATTTGTTTTACCAATTGATATACTTGCAACTAGTTGAAGCGTGTAATTATTTTAATAAGAATGGACATTAATGCTTTCATTTTTTTGTACTTGTTTTTAATTCAACACTTTTCCTTCAAAGTTATTAAAATAACTAAAACGTGTCTAGATAAGTAGATCTCCAAGATAAAAGGACCTTCAGGAGCGTAAATTTTTGAAAAAGTGAATGTATATATGTATCTGTAATGTTTAATGCTTAATGCATCCGCCCTGGAAGTATATGCATGTGTACGGGTAATTTTTTTTTGTTTTTTGTGTAAGGGATGTTACTTTCAGTTTTAATGAGTATCGTTCATGCGTACATCCTATGACAATATTGGCTAATTTATTGTTTATTTCATGGTTGCGCTGACATAAACTAAAAAGGTACCAAGATAACGTTATTTATACTCGATTGTTTGATCAGTCTGTTCACAATAACTATACGTCATTGTACCAACTTAGTGGGTAAATTACCAATCAACGTACCTCGCGATCGATTGTGCATGATGCTCAGCTTGAACTGTAATTCAGCCGATTAGGTTCTATTCTCAATCTTAAAATTGTATTAGAAAACTTATGAAGGACGGAAAATAGGACTGATATTGCTATAAGGTACCTAGTCGGTTTGGTATTATAAGATAATCAGATCCAAAGGCATTGAACGATTATAGCCCTATTCACCAACAAAAGAGAACTGGAATGAGTCATGCAAATCCGATATTTGCTATACCAATTAAAATATAAATTATCATATAATTAAATAATGAGTCGAACGTTTTCGTAGCATCAGATCTTTCACGATCTTCAAAAAGCGGTACACGATCTTTCACGATCCAAAAAATCATTTTTTTGTAAATATTTCCATTTTTTTGCAACATTTCTGATTATGCTAACACATAATCACTGTAAGAACCATTTGAATCATTTAAATGAAATGAAATTTTTCAAAGAAAAGTTGTTTAGTCATTCGAATTATGAAAAAAATCTTGTTTGTTTACATATTTAATGTGATTGAAATGTCGAGAAGCAATCTGCCTTTTGTAGGTTTGTAAGAACGGTCTACTTTTAAACCTTGATTTTTCTCAGATACTGATCATCATGTTGAACCATTTTGACAGACAGTTTTATTTTTATGTAAATTTGTCCGTATTCTTCATTATATTAGATTAGTAATTGACCTTGCATATGTCTTCTCGATAAGATTGAATTCACGATCCTATACCAGAGCTTTACGATCCAATCGTAATACTTGACCACCGTTAGGTATTCTTTCACGATCTTTTTCTCGATATATCGAATGACACTCGTGAATAGAGGACGTTATTGTATAGCAGAGTATGAATTTAAAGGACAATGCCTGCATCGTTTCGTTCGTTTTGAAAAGCTTTTCTCAATGTATGAAAAACAAGTATGACAAAAATACTGAACTCCAAGGCAAATTCAAACAGGGGAAGTCCATAAAAACTTAAAATATCAATCGATATCAATCAACTGAACAGGTGAAAAACAAATGCCATATTCATGCATAAAACACCTAATCGATATGAAGTGGAAGGTAGTTGGTTCACATAAACATGCCGACTACAATAACTCTGAATTCCAGTTTTGATTGCTGGTAAAATAGATGTGTGTAATTGAGAGAAAAATATTGTGAAGCATTTGGCGGACGATAAAGATTTTTAAAATAGTTCTTTGTCTGATTTGTTCATAAAAAAGGTGACCCAGGCACTGAAAAAAGAACATTTTAATAACTCTGATTTCACTTGAATACATTAGAAAATCTGAACATTAAAATTATAAACATTTTTTTCTTACTATACTTAACTGCAAATTCAGTGTTTTAAGAAAAAAAAAAAAAAAATAGACGAATTCACTTTGATATAATATAATTTTCTGTGAAAATATAAGTGTTCAACTTCAATCACATTTTGGTGTGATAATGACCACATTTCATCACAGTAATGTTTGCAACTTGCCATATTTGTCCATCATGTATAGGTGTTTGTCTATTATATAGAAGTTACAATATATTTTGCGAGGTCGTGTTGCTCAGTCTGTAGATATGTAAGTAATGTTTATGGACTTCGTTTCGTCGTCCTTCGTACTTTGCCATGGCGTTGTCAGTTACGAATGTCTCCTCGGTATCTCAGTTCCGCATCTGATTCATATTTTAAATTGACTTTGCTATGTAAATGTTTTGGGTATGTTCTTTGCAAAAAGAAATCCGTTTTGATAAGGCATTTATGTCAATGTACTCAAAACAATATAGAATATAAAGGACTACAGACTGTGTCGCGCATCAACTACCAGATTGATTAAAACATATTAATTACACCTGTGTTTATTAGCTAGCATGCACAGTGCAGTTTAATTGCACATTACATTACCAAATATTCTTGTCTGGATTTATAGTATGGAATAGTAAATTATCTCAAAATGAAATGTCTTCTCAGTTATCCAGATTTATGTCAATGATTCTGTGTAGGTTTGATGTTCTCTCCCTCGGAACATACGAGTATCTCAGAAGCAAACAGACGAAGCACAGGGTCAAACAGTATACGATTCTACGTCTGTTAGTCCGTGATCAGTAAAGATATGACTGAAAACCAAAAACAATGTAACCAATGAAAGAAAAAAGTCAAAAACCAAACCAAATTTAAAACAACAACCCACAATGCACAGCACAACGTTGTTCAGTGAAAATTAAACTGGTCAAAAACTAGCAAAAATTAGTTGATGGCATATTTAGTTTAGCTGTGATTCACTAGTCAACCATCAGTTATGTACAGTCATTCACTTCAGAAGTGGATAAAAGAGTATAACACAATGTTAAACAATCTAAATGAGAAAGTAAAGGCATGAGATGGGCTAATCACTAATGTTATATTTCAGTCTACTGTTTCCCCAGTTGATTTAACAGACAACAAACGAGAAATCAGTAATCCTAATGATCTACACTTAGAAAAACTCTGCATAGCAGAGAACAGTGATCAACCTTCTTCACGAGAAGGAGAGCCAAAGTTAAAAACACAGGAATCGAGAAATGTTAACGGCCACAATGAAAACAAGGATAGAGATAAAGGTAAATCTATTGTATACGTAAGACAAGGAAATTGAAGTAGACAAAAGCTTTTTTTTTGAAGTGGACATTTCAAAAGTATTGGTATATACTGCTGGCAGTACGGAAAAACAGATGAGGGAAAAGGGAATTACCCGACACCTAAAGGTAAAAATAAATAAAACAGGGATCAAAAAAGGAGTGAGCCATATAATTCATAATGGTTAGGCTGGTAAAACAGGGACTGTAAAGAGGGAATATTATTTGATTATAACTCAACGCCTTCAAAACGACAATAAAACAGAAAAGGGGAGTAAATCCATACTTAAAGGTAAGGCTTAATAAGAGACTGAACAGAGAAAAAAAACCCATAAGGGTAAATATAATAATACTGCGAAATGTCTTTTGGCATTGTGTACCATTGTTACAATTGATGTGAACTGAAATAATCGTCATCTAATTTATTTCTTGACTGCGTCAAATAGTTTACAAAGCTTGTGAAAATAGATTCGGAAGATCAAAAACAAGGACAGATAAGGAAGATGAATATATTCCTTTATTAACGACCCATGCAATTCAACTATATACCCGATAGCTGTATAAATAGATATGGTCAATATCTTGAAGCATATAGAAATGAAGTATATAACACAATCACTTTTGTTATTTGACGTAGTACACATGTATATATAGATGAATTCCATATTTTCAGGTAGTGCAACACCTCAACGACAGAGAGGCAATTTCGGGAATTACCAGAGGAAACCAAGAAAGGTTAAATTATCTAACATAGAAATTAAAAAGAATGTGTTAATAAATAAATAAAAATAAAATTTGTTGAGCGATAATATAATGATAGATTATATTAAGTGCATTACTTACAATTTGTTTGCCCATATTGCAATAATGATTGTTAGTCAAAGGTACATTAGCTACGTAAATATATGACTTTTGGAATGGAAAACTACTTTTGCCAAGAAAAAGTAAACTGATAGATATACTGCTTTATGCAGAGTAAAATGAAACGTTGGGTAAATGTAGAAGAAAATTGATAATGTACGTTCACCAATTAAATAGACCTCCATTAATAATAAAACTATAATTTGTCTTCTATGGTATATAACAAAACCGATATCGAATTTATTTATACTTGGACAGTGTGAAGTTTATATCGTGCTACACACAAAAAGATGTGAAATGACTACATTGCTTGTTTTCATATTCAAGCTCTGCAAACATTCTTACATTATTCTTTTTAAAGATTACACACAGAAAAAGCACTATTGTTTGACTAAAGATCAAACAAAGTTTGATGGAATTTGATATTAAAATGAAAAAAGGTCTTATAATGTATTAGTATATTTCAGTGATAATAGGGAAGTAAGGGATTAAATGTTCTTAATTCTAAAGTGTCGAAACTAACAGAAGACCAAACATCATATATGCAATGTACACTAAAAGTATTAATCAAGAAATACATACGCTTTGTAAAATTTTGAAATGAACTTTTATCAATTGCTCTGACCAGAGATCTGAAAATGTGGTAGAAGTGGTACACACAAAAAGAATCTAATATGCAATGTCTAAACCGACCAGAATTTTATAACTTTTAAGGCCAGTCAATTGGATAAATAAAGAAAATTCATTGGGTGACTCCAATCATAACTTTGAAGTATTTATTCAAATAAAAATGTTTAAATCAGTAATGAAATCTAAGCAATTCAAACGTATTTAAACTTTATGAAATTATTGAAACGCTAATATTTCAGAGACAAAAATTTTCTCTTGTCATATGTTTAAATTATCATTTAATTGAACTTGCTATGTCCCTTTGGTATCTTTCGCCTCTTTTTTGCCAGTTACTTTTAATATTTTTGTACATGCAAACCATTGAACATGTACCTTCTTACTTGATTTAGCTCTGTTTTGAAGCATATATATCAGAGGCTGATCTCAAGAAAGGACTGGATTCAGGACAACTAATAGAGGTAAGCTTACGGTTACAGTCAATGATGACCCTCTAGCTTAGATCCAGTAGTCCTTAAATAGCTAAGATTACTTTTACAATCAATGCTGTGTTTTAACTTTAGGTCCAGCAATACTTATGCGGACAAGTTTACTGTTTTTATCAATAATGTCTCTCTAACTTAGATACAAGACAGTATACATGTTAGATAATTGTTACAGTCAATGTTGCGCATCTACTTTAGACTTTGGACTGCTCACACAGGTAAGCTGTAACTATCAATGCTGTTCCCCTAACGTATATCCAAGGCAACTTCTACATGAATCTTACTGTTATAGTCAAGGTATCCCTTTAACTTCAACCAGGACACTTATACAGGTATGCTTACTACATAAATCAATGATGCTCCTCTAAAATAAATGTCCGGCACTTATGAGGGTCTGGATTGAATTTATAGAAGAGAGAATATTGGGCCAAGACTACACAAAAATCGGCCAAACATAAAGAATACCGATAAATAGGCAACAAATATCTCGATGCCATCAATGTAGGCAATATTCTTCATAAATCAGTTCAATCGCCACACCTATTGTAACTTCAATTTTTAATTATAAACACATGAGGCAGGATCTCAATATTGACGACTTCAAGTCTTAACTTCCATAGTGCACATGTGTATGTTCCCCATTCACACATAACCCGGCTGGCCAAGTTATTACTTGTCACCTAAACACTGCCATCAACATTTCTCTGTGAAATGTGTTAATCAAAGGACCAAAATATCGTGAACCTAAATCCATCGATTGGAAACACAACTTTAAGTTCTAATGGATTCAATCGAGGGCTATGCCAGGCAATGGGCTAAACCCTTAAGAGAATATATATACTCTTTCCGAATGGGTAGAGACTGCGAGTTAGGTGATACAAAGTAGAATAATAAGACTGGATTTGTCTATAAACACTCATGCTACATCTATTTTCAAAGACCAAAACGTTGCTACGTACCTCACCGACCTCCTTGTATTTCCCATTCCTTGATAGAGAGTTACTGCTTACATAGACCCCTTCGAACCAATAGTTATAAGTGCTAAAGTTGAAGTAATCCCTTCGAAAGGCATGCGGACGCCATCGCGAGTCAGTTGACCGTTATGAAATATCTGTGTCAGAGATGACCACGGATTTGTTCGAAGTGTTTTAACCACAATCTTGTCCACTTTTCTTCGACTGCGACATCACCGAATGAGACTAATCTCCAAATCTGTACTTACCATGACCAACACGACGAGTGTTACTAATGGAGCAGAATCTGCTTACCCTTCCGGACCCCCAAGATCAGGCCCAGTTTTTGATAGGGTTCGTGTCGCTCAGTCTTTTATTAGTTTTCTATGTAGTGTTTTGTGGAATTTCGCCTTTTCGTCGTATTTCATTTTTTGCCATGGCGTTATCTCGACTTAGGAACCTTAAAGTCCCCTTGTTATCTTCCGCCTCTTTTTTTTTTTTTTTTTTTTTAACAAAATTAGTGTTCAGAAATGGAGTTTATACTCATAGATCTTGATATGTTATCATACTCACTTTTTGAATATTATTTTATAATTGATTTTTTTTCAGGGTCCATTCAGAATTAATCCTAAGAATTATGAAGAGGCATATATACCACATCCTGTACGTCAGATACAATCATAGTTATAAATACAGATGTGCTTATTGCATATTGTGTTAGTCAGGTCGGAAGTACACTTCTATATTTTTTGTCTTCAAATGTGTTAGAATTGTTATTTGTCTTGTGTAATCTTCAATTGATTTTTTTTTTGCATTTTGTATATTTAAAGAGTTTTAATATTTTAGGTAGATTTATTACAAACATTGTAGTAAAGGTAAACCTTTCCAACACAGGGATTCTACCTATCATGAACTTTGGAGGATACATGACTTTTTAAAAAGTTATAAAATATTAAATATTGATACATAAACTATATAAAATACCTACATGTACACACCTGAAAAATATCTTAACACATAAAATAGGAAATAGATGTTAACATTACAATTGAATATAGTTGCATGTATTTTTATAACATTCTTTATGGACGGTAGTTGTTTCAGAAACTGTCAGTGATAAACAAGATGTTCCGTCGCTATATTATGTTATTAACGTGTAATGTTCAGTTCATATGTTTCAAAAACTCGAATCTATACAAAGTCAATTATGTTAGACCCTGCTCACACTAGAATTTTTGAATTGATCTAAATAAAGCGTTCACATTATCTTTGATCTTAACGATCTCTATCAGTCTAATCTGAACCACTGCGTTCACACTACAAGTAAAAATGTATAAATAGAAATATTTAATCAAATTAATGTGTTGGTACACACGCTTGCAAAAAAAAAAAAATAATGGATTAAGTTATTGTTTCACTTGCATTACAAGTTCAAATGTTGATACTGCTGTTCGTATAGTTTTTCGTTAATTTTCAGCCCTTTTATGTTGGTCAATCATTTTGTAACAAATTGCACGTGTAATTTTGCCACCATACATGCGCACAAATAATTTTCAATTCAATCGTTCTAGTTTAGACTGATCTCTGCGTTCACATTTAAAGTTAGATCCGTTCACATTAGATTGATTCAAACTAAACTACCTTTTTTGGTGTTTTACTTTAGACCGATTCAAGATCGATTCAAAGCGTTCACATTGGGCTTAAATCGATCTAAAGTGAACTGATCTAGTTCAAATCGATCTAAATGTCCAAGTGTGAATGGGGTCATATTAACATAGGTTTCCTGGTAGAACAAAAATAGGGTAGGTATATGAGTAACATATTTTTTTAATGTTTTACATAAACTTTATTAGGAAATCTTCCTGACTTTCATGGTGTTTAACAAAATATTGTATTCGGAACTTCAAAGGACGTCACTTCGATATCTATAACATACGTTAGGGTAGGCATGATAATTCAGGGAAGGTAGAGAGGGGAATATAAATATATTTTGTATTGCCTTATGTAATTTAATATTAGAAGTTTATTTTAGGAGAAACAGTTTTGTTTCAAATTGGTAGAAACACTTTATAAAGTATCCAATAGCCGCATTTATAATCAGATGAAAATGAATCATTTGCTTTGATCTAGAAATAATGTTTCTAAAACAAATAATGCCGTGTTTGTGCATACTGTGGACATTGGCATCAACCATTAGAAAAATGTTTCTATGTGCAGTGTGCTCCATATAGGAGCGTAAAGCCATTTTTGTGACCCAGATCAAGCCAAAGTTTTTCGGCAGATTCCTCGTCTGTTATTCTAAAAATCCTATGTATGTTTTCTAATGACAAACATTAATAAAAAACAGTTGAGTCAAGGTAGTTTTTGATGAAGTTGAAGTCCAATCAACTTGAAACTTAGTACACATGTTCCCTATGATATGATCTTTCTAATTTTAATGCCACATTATAATTTTGACCCCAATTTCACGGTCCACTGAACATAGAAAATGATAGTGCGAGTAGGGCATCCGTGTACTATGGAGACATTCTTGTTTTTTATATGCTGAATCTAACCATGGAATTAGCTTTTGGATATTGGACCATTAAGTAGATTAAATGTCCCATTTCAAATTTTTAAGTTATCAGACCACATTTATTCTATGTCAGAAATCTATAATGTGTCAAACATTTAATCACTATCCAAATTCAGAGGTGTATCAAGCTTTCATATTGTGTCCATACTTGCCCCAACTGTTCAGAGTTCGACCTCTGCGGTCGTATCCAGCTGCTCCGCATTTTTGTATTTAAGGTGACAACCGTTTGACTATCAAGGAACGTAGATGTCCAAATGCAAGTGAAAAGGTGCATTTCTATACCTGCGATTTCGTTCTTGCGACTTTTCAACAAAATATCGAATCATGTCAGTTGTTGATTTAATATTGAAAATTTTACTGAACTATCCCGTATACATTTTTAAGTTGTTTAATTCGTTTTTCTTTTTGAAAAGGGTCAATTTGCTATTGCTCATTCATAAAATTATCGTAAAATAACTACGCACGCTATAGTAATGTAATCTTATCTTACTTTATCATGTTTATTTGTTTTAAAAGTAGAACAATTTGCGCGTTCCAATTACACTTGCCATGTTTTTAATACGAACCCTGTTATTTAATAAGGGCTTCCTTAATTGCTGATTGATACCATAGATGTGGGTATTACATCCATGTTGATACTGATAGACTCCACTCTGTAAAAATGATATAATAATCAACTGATCAAGGTTACTTCCCGAGACAGTGTCAAATGTCATAATGACCCTTTAGTGTAGGCAATTGAAAATTATTACCTGTGATTCTCGGAAATTAAAAAGTTTTGTGTTTTATATTCTGAAGTTTAAAAAATAAAAAAAACATTTAACTGAAAGAGTGTTTCTGTTTGTCCTATGTTAAACCCAAATAATCTTTTCACTTACTTTAACAATGTTTCGTCATGTCTGGTTTTGTGCAATGTGTGATCGGCGTGTTTTCGTTAGATGGTTAAAAATAGAACTTACTAGCCTTGACCATGAAGAACATCGTCAAGCGTATTTATAATTACTTCATGAAACTTTTAACTGAACATTTCTTTATTTAAAAATCCATTGTGTTGTATATTTTACGCGACCATGGTAATGAAAGGGGTAAAGCGTGAGCCAATTCATAGGTTAATCAACAGTTAACTTGCATTTCATGAAAATTTCAGAAGACTGAGGGTTCCATCTTCAAATCTTTAATCGGTATGTATGGATGAATGATTCTTATAAAAAAATCGGAATTAGTTCGGAATTATTCGAGTTACTCGCGTCACAAAAGTTGAAATCATCAACTGAGTGGTCAAATTTAAATCAATTATGATAATTAAAATAAAAATAAAAGCAATAAAGATAAATGATGCCAGGTGGATTGTCAGGTAAAGTTATTGCCCAGTAATAAACACCTTACAAGGGGGCTAATCTATTATGATTTTTTCGGGAGTTATACGTTTCCACAAATATATTTGCCTCCACCGTAAGCCTGGTAAATGTGTCGCAACCCCCCCCCTGGGAAATGTAAAACATTGTAAATAGGACTTTCTGCTGGATAAGTCTTGTATTGATATAAAGTTAAAAAATCCTTACTTCTCTGTCAGGCTTAATTCTTTTACATGCGGAGGAAAGATTAAAGTCACAAAAATATTAACTAGGCAGCAATTGCTTGAACAGCCTTTCAGGCTTTGATTGATAAATACATTCTGTACCAAACAAACCTCATTTAAGATTTGTACATAACCCAAAACACTCTCCAAGTTTAAATATTTATCCACTTAATTATAAAAAAAATAACAATGCATCTGAAAATCTCCAATCATTATTTTGCGATCTCTTTTTTTAGAAATCTGTTATTATCATGAAAACAAAAATAAGTCAATAGGAATACAAAAGACATTCTCCCACTTCTCTGTTGCTTAAAATTTCTGAAGATTTATGCTTTGATCAGTTGTACATAAAATTGTGGACTTACACGTATCAGCATGCCTGACGTTTACTTTTTGATTAAAAAATACGTTTTTGA
Source organism: Mytilus coruscus (assembly GCA_017311375.1). NCBI lineage: Eukaryota > Metazoa > Mollusca > Bivalvia > Mytilida > Mytilidae > Mytilus > Mytilus coruscus. Next base: position 66,981,301 of record CM029607.1, read on the forward strand.
GAAAACTTGGACAGATTTTAGTTAAATCGTCATATGGGATGGTAATGGTATACTTATGTTACATTTATACACATATAATCTTTATTGGGATCATAAGAAGAATAATACATTATCTCCTTATATCCGTAGGTCTTAATGATTTTAGCTGATATATATATTTTTTATATGAAACAACATTCTGAAATGTAAAAAGTAATAATATAAAAAAAAAAAACTGCATTAAAAACAAGCAGCAACATAGTTGCTAATACCCAGGTGATTTTATTTTTGTTTGATTGTCTGATTGCTTATGTTTCACATCAGTTTTTATAAGAATCAGCCTAATTGATTTAGGAAATAGGAATACCAAGGATTATTATAGCCAACTGACCTTGAGTTAAGTAGCAAACACCAAAGATATATGTTGCAAAGTTTAATATATAAATATTTCATAAACAAACTAAAGAATATTAATGTCGAAAAAAAAACAGTCCCTAGTGAGGTTTCATTCAATATAAGTATTAAAAATATGTCACAATTGAATATTTTTCTCTAGGATGGTGAATCAGATATTTTTATTTGTGGTATGAAGGACAGAAACCGAGCTTTGAATGGTGATATAGTAGCTGTGGTTCTAGATGACAGGGATAACTGGAAGGTTTGATACTTTATATAAATTGATTAGATAAATACTGATTTTCATGCTGCAAATGAAAGAACATTTAACATATATCTTACATTAAAACAGAATAATTTAATTTTGGATGTAACACGTCTTCTGATTGGCTGAAAGTGTTTTGTCTATCAGCTCATAAATATAATTTTGTCATCTGACCGCGACGTCATCAACGTTTTTTTCATAATTTACTCCTTAAAAATGGAATTTAGAATTAAATTATAAGGAATGACTGTAATATTTTTTTCTGTCTATTCGAAATAACCTAAAAAATGTGATGCACACTTTTAAATTAACTGTTTACAAAACTTTTGAATTTTTGAAAAATACTAAGGCTTTTCTACCCCAGGAATAGATAACCTTAGCTGTATTTGGCAAAACTTTTAGGAATTTTGGTCCTCAATGCTCTTCAACTCCGTACTGTATTTGGCCTGTTTAACCTTTTTGGATTCGAGCGTCACTGATGAGTCTTTTGTAGACGAAACGCGCGTCTGGAGTAAATTCAAAATTTAATCCTGGTATCTATGATGAGTTTATCTAAATAACCCGCGGGTTATTCAGTGTGCCCCACATTTTGATGTTATTTCTTCATAATTAGAAAAAATATTACAGTCATTCCTTAAATAAAAAAATGTATATATCAGTTCAATCAGTTTAATCACAGATACTTGCAATACATTTTATTTTATATTTTAAGCTGTAGAAGTATTTTATTTTATTTTTATTTATATGACAGTTATGTACCAGAATTTATTTAATATAAATTGTTTTATTAAAGTTTCATCATATCCATTTTAAACTAAATTAAAGGCATGTTCCTTTTATTTGTTATATTAGTACTTCAAAATCTTTGAAGAATATGGCTTTTTCTTAAATTATAAATGATTTTAATTTCAGATACATGTAAACAATTTAAAAGAACTTAAAAAAAAATACCAGGAAGTTGAATCCAGTGACAATACAAATGATGATAATCAGTCAGAGGTTACCCCAAGGAAAGAACATCAAGGTGAATTAGACAGCGTGAGTCAACCAGAGAGTAAGATTGTTCAGAAAAACTATCTAACGTTTCAAGAAGTAATGAAAGGAAGTGATGTGGTTAAAAATTTGTTCACAACTGATAATAAAGAAAAATCTCTCTCTGCTAACCGAGTTTTACAGAGAACTGGAAAGGTATAGCTATATAGAAAAGCATCGTTTCATTTATTTAGAGTAAATTCAAAATGAATTTGTATCTCTTATCGAGAATCATCTAAAAGTTTAATAAATGTGATTCCTGTATCACTAAAAATTAAAAGGGACATTTGATTATTTGAATGTTCACCATATACATGATAAATGCATTAATGTCTGAATTTACAGCTTTAACTTTTAATAACAATTACTTTCGAGGGTTATTATTTAAAGAACACATTATATAAGCTGAGAGGGTGATAGAACAGATTTTACCCGAGAAAACATTGTGAACTGAGGCGAAGCCAAGGTTGACAATGTCTTTTCGAGGGGCAACAATCTGCTCTATCACCCTCTCGGATATGTGTTATTTAATTTATCATACTGAATGTTCTGTTTTTACTGTCTATTAAATTTCTAATTCAAAGTAATAAACTATGTCGTCTAGTACATAACAATCATCCGTATTTATTAAAGCGCACACTTGAGCAAGCATCTCGGTGAAGGGTAACAGAGTATTTGCCATGGGATAGAGTAAATTGTCTCCCTTGTATAGGTTTCATAACGATTGAGAATTAGATATCGCTTGATATCAACTCGAGTTATTACATTTCAATACAATAATAAACGAACCTTCGGCAAGTTTATTATTACTATATAAATTAAACAACGAGCGATATCTAATTCTCACAAGTTGTTAAACTAATTTCTCTTATGGTCAACACTCTCGTTGTGTTAAATTAAAAATTCCGCAAATAGTTGATCTAGTCTTTGGCACATACAAGTATGATGACATATGTCCTGTTCCGGTGTCAAACTTTAATATCGGATATTTTAAAACTTTTCGTACACTTCAGAATATAATAAAGTTTGACAAAAAAAAAGATTTTCAGCTGAAAAGTGTGAGTGTTTTGTATATTATTGAAGAAATCAAATATGTCTGTTGCCATGGACGAAATGTACATCGTCTTAACCTTTGAAAGTCATCAATGATCTAACGAATAGCCAATGGTAATATCGTCTCATGATGCTGGATAAACCTATCAAATTAACACAGATTTTCGTATCACTTTTTCGTATCACACTCCATGCAGTGTGATACGAAAATATCTCTTCATGCAAGAAATAGATAACAGGCCGCAACAATAAGAGAAATTAGATTATTCACTTTAAGCGTTTGAATATTAATTCGTTTTATATCATTTGGATAAAAAAAATACATTATTGATTATAATGATACAGGTGCTCATTATGAGTATGGGAGGAGTTTTGATTTCAGGAGAGATCTATCCAAGATTTAAAATATGTATTTGGTGATTATAGAATGTGAGGACACCGATTGTTTATCTTAAGAAAGATATGAAGTTGCGATTCTGAAAATCGGCTCTTGATTCTGAGTGAGAAAACATTATACAAATCCAAAATTTTTTAATATATAACAAAATAAATTTTACTACAGTCTGGAATCATGTTTTAAATCACATATGAATAAAAGGAGATGTGGAGTATACACAAATGAGACAACAACTTTTGGAAACAAAAATTACAGATTAGATTTCAAAATGGTCGTAGAGCAATGTATTCATATACATATGTATATTTAAAACAAAAACACTAAATAATAGCAAAATTTAAATTCTTTAGAATTTAATGTTTCATAATCTTTACATGTAATAATAAAATTTCATAATAATTATAATGCAGGTTGTGGCTATGATTCAGCCTAAGCATTCTAGAGTATGTAGAGGAAGTTTACATTTAATGAATAATACAAATCAACATACAGCACTGTTTAGACCACGTGATTCCAGGTTACCTAGAATAATGATTCCGAAGGAGAATTTTCCAAAAGGTAAGAAAAGTTAATTTACAGAATGGGAATTCAAAGATTAACTATTAGACCACATGTTGCCAGGAATAAGACCCTTATTGATTGTCCATTAAATAAAAAAAAAAACTATGTATATTATTACTTTTTACAGACAAATCTTTGTTCCACAGATTGCCTAGCATTAAGATCCCTATGGATATTTGTCCAACTGTAAGAAAAAGTCCATGTGCAGTATTCCTGACAGTCCACTTGTCCACAAGTCACTTAATGTTATAACAGTGTTTGTCTGGACAATTGTTCTAATGATATGAAACGTCCAGACAAACAACATATTACAGGTGGTCTGAAAATAGTATATCAAAGTGTCAGAATGTTTACGTATATATTTTTCTAAGGAAAACCACTATTTCAAACACATTTGTTAAGGGCTTTTCCAGTAAAATTTACCTAGAAGGGGCGGAACGCCAACGATATTTTTTCCATAGGTGGGGGTTATCAACATAATTGTATTCTGGAGGGTGGTCGTCCCGATTTAAATTCATTTCTGTTGGTGGGGGGTTTCTGAATGATAGGTTAAACATATTGTACCCTCTGTTATGAAGGAAATTCTCCTGAAAAGGTCGTCCAAATGCAAATAAAGTTGGCAGACCACTAATTTTAAGCGTCGGTTTGTGTTCTTGTCAAACGCAAAGAGCCAGAAGCAGGAAGAGTTATCTCTTGGAAGTCTGAGTTATCTTCCCGATCCTGACACATGTGCTCGATGCTCCTGCTATTCTATGGAGAAAGTGGTGTTTTTTGGAGAACAATGGTCTGAAAGACCTCATTGATATATTTAAAGGTAAAGTATTGACTTTATTAGAAAGCCAGTGTGATTTTGAAATAAATCATGGAAGTAATCACGGAAATAAATGTGAAATATGTCTGTAAACTAGTGGAAGGTCCAGACCACGAGACACCTCATCACGAAATTATCTCTGTTTATATGGATGCAGACACAATTTGTGCATGTACCACACAATGTCGGGATATTAAATATTAATCTTTACTGATGTTTGGCTATTTGTTTCTCTTTCCTTGCAAAGAATATGTCCTTTAAGGAGGACTGGCCAATTCTCTGCAATTTTGTCATAAATAACATTTTATTGCATACAATTTATAACATTGAGAATGGAAACTTCTTTAAGTACCCTTTCTCCTTGTCTTCCCTCTTCCTAAACAAATATGTGTGGCTGACATCCTAACTACTGGGTCCCTAAAAAAATTATGCTACGACCCAATAGATTTGTTCTTGCTTGTATGTGGCCTTGGATATTTCTAAAACAAAAATAAGCCTTATTTTGCTGAAAAATCTGACATTGGTACAGATAGTATATCATCTTGCCCAACCGTTGCCTGTTGAAAAAAAAAATTGTTAACGAAATTTAAAGTTACACCGAGCCAATCAACATTACCAATAATATTTTATGGCCTGAACTAAATTCCTAGGCCCAATATCAACCCAACACTTGAAACATGAAATGGTTGGTGCCAATCGGTTGCCCCACTGAAGAATTTTCTGTACTCGAATCTCTTTCCTTGCCAAGAATATGTCCTTAATAAGTGGACTGGCCAATTCTTTGCAATTTTTGTCCAAAATAATATTTTATTGCATACAATTTATAACATCTTCAAGTACCTCTCTCCCTTATATGCCGTATCCCCACAAAAATATGCGTGGGTGACATCCAAACTATGCGGTCCCTAAAAAAATATTTATGTTTGGCAAAGACAATTAGATTTTTATTGCTCATGTTGCGTGGGCGGCATTGTAAATTTTAAAGGAAAAAATGCCTAATTTTTGCGGAAAAATATGGCCTTGTTACACAAGAGAGTATATCATCTTGCCCATTATTTGCCTATGGATAAAAATATGTATAGAAGAAATAAAAAAAAATAAAAAAAAAATGTACACTGTGCCTACCAAAAAATATTTATGGCTCAAACTAAACTCCCAGGCCCAAACTCTGAAACATCAAATGTTTGGTGCCAACCAGTTTCACCACCTGAACAATATGTCGTACCTGAAAATTTGATTTACAGTTTTAAAAATAAAATGGGCCATAATTAAAATGGCACTTGGCATTTATCATCTGTTGTTGTATTTCAATCTTTAAAACTACTGGACCTGATATATATTTAACCAAAATATTCGGGAATAGAAAATGGAATTTTCAAAAGTATACACTTCTTTTATACGACTGCAAAAGATTTGCATTTGTATATAATATGTAGCGATGTCATCGGCGTCCAAAGGGCTTGGTTTGCCACTTGACTGTGAGTGATTCAGGCTCTCTAAGGTTTCTGGGAACCTCTTGGTTCAAATAGTGACATAGCTAGTGCAACAAGGAATGGAATCTTGATCTACATGATTATGTGGTATAAAACAACTCTTTAGCGTATGTTGCACCTTGATTGAATAGACATCACTTCACAAGATCTTTGGCCGTCATCACAAGTTGATTGACCGCTATGGGTTGTCTGTATCACACGTGACAACATCCTTCTACAGTTGTCTTTTCCTCTGTTCCCGAAAGTGACCTTCATGAGAAACACATGGGGTGTTTTGCAAGAAGCAGGACCTGCTTACCCTTCCGGAGCACCTGAGGTCGCCCCAGTTTTTTCGGGGTCGGTGTTTCTTGTTTGTTTTTAGTTTTCAATGTTGAGTGTTGTTGTTGGTCCTTGTGTGTCTTATTTGTTTTCTGGTTTGTCTTTTGACCATTGATTGCCCTTCTTTTTGGATAGTGCTTCAGTTGTCGACTCTCGAAACTAGAAAATGAGTCTATAAGCCAGGGATGTCCCTCCCATAATTAATATATAACAGTTAGAAAATTAACCAGTTGATCAAGCATAATATATAGGTCAGAGTGACCTACAGTTTATTGGGCCATGGTGCTTACCCAGCTCAATTATCTTTACTATAATATGTCTATGTTCCGAGATATGAACATAAACCAAGAACTTAACCAGCGTAAAATGAAGGTCAAAGTGACCTGAATTTTATTGGACCATGGAACACTACCCAAGAGACTTTCATAGGTGAAGTATCACTACTATACCATGTCTACTCTCCGAGATGTGAACATAATCCAATAACTTAACCAGAGTCACTGAAGCGTAAAATGTAGGTCAAAGTGACCTGAAAGTTACTGGGCCATGGAACACTACCCAAGACCCTTCCATGGTTGAAGTGTCATCACTATACCATGTGGACATAACGCATGAACTTAACCAGAGTCAATGAAGCGTAAAATGAAGGTCAAAGTAACCTGAACGTTATTGGACCTTGTAACACTACTCAAGATGCTTCCACGGGTGAAGTATGATTACTATAACATGTGTACCTTACGAGATATGGATCATCAGCAGCATTCAAATCGAAAAGAGTATAAATCAAAATTGTTTAATTACACAATTTTCAATAAAAAGAAATATGCACATGGACATACAGATGCAATACTACACATGAACTGTAAGATGGAGAAAACTGTAATGTGGAATAAATGTCCAGGAGACAACATTCCAAACAAAACAGCATATACAAAATATCTAGAAAAAGACTAGCAGTCGCCAACAATAGACCAAACCCATGATGCTTGGAAGAACAGACAAACCCCAATTTAAAAATGCACACATTAGACTGAGAAATTCTGATCTCAAGACTTCATTTATGAAAAAAATATTGTGAAAATTTTAATAAAACCATTTTAAACAAAAATTACAAAGTTTAAAAAAATGCTTCTGGCTAGGAGTGGTCCATTTTTATATATCTCTTTCCATGCATGGTTCATTTGAAATAAAGGGCGCAGGAATTCTTTAGTCCTACTAAACTATTATTCATGTACTGTTGTTTCAAAATTTCTTTAAATGCAATTTCAAATGAAAAGACTCCAATATTCTGCACTGAAATAGATAAACCAACAAATTTTACATTTATTTTACGGGATGCAACATTTTTGTATACTTAAAAACCTAGCTGACTTAATTTTTTCTCTCGGTAGGGGGTCTTGGAAGAAAATACATGTTCTAGGTGGGGGTATATTTTAAAATCTTTTCCAAAGGTGGGTTGGCGGGGGGGTCAAAAATAAGTGATGTTCCACCCCCCTGGATGATTTTTACTGTAATAGCCCTAACAGTTTGTTAGAAAATAGAATCTATGACAAACGTGATGATTTTTACCTTCCAATTGTAAATTTTCCGTTCCTCAGCAGAATAATATACCCTGTAATACCGTCCTATGACATTTACATATCTCATTTAGAACATCATGCTTGTGCATGTTCGCACTATACGGACTATGTTAACAGGGGTATGTTTCTTTCACTAAAATTGCCCCAACAGAGTTACAAGGAACAATGACAAAAATCGACACTATCTCAGTTTTACGGCCCTATCATGAGTTGGTTCACCGATATACGATGTGTACAGTCACTTTAATTTACTAGTCAATTGGAAATATTTGACTTCATAGTTTGAAGTTGAAGGTCCCAAATCAAGATTTTCTTTTAGTTGTCAAGGTTAAACCTTGTGCTTAAATAAATTCCTATCAATAATTTGTAATTTTTTTGTATTTTCAGTAAATATTTGTGACACTCTATTTGTAGCTGTGCTTTGGCAAATGTCTTTTTAAATACAACAAAAGAATTGATAGCCTTATTTTCCAGTTGTTTACAATCATGTTTGGCAATTGACAACAATCTTTCAAAGTAATTAATTTTGAAACCACTGTTAATGAAAAACAGTTTTGTTTTGGTACATTCATGGTATTCATAATGTTAGATTTCATATGAATAAATCTATATTAAATAGACTTCCTGAAGCGGCCAGAAGATCATGCAAACACCATGTTCATAAGTAGAATTAATGAATGGAGAGACAACTCTATTTACGCACATGGGTAAGATATGGCTAAATAAATCATTAAGCATAAATAGTATCATAATTAATAAGTGTAGTCTTTAAGTTTTGACACATTAGTTTTGACGTAAAAAAACGCCGGTAAACGACTGTTGCCTTGATAAATTTAGCACTCTCACTGTTTTGTATTGTTGGTTTTCTTTTGCTTTTTATTTTCTCAAACGTGTCCATACCCAAAAGATGTCCGACTTGCCGAAACATATTCATTTCGCTCAAACATATCCTTTAAATCAGATATCGCTTAAACTTGTCCAATGTTATTCCCTGTAAACATTTTGGATTATTTTTGTAGCTCAAACGTGTTTGAAATCGATTTCCTACCTCCTGATTACGAGTCCAAATTATGTCAATGTGGTACCAACATGCGTCGCAATGCGTCGAAATCTTAGCGTTAAGTTTACCTCTTTGACGCTAGTAACGTCGTCTTTCCTTTGTTAGTAAGTTTTGTATAATTTATATTCTTTAGAACACAATCTCGTCCTCTTTACATCGAATGTGACCAACCAAATTAGACTTCAAATCGGGTTTGTACTTACATGAGCAACATGACGGGTGACACATAGGGACAGGATCTGCTTATGCTATCGATATCATCCCGATGTTTTCGTGTTGCTCAGTCTTCAGTTTTTTATGTTGTGTTTTATGTGCTATTGTTTGTCTTTCGGTCGTTCTTCGTACTTTGCCATGTCATTGCCAGTTCGTTTTCGTCTAATCAGTTTGATGTCCCTTTGGTATCTTTGCCTCCCGTGTGAACTTTTACTTCCTATCATTTTGTTTTGATTTCGGGGAATTTCAGGGAAACTAGCTTGCTTATAGACGGTGTACTTTAATAGTGTCTCACTTCAACAAATTTGATTTCCTTAAAGTCTAAAACATTATACATGAATTTCAAATTACTTTTTAATTATGATAGCAGCAGCTCCAAATAAAAATGTCACGCAAATAGCTATTTTGAAAGTTTTGCTGTTAGGGGTATGCAAAGGGACACACTGCAGCATTCTATGCCAGCTGAAAAATAATCATTTACATACTATTGTTTTTTTTAAACTTTTTTGGTTATTGCATGCATATGTTTGTCACGTTTTGGCAAACTTTTCATTCATACTTATAGTCACGTTAAATGTTATCCATTTAGCAAGGTATAGCTATGGGTTTTAGTCTTGCCTTTTCTATTCGTAAAAATATTAGGTTCATTTGTGACTGTCCACATTTAAATAAATTAAAACGAAAATATTTACAGTGCAATATAAAGTATTCAGCAGTAGAAAAATCTACATATTTTTGAAAATCTCCCCAAGTCTAGAAAAGTAATGAATAAATTTACTAATAGCAGAGAATACCAATGATAATAGTCTTTTATTCCAAAGCAATACAGCTTAAAGCATTTACATATAAAATATAATAGCATCGGTGATTTATTACATATGTGTTTTACAATTACAAACAAGTTTGTTTCATTGAATCATCGGCGGAAAATGACAACTAATTATATAAATAATGAAATATTAGCATTATATTATAAATAACGAATCTTATCAGTTAAATAAAGGATTTGTTAAGCTCTTTGATATTATGAACATACAATAATTGGATACATTTATAACAAGATGGGTTTTTCCAAGAAAATGGTTTTATATATTTTTTCTTTTATCGACACTTTCTAAAATATAATGGTATTCATCTTCAATCAGATGTTTATCACACATATGACACAATCTGTTTTCTCTTTTAATATTATAAAATCTACCGGTTTCAATGTTCAGTCACCGGTAGACCAAAGACATGAGATCAACACCAGGTTCTGTATAAAAAGACAAAGTTAAGATACAAACGAAGACATCCACTGAAAAGGGTCCTGACTTTGGATAGGCAAAATCAACTGTGGCATGGTCAAAGTAGTGCCTTTGTTACACAAAGCTTTTTTAAACTTGATCAACGGAATAACAAATGTACACTGAAGAACGTATTGACTTATTGACACACATGTATCTTATCTCCTTTTCTTCCTAAGATACATTCACTATTTTGGTAATTATTTTGGTAATTTTTATGTTTACAGAGAATTGATGGGAAAATTAGGGGAAAGAGGAGAAGTATACGCAGAAACAGAAGGAATCCTGATAGAAAATGATGTGGACGAGTCAGAATTTACAGAAGAGGTGTGTAAGAAAATAGCACCGAACACAGGGTCTTGCTTCAAGAACAGATTCAAATATATTTAAAAAAGGACCCAATAATCATTCGATATGCAAATATATGATGATGATTAATTGTAATATAATTGGACTATACATTGAAGTACATAATGACTTTAAAAATTGAATCATGATCAAAAACAAAATCTATTTGTTATAGTTATCACATGAGGACGCGGCGTGTCAGTGTAAGATCACACCGAAGTCCGAATGGGATACAGCTGTTCTAGATTATATAAAAAAACATTTACGCTTTATAACATCTAGTTAAGAACGCCACACAATTATTACAATATACTTTATATATTACTATATAGTATATACCCTTTATGACCCCGACCATGCAAGACCCTCATGGGTAGTCAAGGTCGTTAAAACATCTTCATCAAAAACAATATTTAAATATGATAAATTATCAGAAAGTCTATATATCCAGTCGTCCTGGTGTAGGAGTATGAATCGTGGGTCTATATGCTAAAGGTCTTGAGTTCGATTCCCAGCATAGACACTGGATTTTTCTTCATAAATTTTTATCATTAGTCCTTTCCGTATAAATATTTCTAAGTTTTATTGTGGATTTGACATTTCCGCCAAAATGTTACAGAACAAAGGAAAGCATGCATAACAAAGAAATTCTTGATGACAAGCTAGGGGTGATCCAGCTCAGATCACCAATGGTAGAACAAAGGAGCTTGGATGTAAGCTTGGAAATCATTTTTTGTTCCTCTATGACATAAGACATATTCTTAGACAAATATTAACTTGATAAACTTTTATCTATTTCAAAATATTGCAAAATAATTCAATATTGGATTGCAGACTATTTTGTAAATTTTCAATGTGGGTAATTAGGTCGATGAACTCATATAAGTAATAAAAAGCCCGAATTAGAAGTTAAAAAATATAATAATGTCACTTCATTCAATTCTAAATTAAAAACAAAAGTGATTTAGAAAAATACTTTAAAGAAAGAAAAAAATCGTTTTTTACTGTCAGTTGGAAAATATCGTCTTATTTTGGGAATTTTGCTATACTATTAGGTAAAAATAAAATATATGCTTTGTTGAATGATAATTTAATAAAACACACACAAAATGTTATTGTCCGTTAACAAGCGAGATACAGTCATGAAGAGGTAGTCCGTAGTAGTTACGATGGAAACAAAAATAGATCTGTCAAATGTATGTATCACGAAGTTAAATTGATAACTGGTACTTCCTTGAGTTTATCACATTACACTATTTTCATATTTGATAACAAGATAGATTAAAGCCAGAAAAAAAGTTTTTCGAATAAACACCATATAACTCATTCTAGCTATAAATTGTGAAAAAGGTGTATGTAAAGACATTTTTGTTAATGTTTTGATAAAAACGTACAGTACCAAAGCGGTACAAAGGCCTGGGAAACACTGTTCATTTTGTAACAAAATGTTTATATTCTTTATCACCCAGATGCTGGGTAGTTTGCCAATGCCAACTTGGCAGATTCCGGATAGTGAGATCACTAAGCGAAGAGACTTCCGTCAGCAGTGTGTGTTTACTATAGACCCTGCGACAGCAAAAGATCTAGATGATGCTCTGTCTTGTGAGAAACTAGAGGATGGTAAATAGATGTAAAATAAAATCGTCTACCATAGATAAACAGTATGGTTTATGCACTGACTAGACACTAGTTTTGATTTTAGGCCTTTGATGTTAAAGTGTCAAAAAAGTTTTCACAATTAGATTGTTTTGCTTATAGACTTGAGATATACACAAATAAGAGATAATCAATAAGCTTGAATGCTTACAGTATGACTCGAAATGTCACAAAATCATTATGAACAGTAAGTTCTACAACAATTAAAAATATCAAATGTAGGCATCTGGTTATATTTCATTGCAGTATATTTTTTTCAGGGACGTACAATGTAGGGGTCCATATTGCAGATGTCAGTTATTTTCTGAAAGATGATTCAGCACTAGACAGGCGAGCCAGTCGCATGGCTACAAGTGTTTATCTAGTTCAGGAGGTTAACATAGTGACATATTTATCTGTTTAGCTCATTTGTTCTAAAAGACCGTAGTTAGCTATAACAATAATTTTGTGTTCTCCGTCGTACATCTACTCTTAACAATATTCTCTTATAAAACTCTTGGTCAATTAGACGAAATACATTTCAATTTATCTAAATGACATTTTAGCAAGTAATATCGGACACTTTTTCGACATTGTGACATGACAGAATTATAGTTATCATTGTAATGAGAAGCACGACGGGTATCACTAGAGGAGATCGAACAGGTCTATCCTTCTTGAACACATGAACTCATCCCTGTTTTTGGGAGGCTATGTATTATTTGATCTTTAGCATTCAGTGTATTGGTTTGTGGAGTGTTGCTGTCTTTTATTCACGTTCTACATTCTACAATGTGAAACAGCAGATTGATCATGTTAATATTAAACCAGCAAAATATTAAAATGGCAAATTCATTAAAATGTTGAACTTATTGTCTGAACCCTTTTCTAAAAAGATAGATTTCGCTTGACCTTTTGAGGAATAACTATTTCCCTTTTATCGGTATGTTGGAGTCATAAGTGCACAAATTACTACATAAGTCAGGCAAATTCAGCTGTAATACTGACCGGATGAATTAAGAAAGAGTTACTTTCTGAATATTTTTTTGTAAGCTTTTCATCACTACGATCTTGTAAGGATATTTTATCAGACTTGTTTGTACAAAATGTTTCAATATGATTAGACAAATAGGAAAATCAACCATTTACCCCTCTAAAATGGCGGCCATGGGGAAATAACTGAAACACAAATTACTTTATATCGAAACCTATCTTTAAAACCAATTATCTCGTTTATACCATCAGTTTCTAGAAATATTAGAACATCAAAATTAGAAAATGGGTATGATTGCACAGAAGACACATATTCACTACAGACCAATGGGCATGGATGTAAACAACCAGAGGGTACTGTGCGACCTTATCTTATGATCAAAAACCATACCGTAATGTAAGCTTTAAAAGGCCACGACACGACAAAATAGGGAACATTTCGAAGGGTAAATCAATGAACAGATGAATGATAAAAAACAAAAAAACAATAAACGAAATACAAACAATTGGAGGCAGCAATTAACGACAACTACCGAATAATAGGATCCTAATTTGGGACACGTATAAAGAATTTGTCGATTTAAATATGTTTATGGACAAGAACATAAGAATAAACTATAAAAATCAATTTAAAAAGGATTGACTCATCAGATCGACACTAAGCACATATATTACCCCGTTCTAACTTGTAATTTATATGCAGGTGGTCTTACATAATAGACCTTTGATATATGTTTCCTACCATAGTTTTGGTTGGATAATTTATTACAAACTGTTTCCTCCTGTCTTCATTTCTTATTTGTTTTATCTGGAAGATATCTATAATTTGAACATTTAAATAGTTTACATAGTTAGCAAGACAGAGTTTGCAAATATTCCATTATGACTCACACCATCAATCAACTCCTTAAAGGAGTTATAATCCCTAACTGTCAGTTTAAAAAGAAGAATCAAGCGTCAAAGACTATCAGCAAAAAAATACAGTACTAATTGATCATAAATGATGAACTCTGTCTCCTAAGAAATGTGTATATATCGAAATAGGATCATATTATAAAAAAAGAAGATGTGGTATTATTGCCAATGAGACAGCTCTCCACCAGAGACCAAATAACATAGAAGTTTAACAAATATTAGTTTAAATTAAATTCTTAGCTTTACATTATAGTTACTGTAAATCCCCCCTTTATATGCTTGAAATGTATGCATTTCCGAATCAACTATTTCGTAAAATACGCTTACACAAACTTACATTTGTTTAAATTTCTATTTATCATTTATATATCAAAACATGGAGGTATTGGTTTTTTTTTATAGATGTACACATCTGTCTTAACGACTACTTTATTGTTGTATGATTCAGGTGATACCAATGTTACCCACAATTCTGAGTGAAGAGCTGTGCAGTTTGAATCCAAACCAAGATAGACTTACGTTTTCTGTCATATGGAATTTATCAGAGAAAGGGGAGGTAACTAAGTGACTAAGCTCTCATGTTTGTTTTTAATAAGAAATACATAATCCTAGTCAAATGTATTATTTAGAACCATAATTTTGACAGTAAGACAGTAATTGATCAACACTTGTAAGTAAATGCATGTTTGAATATATAACACAATGTAATTGTCAGTAAAATATCAAGTATAAATTGATTTAGTCCAATGGAATACGCCATACGAGATTGAAAATAAAGTTAATGTTGTGATGTAAGATTTTTAAAAGAAGTGTATTTTAACAGTAAATTATTATTTTGTGTCTTTTCACAAGATAAAATTCTCAAAGGTTTTATGTTTATTCCTTTCAACATTATGTGTACATATCCCTAGTCCAGGTCAAGTGTCCATCAATTAAATGTATCCTACTCAGAAGAGAAGGATCTTCCAGTACGTGGACGATGTGGCAGCGCAAAATTCCGCTCTTCCGAAAACGCAATATTTTGGTGCTTAATCGCTTTTTTGTGTATAGAAAACTTGCATGGATGCCCCTGTTTGAACATTACACGTATCGGTAAGAAAAATTTTGCATAGAGTGTTCTTTTTCTAACAAATTTAATATAGTTTATCGACTTCGCTACATTTGTTACTGAGTGTTGCCATAACGCAACGTCACAGATACCAAAAACAATAGAGAACAAAGGAGAACAGATAGCAACCGTCCAAAGAAAATAAAATGAACGATATCGGAATATTCGATCTACAAAAGATTAAATCAACGCTAGTAGGCAAAGCCGATCAGATCGATACAAAAACTGTGATGATCGGAATATTGAATACTTTACTTCATCTTAATGAAAAAATCGAAAAAATCGAGACAGATGTTAGGAAAATAGAGGACATTAACACAAAAATGTCATGGGTAGTGGCTCAAGTACAAGAACACGAAGAGCTGCTAAATGACATACAAATCAACAGCAAAGTAATAGAAGAAAGTGTCGAAAGTATGGGGAAAATAATAAATACTGCTTTAAACCATTGTAATAGGAACACGGACTCAATTGAGAACATCGAAGATAGACTCCTGGCTATAGAAACCGAAGACCGATCAGAACACAAGGAAAAGGAAACAATCAAACAAATACAAAACACAGTCACTGATTTAAAATGCAGAAGCAAGAGAAACAACCTAATCTTTTCTGACTTACATTTCCAACAGAATGAAATATGTGAGGTGAAAATTCAAAACTTTTAGAAGCAGAATTAGGGATGAATTATCGAGTACCATTTGGAAATGTTCACCGTGTCGGCAAACCAGGTCTAAATGGGCTCCGTCCTATAGTGGCACGTAGCATTTGTGAACAGTTCCCACCAGAAATTGAAAATAAAAGAAAAGAACTCTATCCAGTTATGAAGAAGGCAAAAGTTGAGGGCAAAAAAGTGAAGCTTGTCCGAGACAAGCTTTATATAAATTGAAAACCGTACAATAACACAACAGCATCAAACAAACAAACAACAGAATATTGAGATGTTCTTTTTAACAACAAATCTTCTTTGACAATTAATGGATCCCCGCCAATACCACCACGTCGATTTAAACGTTCGAGAAATGACTCTGTCGGGATGAAAACGAGAAAAGTAATTGTCAACCCATATGTAGGATGAATCGAGAGAATCATTTCAAGAGGACGTTCATATAGAAAATGAGCAGAACATTTTAAATATACTGTGTATTAACTGTTATGGTCTAAAATCAAAAATCAACTACCCCGAATTTAGTGAACTAATTTACAAAAATTACATTGCTTGCTTTGTAGAAACTAAGACTGATGATTTAGATGACATTCGGCTAAAAGGGTATAAATTTATCTTGAAAAATAGGAAGTAGAATTAAGTCCGGTGTCATAGGTCTAGGTTTTAGAGAACACCTTCATGATTATATTGAGGTTATAAAAACTGATTGTAAATTTGTTTTGTGGTGTAAATTTTCAAACATTATATGTTCTAACCAAGTAGCTATCCTAGGTATTATCTATATACAACCGGAATATACATTATACTCTTCGTCAAGTGCTCTCGATGAAATTGAAAATGAATATTTATATCTTTCAAGCAAATTTGAAAAAAGTATTTTTTATCGGTGACTTTAATGCGTGAACAGCAGAAGACAGAGATTATATTTATGTTAACGAAAATGAAATATGCACTGACGTTGAGGGGGTGACTGTAAACACGGTGTGTGAATTAGACGCGAAAAACTTACCTCGGAAAAGGAATATTTAAAGACAAATGCAAAATCCGTTTTGGGAATCAGTTATTAGATTTTTGTAAAGGTAATAATCTTTTTGTTATGAATGGCAGAACAACAGAAGATATGGAGGTAAATTAACACGTCGAAATGCTAGCGTGGTCGATTATTGCATAAGTAATGTAGCTTTTTCACAAAATTTTTAAACTTTGAAATATTAGATATTTCCAGTTTGTATTCCGACGTTCACTCTCCTTTACTTCTATCAATTAAGTGTTTAATTTTAGATAAGGAAACAGATGATGGAATTGATAATGTCAAAGGTAGGAAAATTCAGGAAGGGACCCGTCAAAATTATTGCTTTTCCAAAAAAATATTGATACTGAAATGATCGCTAACTTAATAAAAGAAATTGAAGACACTAAGAACTTGTCTCAATTTAGTATCCATCCAATTGTACATAAAATAGGAAATAGCATATAAGATTCGGCTAAAAAGACTTTTAGTACTAAAACACCCGTAACTAAAGCTACAACAAAAACCCACCGAGGCACGCAAAATAAACCTTGGTTTGATTTTGGTTGCTCAAAGGCAAGACAACAATTCCGGAAATTTAAACGCAGAAAAAGCTTTTTCTGCACATTACTGCAACCTCACAAAAGCAAGCGAAAAGCAATATAAAAAATTTATGAATAAAACGCAAAAGAAGTATAGAAAAGAAGTCTGAAAAAGAATGAATTCACTGAGAAATAATGATACAAAAGAATACTGGAAAATTTTGAATAACCGTGATGGCACGATACAACCAAATATAGATTTTGAAAATTTGCTTACATTTTTCAAGTAACTAAATACAGTTAAAGACAATATAAAAGATACAATAGACACTTCTCAGGTTGATTGCGATTTCGTTAATAACACCAATGAAAGCCTTAATATGCCAATAACTGAAGATGAAATTTTAAAGTGCGTTAAAAAACTGAAAAACAAAGCCTGTTCAAATGATAAAATTATCAATGAATACATAAAATCTTCCCTTCGTCAGTATATGGAGCTTTATGTCAAATTGTTCAATCTTATCTTTGAACAAAGATACACCATCTTTCTTTCATATGGATTTATCAAAATTTTACAATTATGATTGGCTAAAACATACGATAAGAGCAAGTCTCCAAGAACAATTTATTCAAACTTGGAGTTCAAATATTAATAACAGTCCCAAAAACGGTGAACTATTGCATTTATAAAGAAAGTTTCGCTTTCGAGAACTATTTCAATAAGCTAGACGATAAAGACGTTTTCACTCTTAGTAGATTTAGAACCATAAATCACAAGCTTCCAATTGAATCTGGTAGATGGAAAAACATATCCAGAGAAAATCGAAATGTAACTTGTGTAATAGAAATGAAATCGGAGATGAATTTCACTATATTTTGGAATGTACATATTTTTCAGAAGAAATGAAAGAATGTATAGATAAAAAATAATGTACCAACATTAACACTCTAAAGTTTAAAGCAGTTATGAATTTTTCAAAACAATCAAAACTTGAAAAGTTGTGTAAGTTCATTAGAATCATAAATAAAAAAAAATGGATACTCTCTGATAAAATGTAAACCTTCAAACCTATGCATTCTTTTCTTCTCTATAAGAAGTCTCTATTTGCCGTTACCTCATCATATGTCTTATAATATTATTATGTATGTCTATGTGTTTCTGTATACCATTGTATCAACAAAGGTTTTTTTCAGAATAAATATATACTATCAGAAAAAAATATGTGGACAGTATTGAATTGTGGTGTGCTACTTTTCTTTAAAAAAACAAGAAAATTAAAGGAAATCTAAAAGAAATAATCAAGAACAACATGTAAAAGTAAAATCACAAAAATACCTAACTCCGAGGAAAATCAAAACGGAAAATCCCTAATCAAATGGCAAAATCAAAAGCTCAATCACATCAAACGAATGGATAACAACTGTCATATTCCTGACTTGGTACAGGCATTTTCTCATGTAGAAAATTGTGGATTAAACCTGGTTTTATAGCAAGCTAAACCTCTCACTTGTATGACAGTCACATAAATTTCCATTATACTGAGAACCATGTGTGAACAAAACAAACAGAAAATAGGGGTACAGCAGTCAACATTATGTTATAATCTTAATCACTATAAAAACAAACAAATATGTAACAAAGAAACACAAAAAGCCATATAGACAAAGCACATAAGCAAAAATGAAAGAGAAGAATACAAAATTTACCATAGCACAATAACACAATGACGGGACGTATAAGTACGGAGCCACGTCAAATGGATATCACCAAAATAGAATAAACAGTAAAAGTAATATTCAAAAAGACAAATAAAAGAATACTATAACACGTTATTAAAAAGATAAACAACGTCAGTACCCAGAATCTATACTTCAAGACCATCGTGTTTTATTTGTGAAGTTGATACGGAATATTCATCAACAAGGTCTTGGTACCTTCCGATGAACTTTTTTTTATCAATTATCGGAACTTGTCCAACTTGAACAATGTTGTAAGAGTCAATTGAAATAAAATATTTAGATCATAAAATGTATTTATGCATCTTATCAATATTGTGCCTTCTGGTAACAATTATACTTTCAAAAATGTTATTATTTATAGACGTAAATACCCAATGCATGTCTTTTTTAGATAAATAGGGAATGGTTTGGAAGAACTGTGATTAGATCATGTGTAAAACTTAGCTATGATCATGCTCAGGTACTATAACAATATTTATATGCTTTAGCATGATGCACTTATAGATCATGTAAGACCAATATCGCTCTTTTTTTAGATAAACGTTAGAATTAAGAGCCCATAAATAAGTGTAAACATCTAGAATGTCATATTTTCCCAAACAAAATCTTTCGGAATTTATTTTCTTGGAGCTTCTGCATTTGATATTTTAATTTGATTTTTTAAAAATTACATGTAAATGCATCTTCTTGTGAAACTTTTCCATGTATTAGTCACACTTTTGGTTCTTATTAGTAGATTGTTTGAAGAAACATTAAAGACTGATACTGTTTAGGATGGGGTTCATGTTGTCCAATCTAAAATAGACTTTGGTGGAGAGTTGTCTAATTGACAATCATACTACACCTCCTTATTTTATATGATCTATATAAATGAGATTCATATACTTTGATATAAAATTGTATAGTAATTTAAGGAGATTTTGGTAAATGACAATGAGACAGCAACTCAAAGACACAAACGACCAGAAGAAGTATAGATTTCAACATCTTTAATAAATTATCTTTGCACTTTGCACTCTTGATTTGTTCTGAGATAAAAGGGTATTTATAGATATAAGAAGATGTGGTATGAGTGCCAATGAGACAACTCTCCATCCAAGTCAAAATTTATAAAAGTAAACCATTATAGGTCAAAGTACGGTCTTCAACACGGAGCCTTGGCTCACACCGAACAGTAAGCTATAAAGGGCCCCAAAATGACTAGTGTAAAACCATTCAAACGGGAAAACCAACGGTCTAGTCTATATAAAAAACGAGAAACACTTATTTATACATTTTTAAATGTATGTGTTTGATCGTTCCTATTGAAGGTAAATCACAAAAGAGCGTCAGATACATCAAATTTATATTCGTGCTTTATTTCATATGAACCAATCATTAAAAACAATAAAATAAATTCAAATCTGTCATCATTCTTTCATGTATTATATTTTTTATTTTAATTATCTGTTTGGTGTCTTTCTTTTTTTTTCTTCCAATTGTTCCTGTACGTTGTCGGATTTTCTTTGACTAAAGCGTTTTTGATGTCATATTCGTATCTTCTTCTTCTTTATTATAAGTACATGTATTGGTTAAAACTAAAATCGTTATATATTATCAATGTACATATGTTTAAAGCACTACAGCTGTTGCTGTCAGTTGATTCTTAGTGTCACCAGTTGACATACATTGTATGAATCGTCAGTTAATTGTGTTGTTGTAGCATTTATGTACTTTAATCAAATGGTAAAGTAAACTACCATTCAAAACTACAGGGATTTATAGAGGAGCCAGAAAGGGAATGGACAGAAGAGGAATTGCCAACTATATCTGATGGATACTCGATCAGTCAAATAAAAGAGACAGTATTAAATCTACATAAGGTATTCATTACATCCATCTCATCTAAACATGAACTGAGTAATTCATAATGAAATTATTACAGTACAAATCATTGCCGTCTACTAGGAGGTAAAAGTTTCCTGTAGTAGATATTATATTGAAATACATGTAGTATGAACTGTACAAACATGCATGAACAGGACTCGGCTCTTCAGGCTATTTATCTATTGAAACTTGTCCAATTCTAATTAACACGTATCATGAAAAGGATCCTTCGATACAGTTGTTACATATAGGTTTCCACTTGACTTTCTTTTAAAAAATAACTGTTTTCAATGATTTCCTTACACAAGACTTCTGTGAGTATCAGAAAATATTAGTTATACTTCAAATTCTTAAGTTTTGACATTTAAAAAATTCCGAAATATATTTGCATGTCAATTGTATTACGTTTATTTAATAAGATAGCTAAGAACTTGAGGAAGGTCCGATTTGATAAAGGAGCTTTATACTTAGACCAAGTGAAGTTACAGTTCTCATTAGATGAAGATACTGGAATGCCGAATGGATATAGTGTGTATAAACAAAAGGATAGTAATAGGTAACTTTAAATATATAGGTCAATATATCTATGATTCAAAATCATACATACAAGTCACTTAAGACACGAAGACATTACCAAAATAAAGAATAACACATTTTCATGATCTGAAGTGCATTTCATGTATATAATTTATTAGGAATTCGTCATTTCAGAATCTAAAGGATTTTTGATACTTTCATTGTTCTTGAAACGAAAATTTAAAGTTTTACAAATATATTTTTAACATAATATTCCTTGGTGAATTATGTATAACATAATAATTTCTTTTTTTCAAGATGTGTTTATAATTGGACAAATAATCGGATAAAACGGACATATTTCAGATTGGTAGAAGAGTTAATGCTGCTGGCTAATATAGCAGTTGCTGATAAGATCAAGAAACATTTTCCAGATAAAGCATTGTTACGAAGACATCCCAAACCACAGTCCAAAATGGTGGATGAATTGGTAAGAAAAACAATAGAAATTAAAATGCGAAAGTTTTACATTTGGATAAAGTGTCGATGAAATAATGACTAACTATATAGACATTGTGGAAATATATTAAATATGCTCTTTTGAAAAGCTCTATTGATTGATTAATTGTTTGGTGAATGTTTAACGTTGGGTCTGCACAAAAGGGTTCTTTCACAACAAAATAGATATTTGACATTCGATATGAAGACATTGGTCTGCAAAATATTTGTAATAGCTGTTCTATTTAATTGTTTACTTTTGCAGATGTTATAGCTTCTCTTGCCAGGTGACAGATGAAAAGTTAAAGTCGTTTCAAAATAAATCAATATTTTATAGAATGAAAATGTGTATTTCCACATAAGAGTGTTTCATCTGTCTTATATTACAGGTTGAATGGAGCACAAATGTGGGATTCCCTATTGATGCTACATCTGCAGGTACAATACAGGTAATTATTGTGTATTTATATGTAAAGAGGTTTCTTAAAGTTCAATAATTTTGTTATACTTTTTTCCATACAACAGGAATATATATATATATATACCTTACCAGAGAAAGTAAGGGAAATGTAAATTTATTGACTTTTTTGATTCGTGCGTCACTGATGAGTCTTTTCTAGAGTCTGGCGTACAATATTTTAAGCATTGTATCTATGAAGATTTAATTATTAGTTATAAATCAGACATAAGTTAATATTCGTTCCAACATGTTTTTTTAAAGAGTTTGTTGTGTTTTTTTTTTAATTCAAGCAATACCAGATATATAAATACCTAAGTAGCACAGGTTGCTTACTTAGGGACACCTGTATTTCAAAACGCAATCACTTGACCAGGAAAAAATTAAATGAGTTTAAGCTCCAAGAGTTTTAACCCTTATAAATAGCCCCAAAAATTGTTATTACCTAATAAGCATCATAATACACCATACATCATTATCGTTCATCGTGTTAACTGACTGTCATATGTTAAAATTAACATTAAAAAATGTATTGATGTGATTGACACAAATACGATATCATTTAAATTTGTTTTTTAAAGTATAAGTGTTATGAACAGAAAAATCGACTTTTAATTGTAGCCAACAAAAGACACAAATCAATAATAAAATTAAACAAGATTTATTATACACAAGTTTACAAGAAGTATTACATAAAAAGAAATGTCAACTTAACTGTCAAAATATGAGTCCAATCTTTTATCTTTTCTTTATCCGGAAATCTTCACGGGAATCCACAGAAAATTACGTCCAATAGGTCACAATTTAGTATGATGTTGTTAGTAAATAAAAGTGTCAATCCAACTGCTGAGAATGTTGATGTCTATCGATGTCCAAGTCTATCTATATCTATCTTTAGGGTCAACATTCTTATATATACTCAAACGGAAACTTCTAGACAACGCTAGAAATTTAAATTACGCATCTTTTGTTATGATCATTCTGGAAACGTTATGTAAATGAAATAGAAAGTTCTAATCATTCCATGAGTATCAATGATTGTTCTAGTGATTTCTAAACTGCATAGTTGTCACACAATCTGTATTATTTTGTACACAATATAAAACAATGTAAACATTCTTAGGCCACACAAAACAAGTTAGGCCAACTAAATAAATATAATAGTTACAATATCATAACACCTCCCCCCTTAAAAAAAGTTTGAGTGTAACAAAAACTTTTCATGAATAATATGTACAAAATACATAGTATATACAAAGTATTTCAATAAGTTCTAGATAAAGCATCTGCTATTACATTATCTTTACCTTTAATATGTTTTACAATAACATCATATTCCTGTAACAATAAACTCCACCTAGTCAATCTCTGGTTCTTGTTTCTCATTTTATGTATGAAGGTGAGAGGATTATGATCAGTATAAACAAGAATAGGATGGACAGTGGGATTTAAATATACATCAAAATGTTGAAGTGCAGAAAACAGTGCAAAACACTCTTTTCAATAGTTGAATAATTTTTCTGATGTTTATCTAATTTCTTAGAAAAATATGATATAGGTTTTCAACATTATCATCTGTTTCCGGATATAGGTGACAGATGAAAAGTTAAAGTCGTTTCAAAATAAATCAATATTTTATAGAATGAAAATGTGTATTTCCACATAAGAGTGTTTCATCTGTCTTATATTACAGGTTGAATGGAGCACAAATGTGGGATTCCCTATTGATGCTACATCTGCAGGTACAATACAGGTAATTATTGTGTATTTATATGTAAAGAGGTTTCTTAAAGTTCAATAATTTTGTTATACTTTTTCCATACAACAGGAATATATATATATACCTTACCAGAGAAAGTAAGGAAATGTAAATTTATTGACTTTTTGATTCGTGCGTCACTGATGAGTCTTTTCTAGAGTCTGGCGTACAATATTTTAAGCATTGTATCTATGAAGATTTAATTATTAGTTATAAATCAGACATAAGTTAATATTCGTTCCAACATGTTTTTTTAAAGAGTTTGTTGTGTTTTTTTAATTCAAGCAATACCAGATATATAAATACCTAAGTAGCACAGGTTGCTTACTTAGGGACACCTGTATTTCAAAACGCAATCACTTGACCAGGAAAAATTAAATGAGTTTAAGCTCCAAGAGTTTTAACCCTTATAAATAGCCCCAAAATTGTTATTACCTAATAAGCATCATAATACACCATACATCATTATCGTTCATCGTGTTAACTGACTGTCATATGTTAAAATTAACATTAAAAATGTATTGATGTGATTGACACAAATACGATATCATTTAAATTTGTTTTTAAAGTATAAGTGTTATGAACAGAAAAATCGACTTTAATTGTAGCCAACAAAAGACACAAATCAATAATAAAATTAAACAAGATTTATTATACACAAGTTTACAAGAAGTATTACATAAAAAAATGTCAACTTAACTGTCAAAATATGAGTCCAATCTTTATCTTTTCTTTATCCGGAAATCTTCACGGGAATCCACAGAATATTACGTCCAATAGGTCACAATTTAGTATGATGTTGTTAGTAAATAAAAGTGTCAATCCAACTGCTGAGAATGTTGATGTCTATCGATGTCCAAGTCTATCTATATCTATCTTTAGGGTCAACATTCTTATATATACTCAAACGGAAACTTCTAGACAACGCTAGAAATTTAAATTACGCATCTTTTGTTATGATCATTCTGGAAACGTTATGTAAATGAAATAGAAAGTTCTAATCATTCCATGAGTATCAATGATTGTTCTAGTGATTTCTAAACTGCATAGTTGTCACACAATCTGTATTATTTTGTACACAATATAAAACAATGTAAACATTCTTAGGCACACAAAACAAGTTAGGCCAACTAAATAAATATAATAGTTACAATATCATAACACCTCCCCTTAAAAAGTTTGAGTGTAACAAAAACTTTTCATGAATAATATGTACAAAAATACATAGTATATACAAAGTATTTCAATAAGTTCTAGATAAAGCATCTGCTATTACATTATCTTTACCTTTAATATGTTTTACAATAACATCATATTCCTGTAACAATAAACTCCACCTAGTCAATCTCTGGTTCTTGTTTCTCATTTTATGTATGAAGGTGAGAGGATTATGATCAGTATAAACAAGAATAGGATGGACAGTGGGATTTAAATATACATCAAAATGTTGAAGTGCAGAAAACAGTGCAAAACACTCTTTTCAATAGTTGAATAATTTTTCTGATGTTTATCTAATTTCTTAGAAAAATATGATATAGGTTATTCAACATTATCATCTGTTTCCGGATATAAAACAGTTCCAACTCCTACATCGCTTGCATCAACTGCAAGTTTAAATTGTTTTCAAAGTCTGGAGTGATCAGAACTGGACTATTAATTAAAAGTGATTTGCTATTTTCAAAAGCGTTTTGACAATTTTCACTCCAGATGAATTTAGAATCTTTCCGTAAAAGATGAGTCAATTGTTGACCAACAGTAGCAAAATTTGAACAGAATTTCCTGTAAAATCCAATCATGCCTAAATATCTCATAAGTTGTTTTTATTTGTAGGCTTGTCTCATAAATTCAAGTTTGAGTGGATCGAGCCGGTAAGGATGTTGCTTAATTGGAGAAGCATCACCTACATCGACATCATGACAAACAGCAGTGGTTTTGTTTGGCACATCTGGAAAAAGATTTTTAAAAGAAAATACCAAAGCTTTTAATTTTTCTCTACGATCAAAAGACAGATGTGCAAGTTTTGAATCTAAATTTGACAAAATTTCTGAATTTTTCAATCTAACTATCTCTTATATAGTTTTAGAACTAAAAGGTGGTTCAATTATATCTGGTTTGTCATGATTGTTCTCCAATTTAACCATGGCTAAAGTGGCAACTGGTTTACTCTCACCTTCATTAGTACGCTCAAAATATGGTTTTAACATATTAATGTGACACACTCTATTTTGTTTACGTCGACCTGGTGTTTTTACAATATAATTCAAATCATTGATTTTACTCTCTATGGTAAAAGGACCACAATATTTAGCTTGTAATGGATGTCCAGGGACTGGCAAAAATACAAGTACCTTATCACCAGGCTCAAAAAATCTGTCCCTGGCATCTTTATCATACCATATTTTCATCTTATTCTGAACAGTTTTTTAATTGTTCTGAGCAATTTGACAAGCAGTATACAATTTTTCTTTAAATCTAGATACATAGTCTAAAAGATTCAAGTCAGTGTGTTCAGTAAGCCACTTTTCCTTTATCAATTTTAAAGGTCCCCTTACAGTATGACCAAATACCAACTCAAAGGGACTAAAACCAAGGGATTCTTGAACAGCCTCTCGGACCGCAAAAAGGAAAAAGTGAACACCATCATCCCAATCCCTGTCAAATTGAAGACAAAAAGTTCTGATCATGTTCTTCAATGTTTGATGAAAACGTTCTAAGGCACCTTGAGATTCTGGATGATAAGCACTTGACCTATACTGAGCAATCCCTAACTGGTACACGACTTGCTGAAATAAACCTGACATGAAATTTGAACCCTGTTCGGACTGTATAGACTTTGGAAGTCCTACTAGCGTGAAAAATTTGATCAGAGCTTTGACAATAGTATGTGTCTTGATATTCCTTAACGGAATAGCCTCAGGAAAGCGAGTGGAGGTACACATGATTGTCAATAAATACGCATTTCCGGTCTTGGTCTTCGGTAAAGGTCCAACGCAATCAATGAGTACTCGGTTGAAAGGTCCTTCAAAGGCTGGAATAGGCATAAGTGGTGCTGGTGGTATTTTCTGGTTAGGCTTACCAACAACCTGGCATATATGGCATGATTTGCAGTATTCTGCGACAACACTTCTTAGTCTTGGCCAGTAGAAATGCTGTAAGATCTTAAGACAAGTCTTCCTTATACCTAAGTGTCCAGCCAAGGGGGTGTCATGGGCAAGACCAATAATGTCTTGCCTATAGACTTTAGGCACCACCACTTGGTATACCACTCTCCATTCCTCATCTGGGGTAGCATCAGGGGCCTCCATTTCCTCATTAAAATGCCATCTTGATGGTAATAGCATTCGGCCACTTTGTCTGCTTCCTCCTGTGATTGAGTCCTCCTGCTGAGCTGAAGAACCTCAGGGTCTTTATTTTGCTCTTCGACAAATTTCCTTCGGTCTAATGAATGGCTGTTTACGTCTGGCCGTGGCATAATTACATTCTTGCTAATACTAGGTGGTCTTATTACGGCCTTCTCTGAGCTATCAGGACCTTCAATGTCGGCTAGAAAGGTGTCAGAAAGGTCCATGTAATCAAACTTGTCTTCTTGCAAATCCTCATTTTGCTGTTTTCTAGCCATCGCCCTAGTAACGACACAAGCTGGATACAGTTCAGCATCATCTTCAGGTGATTTAACATCCACCACCGGTTCACTGGTAACAATTGGTTCAGCAACCACTTTGTTCCTAGCTAGATCATTTCCTAGCAATAATGAAACACCCTCAACAGGGAAATTAGGACGAACACCCACAACAACTGGTCCAGTTATCAAATCTGACTTCAGATAAATACGATGGAGGGAACATCTATACAACAACTCCACACCTTGTAACAAAACGGAGGCACCAACAGAAGTCTTCTCGGACAAAGGCAACACACCTTCTAACAATAAAGACTGAGAAGCTCCAGTGTCCTGTAAAATCTTAATAGGCTGAGGAGTAGTATTATCAACAATAGAAACAAACCCATCAGACATAAAGGGTATATAATCCTCCATGTAATCACAAAAACTGGACTTAAAAGCCTGACTCGCAGGACATTCCAACGTATTGGTAACACAGGGTGTCGTACAAGCACTGGTCTTGGGCTTATTATCTCTTTCATTCTTCTTCTGGAGTCTAAAACAATCAGCCATCAGGTGACCATTCTTCTTACAATAAGCACACAAGTCAGTGACTTCTTCTCAAAAGTATCAAATTTTGGACTAGACATATTATAACTAAACTGACTCTTATTCTGTGCAACAGTACGCTCAGTGCTTTGATTCTTGTAATTTCCACTCAAGTATTAAAATTTTGACCTTTGAAACTTCTTTTACAAAGGCTGGAATAGGCATAAGTGGTGCTGGTGGTATTTTCTGGTTAGGCTTACCAACAACCTGGCATATATGGCATGATTTGCAGTATTCTGCGACAACACTTCTTAGTCTTGGCCAGTAGAAATGCTGTAAGATCTTAAGACAAGTCTTCCTTATACCTAAGTGTCCAGCCAAGGGGGTGTCATGGGCAAGACCAATAATGTCTTGCCTATAAACTTCAGGCACCACCACTTGGTATACCACTCTCCATTCCTCATCTGGGGTAGCATCAGGGGGCCTCCATTTCCTCATTAAAATGCCATCTTGATGGTAATAGCATTCGGCCACTTTGTCTGCTTCCTCCTGTGATTGAGTCCTCCTGCTGAGCTGAAGAACCTCAGGGTCTTTATTTTGCTCTTCGACAAATTTCCTTCGGTCTAATGAATGGCTGTTTACGTCTGGCCGTGGCATAATTACATTCTTGCTAATACTAGGTGGTCTTATTACGGCCTTCTCTGAGCTATCAGGACCTTCAATGTCGGCTAGAAAGGTGTCAGAAAGGTCCATGTAATCAAACTGGTCTTCTTGCAAATCCTCATTTTGCTGTTTTCTAGCCATCGCCCTAGTAACGACACAAGCTGGATACAGTTCAGCATCATCTTCAGGTGATTTAACATCCACCACCGGTTCACTGGTAACAATTGGTTCAGCAACCACTTTGTTCCTAGCTAGATCATTTCCTAGCAATAATGAAACACCCTCAACAGGGAAATTAGGACGAACACCCACAACAACTGGTCCAGTTATCAAATCTGACTTCAGATAAATACGATGGAGGGAACATCTATACAACAACTCCACACCTTGTAACAAAACGGAGGCACCAACAGAAGTCTTCTCGGACAAAGGCAACACACCTTCTAACAATAAAGACTGAGAAGCTCCAGTGTCCTGTAAAATCTTAATAGGCTGAGGAGTAGTATTATCAACAATAGAAACAAACCCATCAGACATAAAGGGTATATAATCCTCCATGTAATCACAAAAACTGGACTTAAAAGCCTGACTCGCAGGACATTCCAACGTATTGGTAACACAGGGTGTCGTACAAGCACTGGTCTTGGGCTTATTATCTCTTTCATTCTTCTTCTGGAGTCTAAAACAATCAGCCATCAGGTGACCATTCTTCTTACAATAAGCACACAAGTCAGTGACTTCTTCTCAAAAGTATCAAATTTTGGACTAGACATATTATAACTAAACTGACTCTTATTCTGTGCAACAGTACGCTCAGTGCTTTGATTCTTGTAATTTCCACTCGAAGTATTAAAATTTTGACCTTTGAAACTTCTTTTATGCGAAAGAGTATAATTATCCGATATAACAGCTGCATCTTGTAATGTCTCAACAGTTTTGTTATCTAAATGTGTTTTTAAGTCTAAATGAACACACTGCTTGAACTCTTCTAATAACATCAATTGTCTTAAGTTATCAAAATTTTTATCTATTTTCTTTGACGTAAGCCATTTATCAAATAGATCTTCTTTTTCCCTAGCAAATTCAACATAGGTTTGTGAATCAAACTTTTTGTAAGACCTAAATTTCTGTCTATATGCTTCTGGCACTAGCTCATAAGCTTTGAAAACCTCTTTTTTAACCTTGTCATAATCAGAACTATTTTCTGATGAAAGTGCTGAGTAAATTTCAGCGGCCTTGCCCTCAAAAACACTTTGCAGCATTGTAGTCCAAAGGCTTCGGCCATTTCAAATTTTGAGCAATTTTCTCAAACTGTGGAAAAAATTTATCAACTGTTTTTTCACAAAATTTGGGAACCAAACGTATGTTTTTTGCTGCATCAAAATTATAATGATCTGATTTTGATTGGAATTTAGTGTTGCTTTCTTCTTTTGCCATTTCAGTTTTCATTTTCTCAATCTCTACCCTTTCCCTCATTTCAAGTTCTGCCTGTTTTAATTTCAATTCATCTTGTTTTAATTTAAATTCATCTTCTTTTTCTTTTTTCTCCATCTCCAATCTTTCTTCTTTTTCTTTTTTCTCCATCTCTAACCTTTCCTTCATTTCAAATTCTTTTAATTTAAGTTCATGTTCTAATTCAAGTGTTTTTTATTTGATAGCGTCAACATTTTCGACCTTAAGTTCAAGAGCCTCTTCACCTAAAATTTCTGCGTAAACTAATTTGTCAATTACCAAATTTTTTATAATTTGTTTTCTCATAGATACTCTAAAGTCTAATTCCAGATGTTTAGCAAGCAACACTAATTCCTCTTTCTTTAAATTATCAAACCCTTCAAGGTCTGGCGTTTTCAAAAATTTACCGGCATCAAATGCCATATTGTAGAATTTTGTTGGCTAGTTCTAATAAAAATACTGAAAATTTTGTTAATAAGATATTAACGTTATCCCGGACCTGAGCCCCCAATTTCTGTTATGAACAGAAAAATCGACTTTTAATTGTAGCCAACAAAAGACACAAATCAATAATAAAATTTAACAAGATTTATTATACACAAGTTTACAAGAAGTATTACATAAAAGAAATGTCAACTTAACTGTCAAAATATGAGTCAATCTTTTATCTTTTCTTTATCCGGAAATCTTCACGGTAAATCCACAGAATAGTATGATGTGTCAATCCAACTGCTGAGAATGTTGATGTCTATCGATGTCCAAGTCTATCTATATCTATCTTTAGGGTCGCCATTCTTATATATACTCAAACGGAAACTTCTAGACAACGCTAGAAATTTAAATTACGCATCTTTTGTTATGATCATTCTGGAAACGTTATGTAAGTGAAATAGAAAGTTCTAATCATTCCATGAGTATCAATGATTGTTCCAGTGATTTCTAAACTGCATAGTTGTCACACAATGTGTATTATTTTGTACACAATATAAAACAATGTAAACATTCTTAGGCCACACAAAACAAGTTAGGCCAACTAAATAAATATAATAGTTACAATATCATAACATAAGGAGTCTTCTTTCCGTCAAACATATTTAAATATGTTGCAAGAAGAGCAACCTCCATATATATTGTAATAAAGGCTATTACATAAAAAATCGAACACACCTTATAGCTAAGAAAATATCGGTAGAGGCAGTAACAGTTTCTTTTCCTATTGTATGTTCACAACTACCCATTTCTCAGTAGTTACATCCCTGTTGCATTTACTGATATGGACTTCGTTAACATGGTTGTGCTCAATACACAAACACTGATCCAAAAAAGTAATGAAGAAGAACGAATGAAATAGACAGTTCATAATTTTTTACGGTCACCATCACGGACTGCTTGATCAATACGATGTGTTGGTGTCTCAACTCACTACCGACATGTTTTCAAGTTCTTAGATCTTTACATACTAGTGTAGTCATCTGACCTCTATTTTTACCGATTTTTGTGTTCTACTCCCGATCATGACATTTTGACTGACTGTAGATTCGCATTGCAGGTATGGCATGCATAGCAGGAGACGCTTACCCTGTCAATGCACATGATCTCGTTCCTTTTGGGGTTTATTCGATTCACTCAGATTTCATTTGTTACTTTGATTTGTCATTTAACTGATTAGACAATTTTTTCATCGGTAAACTACTGTCGCCTCCATTTTACATCTGAACAAAAATGTTTGAATAATTTCAAACAATTTTACATGTTTATCATATAATGTGCAACAATTCAGGTGAAAGGCCATTTTAATAATGTTACCAAATTCATTTATAATATTGTGTTTTAGCTAAACAATGTGTTGATAGTGGCTTGATTTATTAATTCCAAACCAACCTGTGAATGTTTATTACATGAAAAAAAAATTATCTATGCCTTTTATTGCTGTTCTGTATATTCACTTTAAGCATTCATTCCTTTTTACTTTAAATATGTTTGGCTTTTCTAACATTTGGTGTCACACGTATCAGAAGATGAAAAAAATGAACAGAACTATATTTACAGACAAATATATCTTTCCAACCATGATCTTTGTAGAAGTCTCTGTGGAGATACGCTGAAAGTGATGACATATATGAAGCTAGAATGCAGGTGCTCGTAAACATGTGTTGTAAAGTAATGCAGGTAATTATGTATAATTAACCCTTTATTCTCATACATTTTGAACTTTGTTGTTTTGAATAATAATCTTACCATAGGACTTTCTCAGTGGGCATTTTGGCTATGAATTAGCTATGAGTGTAAGAGGAGGACGGTTTAATTCACAAAGTTAAGGTACGATTAAGTTGTGACTATTCCATGTTTTTTCGTATGTCTCGGATTGACATAGAAGTAAAATTATTCCATCAATATTTAATGAAATGCTTCATCATTAAAGTGAAAAAAATTGTACATTGGAGAGGTTGTTGGAGTATGGTGGTTATTCTTACTTTGTCAACATCCATATCAGCCCTTACCTCTTTGTGGCTGTTCTTCTGCAAAGCTACAAATAAAAGGATCTTCATCATATACACGTTATTGTTTTTATGTGCTTATCTGAAATCATATGAACGTGACTTGTATTGAATATTTATGCAAAGGTTACAAATAGGACCCCCAAAGTTATTCTAATAACACCAGTTGTAAAAAGGTTTGAAGGAAATGGTAGATATAATTGGATGTAAAAAAGGATAATTTATGAGTAAATGATATGACGGAATATCGGAGTAAGATCCACGTGGAATAAACGGAGGACTGGAGAAAGTATGAATTTAAATGAAAGTGGTTGTCTTGTTATGCTATATCATGTGACAAGACATTCTTTTTCCCTATGTTTCATGCATTGATGTTGACGAACACTGCTGTCACTTTGCCATGATTAATCTATATTTTTTTAAGAATCGCATTGTATTCATGATAAAGTATTGCGTCTTCAAAAGCTCTGATTTATTTTTATATTTGTGGGATTCTTAGCGTTACTGTATCGGATGTATTGATGATGAAAACATATATAATCACCATTCGCTGATATATTTATATTTTAGACTACTGATTTCATCATTAGCGGATGAATAGATGTGGAATTTGATTAATTTTTTTCTCCTCACTAATCCATGGTTCATTTCTACATTATCAGAATGCTTGGTATTTCTGAAACGAATGTTTTGAAAAAATATTTGTATCACCACCATGCATTTATTTTATTTATTTATTTTTAGAAAGCTAAGTATTTCTGTACTGGATGTATCGATGATGAAGAACTTTATCGTCACTACGCTTTGAATGTCCCTGTGTATACACACTTTACTAGTCCTATCAGGAGATACGCTGATGTAATGGTCCATAGAACTTTGGCTGCTGCTTTAGGTTAGCCATCTAAAACTCATCAAAGATACCATATAAGTCAGGGAAATACATTCAATTAACAAATCTGTTTATAATACCCCACGAATGTTGTTCAACAGATATCATTAGAATAAAACAATAAAAAATTCGCAGTGAAAATTTATAATTAAGAGATTAATGTAACGCATTTTGCAGACTAGTTCAAATATTTTCCTTCATTTTTATACCAACTGCTAACGAATTGGTAGAATAAACTAGTCCTCAGATGATATCAGAACGGATATGGAATATTTTATAATTGGTAATACCCTCAAGAAGATTTTTTATCACTAGCTCATTTTTTTTTCTTTCCCAGATAACTGTGAACTGAGTGAAAAGTCTACGGTTGCAATACAGAGCATCGCCGAGAACTGTAACGATAGAAAGACTAATGCTAAACAAGTGTCAGATTTAAGTTCAGAACTGTTCTTTGGTGTCTTCGTGAATTCGAAGGTAGGTAAATAATAAGCATGTGTAACTAAAGTACTGTATTTTTTGGTTCCCGAGAGAAATATATATATTATACTTAATTGGATTTATGCTTACTCATAGGATTTGAGAGACTTTTATTATAACATCTTTAAAAAAAATCCTCAAAGATACCAGGCTTCACATATTTAGGAGATAACTGTATTGTATTTTAAGCTTGGCCTTCCTAAAACGTAGACAGTAAAATCAAGTTTTACGAAGGCCAAGCTTAAAATATAATATAGTTATTTACATTATAATGCCACATATTAAAAAAATTCTATTTAATAAATATTTTGGCTTAAAAATGCCATAAATGAAAAAGTCCGCGAAACTGTTGCATGGTCTTTGGTATCTAAACAATGTGACATCATATGTATACTCCGGTGTAAAACTTAAACACTAGACGTATTTATACTTTTCGTACGATTCTAAATGGTTTCAATATTGACAAAAAGAAGATTTTGAGGCACAAAATGTGACTTTCCTTTTTATTTTTTGAGAAATTACATACCCCAAAAAAAATTGGAATTCAAAATGGTGCCTTTCTTAGTTACGGCCTGGTAGAACGTGGAATCTAACCCTTCAAAATATTTTTCAACGTCCAATGAAAATGATCGTTACAAACGAATTGCATTAGAATATTGATTATATGTATTGTAATAGTGTAAACAGTAGGAAATTATGACATATGATATAGCTCAATAAGAAAACAATACACCAGAAAGCTAACGACAAGGACAGTACGACCTTAAACAATGTAAAAACAACTACGTATGGTATAAAGATGCAGATAAAAGCTATAGAAGGCACTGGAAGGACAAAGTGTTAACAATTCAAGAGTAAACCGACGGCTTGATGTGTTCTTATAATAATAAAAGAGGAAAAACCATGGCACAGAGCAACTAACGACAACAACTGGATTACTCTCTAAGTCCTTGGCACAAATACATTCAGCATGTTTCACCGATAGACATGTGTATGTATGTGTGATCCCTTTCGCTCCAAATTGGTAGGGATTAGAAATAAATTGTATATTTGTCTACACTGAATTAATATTGTTTCTATCCTTCAACACATCTTTTACGCTTAAGCACATAAGTTTTTACTTCCCAACTGTTGAATGCTTTTTGATGAGATTGATGTAGCCTAAAGGGTAGACAGAAGAAATTAAAGGGATATTCAAACTCATAAGTCGATGACCGACTGACAACGTCATGGCAAAAAACTAAAAACAGCCAAAAGACAAACAACAATATACAAACCAACATAGAAAATGAGAACCATCAAAAACGGGGGTCATTTCAGGTGCTCCGCATATGGAAACCGTTGTGTTGATCATGTAAGTACAAAGAGTAATTTGAATGGAAGCGTTCCCTCGCACCAGTGGAACAGAATACCAGAATACTATGGGTATGCTAAAGGTATATCGCTTTGTGTTATCTGTACATCGGTATCTGTAGGGTAAAATGGTCGATTGCATGATACACATAAAGGAGATGCGAAAGATATTAAAAGGGACATTCAAACTCATAGTAAAAAATAAACTGACAATGCCATGACAATAAAGGAAAAAGACCACAGGACAAACAACAGTATACAAAACACAACACAGAAAACTAAAAACTGAGCAACACGAACTCCTGTACACCTCGAACGGATTTAGCACTAAGACATCTTATTCGTCTCGGAAAGCATTAACTTGTCCAGTGCTAGATTATAATTATCGAGAATATCTAGTATCACAAGTGTTAATAACTGGATTGCAAGATATGTTTAGTTATGTTTAAAACTTTGGAAAATAAAATCAATGCTAGTATCGATAAAGGCAATATTCATGGATCAATAGGTTTCCATCGATAGTATCTTAATTTACAAGCTCTCTCCACTTTACCATTTTTAAAATTAGGAAGTGACATCCCGAAAGCCTTAACGTACCCTTTTTTTTTATCTAGACTACTGGTCCATTCGAAGAGAAAGGAATGGTGATGGGAGTATTAGATAAAGCCTTTGATGTCGTATTACTCAATGTTGGAGTAAAAAAGAGAGTGTACTGTAATGTTAGTATTTACAAAATATATAGTGGATAATATTTTATTAGTTGTACAAAAGTGTTCTGCTCTGTATTATTAGACAAACTGCATGTTGAAAATCATTCATCAACATACACGATGATTATACACGAGTTTTTTAAATCGGTTAGTAAGTAATGATGGGAAGTCCGTCGGTCCGTCCGTCTGCCTGGCCGTCCGTTTTTCCGACTCTTCGTTCTTCCGTTAATCGTTCGGCCTTCTGTCCCACTTTCGTATCTGTATCTGCTCCTGACAGACCGTAATGAAACTTTCACAGAATGGTACTCACATGATGCACTTTGCACCTCCTATTTCATTCTTCTTCATAGTGATTTTTGCTTTCAAATCACGTGGACATGGATTTTGCTATATCAGCATACTATAGTACACATTTGTATCACCTTCTCCTCCTAAACCTCTAATTATAACTTAATGATTTTTAGGCAATTAAGCTGCCTTATGCTAGCACTCTAGATTTGTCTTTTTCCCAACGAATGCTGAAATAGGTGCCATTGTT
This sequence comes from Mytilus coruscus, assembly GCA_017311375.1. NCBI lineage: Eukaryota > Metazoa > Mollusca > Bivalvia > Mytilida > Mytilidae > Mytilus > Mytilus coruscus. The sequence goes on from CM029607.1 coordinate 67,018,525, forward strand.
ATTATCTAGCAGGCTAATAGGTTATTTATAACTAATTGGACACTTTTTTCATACTTTTAATTCTTGAATACAAAAAATATGGCCAGAATAACCTTAAATGATCGTCGAACAACGTAAAATAATTAACGTTGCACAAAGGAAATAGTGCTCAATAGAAATCCGTACATTGTTTGTTATCGCGTGTGTTTTTGGTTAAGATGTCAAAGAACAATTGTAGGAAATATTTCATCGTCGAAAATTTCTAAATACAAGTCGTTTACATTTGCCAAATGGTAACAGGCGCAGGAATATTGTTTGTCTGGAATTTTAACCAAGAAGACGAAACGTAAATATCAAGGATTTATAACTAACGTCCGTGTAAATTTGGAGGATTCTAATGAAATAAAGGTAAATATTATTAATCATTATATTCTTTTTGTTTGTTTGGTTAGAGATAAATGTGGTTATTTAATTGATCTTAATTAAATGTATGCACATTTGAATTCCTTCGAAGTTCCTAGTATATTATTCCGTTTATTTATAACTGGCCTCAAGTTAGGTCAAATCAAGTTATATATGAATGAAATAAAACGAGAGATGGGATTGGTCGATGTAAAGGTCATTGACAAAATGGACCAATCAGATCGCTCGTTTCATTTCATTCATCACAAGGTGGGTTCTGTCAGGGTTTGAGGGTTGGTATTCAATGGGGAAGAAATCGCAGAGGATAGGATAAGAAATTTGGATTGCTATGAAGGTAGGTTAATTTTATATACCTTACATGTTAAAAGCAAGCGGTGGCATCAAATTCAGTATCTGTAAGTCCAAAAAACTTCCAGTCAGATGATCCACCACGAAGCAAGTGTCCGACTTTGACATTTCAATGTTTAGGATATGTTTTCAAAACCAGAATTTTTTATTCCTTGGCCTAAAATCTTCGTTTCTGGCTCATTTTAAGGAAAAAATATAGATCGTCCAAGCAGTGTAAAGTCCGAGTATGATCGACGAACCGTTTATGACTTTTTTGTTTGAAAAGTGATGTCAATGAGATTAGGTCATTGTGATTTGACCCAAAAAAGATGATTGACCTTTAACATTGATGTAATTTCAAAAGATATTGTACTTGAAATAATCTGCTGGAAAAAAGACAACCAATTTTAAAAACAGATCTATGTATGAAATATAACAAGCATAGTCTATCCTTATTATACTGTCAATATTTTAAATGTGTTAGGTAAAAACATGGAAATACTGGGAATTCAGAAATGTATGTGTAAAATGCAACAGGACATATATAGTAGCAAATGTAAAATCTCTTGATTTTTGATAAGTTATTGGAATCACATTTATTAAAACTCATATTTGAGACCGTCATCAAAGATTTGCAATATTTAATCATAAATGGATGCATTAATTTTGGAATTCACAATATAATTCTGTCAGATAGACCTATCAGAAACCATGTGTCAACCTAACACAGACATGACAGAGGCAAATGCAATGATTTTTAAAATAAATAACTGAAAGCCAAATATCTCAAAACGTTGTTGTCTCAATACTTAATTCCAAAGCAGCAACTAAAATGCATGTACAGGGGTATCATGGGTAATTTAGTCACACTATGCAGACAGCTCTAGTTATTAATGTAAGCATTAATCATCCCAGCATCAATGATATCTAACCATTAATGCATTATTACCGTCAAGCAAATAGATAAAAATGGCCTTTCCAGAGGTCATTATTATTTATACTAAAACATTATATATTAAATGACATGCATATATTCATGTATGAATAAATGAATTAATTATTTAACATAATTTTATCTATCAAACTGATAACTTTGTGTAAAAGAACAAAGTTTTTATCTGACACTTAAAAAAGGATATCCCATAGATGGCTTTACAAGGACAAAAACTAATGCATAATATTTAAATTTCTTTTCGTTGAGACTTGGGGTTTTTCCCTGTGTTACAGTTATTCTATTTATATGTTCAAAACTGGTTAGTGAGAGTAGTTATATAACGGGTTCTTGTTTTGGGATCTAAATATATGGGTGTCACTTCATCGAAAGGTGCTCACAGTAACTACGACAGTCAGTTTGCCGTTTATTGTCGTATATTAATGTATGATTACAATATTAAGTTTGATTTCAGTCCATTTAAATGTATTGGATAATTTTGTTTGTATTTTGAATATTGTTGTTATAATATATTGGTTTATAATGTTATTAAACATTGTTTGCTAGAAAAGAGAAAAGTTACTGCGAACAACTAAACCTATACCTAGATTTTTGTTTTAAATATTATACCAAGGATTTTAGTAAAGAGATGTTTTAAATTCGGACGAGCATGGCGAGGGAGAATTTAAATATATTATACATGCTATTTGTCAAAATAAACAATATAACTATTTGAATTTGTTTTTTTATTCAGCTAGATTCTAAGTTTTAGCTTATCCTAGAAGAGGCAAGACATACATGTACAATACATGATTCTCTCTAGTAGCTGGATTGACAAGTCACCACAATAATTCCATAACAGCAATGAAACTCTTAGACCATTATGATGTTTTGAAGATATTTACATGTGTATCTACAGATATGATCAATTTTGAAGATTTTTACCAGGTCTCATCATATGTCGACTAGTCAGACAAATTTTGGATCAGGTGTCTGACAGGAATTATTACAAAATTGCCAACGGTTACAACACATGAATATTATTTGTTATTAAGTTTGCTTATCGGCCCAGCTATTTTTAGAGACTGTTTAACGATTCTTTCAGAACTATGATATGTCAGAATTTGTGTAACTGCTACTACAAAGAGAGAGATATTATTGCACACTAAGAAGTATACACAGTTATCAGAAACTTTTTGCAACAAGTTATATAAAGATAGTTTAAATTCATAATATTGATGCATTGTGCAGAACTATGTTAGTTTGTATACTTGACAATCCAAGAGCAAAGTTAAATTATACCAAGTAGAATTACTAATTAAGCAGCAGTATTTCGATTATGGATTTTTGAATTTTTTTATTTACTGAATACATTTTTGTCACTTGACTTGTTTTTAATATCTAAGAAAAGAAAACTATTAAGATATTAAAAAAGTATTTGTACTAAACATGTTGTAAATTTTATAGATTAGACACTTAGACGTACAATAATGTATATATTGCATCATTGCTAAACCAACAACATCAGCATTTGTGTAATATAATATACAAGAAATTTACAACTCTTTAGATTGTTTTCAAGTATGATTAAATAAGTTTGTGTGCAAAGTGACACCAGCTGATCCATCTACCGCTAATGTGGCATATGCAAACTCTAGTACAGAGTAGAATTAAACCATACACCACTGTGAGACACCATAATTCTGATAAGAATGTTCCTCCATAAGTTAAATTCATTCCTCAGTGTATGGAGAAGTTGACAGAAGTTAATTACTATAGGTCACCATACAGCCTGCAACAATTAGCAAAACCCATACCGCATAGTAAGCTAAAAAAAGGCCCGGAAATGACAAATGTAAAACAAGTCTAACAATAAACTAACAGCCTGATTTATGTACAAAACAATAATGAAAAACAAATATGATATACAGCAACAATCAATAACCACCGAAATTCAGGGTCCTGACTATGGACAGGTACATAAAGAATGTGGCGGGTTAAACATGTTAGCTGGCACCAAACCCTACCCTAACCTGGGACAGTGTACGTACATCTTCTCAGACATTGAATCTTTAAAAAAGGATACATATTTTAAAATAATTTAAAAAAAATAGTAAATAACTTTTGAAAACAAATGGTAGGATAGTGGAAACAGTACAGTAAAAACATTTTTTGATACTTGAGATATAGCTGTGATAAATAATTAAACCAATTCTTCCACAATATTCATCATAACGTTTGCCATGTTTGCCTTGGGTTTTTTAATTAACTGCCAGTAGCGCTCACAGTGCTTTGATTTTCAAAATATTAACCATATAATAGCATTGTGCACTTCATATTGTGTTTTTGGTGCAATTATTTTTTGGGATTTACCTTACTAATGTAAGTAATGGAGTTTGCCATTGTTTTATCTGGGATACCAATGTTGTACCCTGTTCCTAACCCCTTTTAACAATGTATTGAAACTTTCTCACAATCTTACCAATATATCATGTATTATGCTATTGTGCACTCCTATTTGTTTTTATCGTAATCATTTTTGGGTTTTCTCTTACAATTCATTGAAACTTTCTCGCACTATTGTTTAACTCCTTTGTCAATTTTTCATCAAAATCAATTTCGCTGTTTCCTGAATCTTCACCATAAAATACCATTGTCCATATCCTTTTTGTTCTTTTTTTTTTATTTAAAAGACTATTGAAATTAACCCTACCTAAGTTTGCACTTATAAGGGAAGGGATATTTAGTTGTGAGCTTTGCTTACAGTGCCATAAGTTTAACATAATTTTGACCCAGCCCTAAAGATGTGGGAGCCTTATATCTTTTAATTTGCCAAAATGTGTAATTGAGCACAAATTATTTCACTCTTTGCCTGAACTGGGTGGATATTTAAGGACATACGATACGGTTTTGATCCCACGGTGATTTTTTACGTGAATTTGCATGCAAGCTATTTTTTACCTAGTCAATTCAAATATGTAATTAAAAAAAATATATCTGCAATGGTACATCACATTCTCAAGAACACGATTCAATCTCTCAAATTATCGCGGGAAAAAATTGTCCTTTCGGACAAAACTTCATAACATAGCGAATTAGTAGTTGTAACTTACAATTCTCTAACAAACACTATTGGTTGCTGTGAACTGAAAGTTTACTTTGTTGAAAACATAATATATAACTCAATACATCACATTTTTTTCGTGATATATTTACCAACGTAAAGAATTCCACATTTTGTATCTCTGATGAGTATTTTTATGTTTTCTGGTCTATGCGTCCGTTCGTTCGTCCGTCTGTCCGTCTGTTCTTCCGTCTGTCCCGCTTCAGGTTAAAGTTTTTGGTCAAGGTAGTTTTTGTTGAAGTTGAAGTCCATTCAACTTGAAACTTAGTACACATGTTCCCTATGATATGATCTTTCTAATTTTAATGCCAAATTAGAGTTTTGACCCCAATTTCACGGTCCACTGAACATAGATAATGATAGTGCGAGTGGGGCATCATTGTACTATGGACACATTCTTGTTTTAAAATAGCTTTTATGAGCGCAAATTCTGAAAGAGTACTAGTATTTCAAGAACTGGCATGCATTATATAGTCATTTAGCTTCAAATTAAATTGTGCATATCAAATTTATATATATATATTTATACACAAAATAGGGAATCAGCTTGAAATTATGCTTTATTTTTTGCTAAAAATTCCAATATTGTGATAGCAGTTTTATGTGATTGCCCATTTTACTACAGTAATTCTTGGAATGAAACGGAATTATAAAAACAAATTCTGATAACGTTGTGAATGAAATAGATAATGAAGGGTAAAAGGTTATTTAAAATGTTTATCGATTGTTTACATTAATATTCCTCTGATTATTCATTAACAAGCAGGGTCTTTGCTTCCATTCCAGTTTTCTAGTTATAAGCAATTTTGATAGCTTCAGGGACTTTACTAAATTCCATACGTAAACAGTTGTATGACCATTATCAACCAATGCACATGCACACAAAGTCAATGCCAACCAGTTTATGGGTTAAATATTTCATATACAATATCAATAATTTTCATCATATATAATCCAACTATCGCCATATCAAGTATTTCAGATTAATTAAAAAATACACTGTTTATCAAGTGCATTTGAATAAATACCTTCATGGGCCTGTATCAAAATGTTGACAAGTCATATCTCTGTATGAAGGGCACATGCTCAGGAATAACTGAATAACTGAATCATTAAAAAAGCAAAATACATTCACTAGGGATATAAAATATTTTCTTGGGCAATTCAAAAAGAATATTTAAGTCTTAGAATGAAATTTTGACTACAATTTGATTTATATATTATTATACATATCTGTTTGTAGCAATTAGATATTAAGAATACGTTATATAAAAAAGAAAGGAACAATCCAGTATTAACTTTATACTGGAAGCCAACAGAAGAAAATGATACCGGAGCAATACAGAAAATATCAATATTCACAAAAGTCACCTGTATATTAAAACCAGGGGAATCACCCCTAGAGTGGACGGTAAGATATCTAAGCACCTGTATATACACCTGTATAATTTCTGTACTTTTCGCAGTATATTGCAATGAAGAACATGACCACTGCAATGTACAGTAAGATATTATATAACAATCCATCCATACAATCTACGTACATTTTACCTGTATGTTACAACCAGGACAATTACCTTTACAACGTACAGTAAGATATGTATGTGCAGTCTAAAGATAATCTGTATATTACGAACAGGGCAATTACCTGTAGTCTTTAGTCGAATGAAAATACCACTTTATACATTTGAAGTGCCCAAGCTCATTTCTGGATTGAACGTCATTAGGACTCTCAAAAAAAAAAAAACAAAACTGGAAAGTCGGTGTAAACAAATACTCGAGGAGCTAAGTTTTTTTTTAACATCTTAATTTATCAACGGAACATTTATGAAATATATGTTATAAATCATGTCAGTGCCGAAGCACTGACTACTGGACTGATGATATCATCGGGATCTAATGGTCCATGAGCAGCAGTATCCACCCAGCGTTAAAAATGGAAATAAAACTTTATAAATTTGATGCGTCTGAAGCGCCTTTCTTCATTAACATACATCAGGAACGCTCAAAACCAAAATGTTTGAAGCCGGAGATGTATCAATACATGATGAATTACATTACAAAAACGTTAAGATATACGACCACAAATATAAATATCTACAGTGCACCTACCTAAACAAGGATTGTAAAATATAGTTTACATGCTCTGCTAATCGACTTGAATATTTCAACCAAGATCCACTTATCGAGAAGAAACAGGTAGAGATATAAAAAAGAATTAAACTCGCCACATATTCATGTGCTCATTATGGCTCCTCGTTTGTGTCTGGTTAAAATTTTTGCTTGTTAAATGACAGTTTGTTATTGGTTAATCCAAGAGCAACATTCTACTGAAAAAAAAAATGGTTCACAGGATATCGTAGTTTTTATTTAACCTTCTTGCTTTAACTAATACAAACCTAGCAAAACTAAAAATAAATTATATAAAACACAATAATAACAGAACATGTGAATTTAGAGATTAAATAACACATAGTCGTGAGGTTGATAAAACGTTTTTCATTGTTTTGCCATTAAAATACCATGCTATTTTATTTTCAGGCTATCATAAAAGCACCAGAAGCCTGAAAGTACAAAACTAAGATATTAATAAGTTCACAGGAAGACTTGAAATAAATATGATTTAAAACAGTGTAAGTAAGATTGTGTACTGCATAAAAAGATTTTTGTACTTTGTAGATACGATTTTGTACTAAACAAAACTAACCTTAAATCGATAGAAATTTTATAAAAGAGTTTCTTTTATTTTCAGAATTTTATATGTGTTGATTTGTATGGCTGATGGTATAAAATAAAGAAACAAAAATTTACTTTACTCATACGCATATTCAAAATTGTTTTCTAATAATCATCATTGCAACAATGCACTTTTGAATGTTAATGGCCCTGAATTCGTTCTGCTTTGTAGATTTTTTAATCATCTGATAAATGCGACAGATTGTCCTAATTGTGTCTATCAAATTGTTTAATGTATTGACATTCAAAACTTACTTCGCGAACAAAATGCTATGATGGTAATTCGTTGCGAAATTTAATATTTTAATTTGTATTATTTAATAAAGCTTATATATGTTATTTTGCCTATACTCGATATATAAATCAAAATCTAATTGACTTCAATTCATATTATATTGTTAGATATTATATACAATTATAAAGAAAGATATATATTCCTGAGACATACAGGTACATATTCTTGATTTCAAGACTGTTACAAATATAGTGTACTAACTGGTTGATTATTAATAATATCCAATTTATTTATACCACCTAAATCGAACATTCATTATGATTTTTTATTTCTATTGTATTAAGTATATATTTAAGAATAAGAAATATTTTAACCATTATATATGTATGACCAAGATAGTTTAAAAGAATATATTTTTTCCATATTAAAACATTTAAAATTATACTGATATTGACAAAAAAAAAAAAAAACGTAACGCAAAATACCCAAGACCGCTTCTCTACTAGATGTAAAGTATAAGAATGTCTTGCTAAATTACTAACTATTATGTGTTTGAAAAAATAACTTTTGCTTTTTACAAATTATTGATTTTATGAATCAGAACTTAATGAATATACGTATTTCATCATTATATGAATCTAGTTGAAAATATTTTATTGATGTTATTGTCTAGACTTGTTCAATGAAACGCATATATTATATAAGCATAAAGTAAAATCACAAAAATACCGAACTCCGAGGAAAATTCAAAAAGGAAAGTCCCTAATCAAATGGCAAAATCAAAAGCTCAAACACATCACGAATGGATAACAACTGTCATATTCCTGACTTGGTACAGGCATTTGTAGAAAATGGTGGATTGAACCTGGTTTTATAGCTAGCTAAACCTCTCACTTGTATGACAGTCGCATCAAATTCCATTATATTGACAACGATGCGTGAACAAAACAAACAGACACAATAGGTAAAAATGTCAAAAATAGGGTACAGCAGTCAATCCGATTATCAACAGAAAAACTTCACCCCTGATGAAGCTAGTTAGTCTAGCGAAATATTGCTGATATTTTTCATCACATTGCAATCATTTTATATATTTACGTTTCATAATGTTTTAAAATGACATTTTAAGGAAATGTATAATTATATTTGTGTAATTGTTTTAATTTTTTTTACTGATTTATATACAATCAAATAGATTTGTATGTTATGTGTTGCTATGCATGTGCCCTTATAAATATATGACATTAAATAGAAAATAGATTTAACTTATTAAACAAACATGTGTTTAAATGTGACGTATTAAAAGGAAAGATTTTGAAAGAATTACTTTGCCCTATAAAATAAAAAAAATTAAGTTTATAAATAGATTAATCTGCAAAAAACATTTGTGAACAGAAATTTCAGAGGTAAACTACAAAGGCCGACCTTATTTGAAAATGGACAACTAGATTTAATTGACGGAATTGACCTTTAAGTACAAAGCAGTGTTTGAGAATACAGAACTGATTTGAAGATCTAGCTGTATATATTTTAAATATTGCTGATTACATTTTTGAACTAGTAAAATTTTCAAATAATATTGTGTACATTCGACTATATATGCGGTCAGGTGGTAGTTTAAGGAAGTCTAAATCAGCACAACTAGTTGTTTTCGACTAAGACAGCTATTCATCTGTTTTTAGGTCAGCTTGTTATGCCACATTACAAGCGAATTGAAACACTGAAACTTGAGAAAATCAATAATATGTTCTTTCAACAATACATTTTAGAAATGTACGACGATGGTTGCTTTGGATGAACAAATATTAAAAATTTAAAGGATGGGTTACAAAAAAGTACGCCTTTATATATATATACACTTCTTTCTAAAAATTGAAAAGCTGCATAAATGAGTAAAACATTATTTAGTTATCTGTGGTAACACACATGAACGCCCTAAGTGTTTACAATAGGCTTATCTACTGCAAATATAAATTATTACAAAAAATATTTCCCAATGCAACATACTACTATCAAGATTACAGATATCATAAACCTTAACCTAAGACGACGTAGATATATTGACAAAACAATAAATCTCAACGAATGTCGGAAGTGTCGCTCTTATTATAGAAAAAGATCGAAATGGTTCAATATCTTAGCTCATTTCCCCCTACCCAGTGTTTATAAAATTAATTCAATATATATACAGTGATATATTGGATGTCACATTGCATCCTTATATAGATTTGTATTACCTATTAAGATCAGATGCGTGTCGCTACCATAATAAGTATATTTAAGTAGATTTACAAGCAGATTTTCATATAGGAGGTTTTTAGAAAGAATTCAAAGGGGCTATCAATATCCTTTAACATGACGTTCCTCTAAAGAGATGATGTCCTTTCACTAAAAACATGTATATTGTAATGTTCATGTTATTATTTTCACAATAAAATATTGCTTACGCTAAATAATTTTTAATAAGTTTGGTGATCATGTTGAAAGCATCTAACCAATCTAACTTGAAATAAACGATATACCAGATTCAGTTGAGTTTGTATCATATCTTTACTTATATTTAGAAATTGACAATGACTTCTTTAGAACAGAACTTTGATGAGTTTTAGTTTCTCAATTGTGAAATTTCCATTTCTCTGTAGCACCATTCTAGCAGCGCCTACATATGCAGTATATATCTTCTAGTTGAAACGATATTCCAGAGCTTGCATTTCCTATCATAATTTTCCTGACAGAGGGTTGCAGCTTATAAGGAAGCAATTCAACCAAGGTTTCCAAATGCTAAAGTTGAAGTCATTCCTTCGAAAATTTTACAGACGCCACCATATTCACCGAATTACACTTATAACCGAATTTGTACTTAAATGAGCAACACGATGGGTACCACATGTAGAGCAGGATCGTCTTACGCCTTCGGAACACCTAAGATTTGTCTTTGGTTTTTTGTGTTGTATTTTAAAGATTGTTGTTTGTCTTTACATCGTTTTTGGTCATGGTTTTGTCAGTTGGTCTTCGACTTATGTTTAAACCGGGTAACATGAACACCTCCAAAGCTGGAATTAACGTTAAACATAATCCTTCTGTATTTGACAGCTTTTCATCACGTACAGTACGTTTACAAGCACTTTTCAAAAGTAAATATATATTAAACATATACGTTCATCGAAGACGAAATACACAAACTTATGTAAGTAATGACAAGAAATTGCATTTGTCTAGCTTTTAATTGAAAGGAGACATACGAATTATGTGCCAAATATCTGCTGTAGACACCGAACTCCAAAATGCACTCATACACAAAGAGATATTATAGTGCAAGACAACGAAACCCGTTGATGACGTACACGTGTACAATAGCATATGCAAACTTAAACGTTCTCAGTACTCAAACTTCCACCTACTGTAGGATTAGTGAAAAAAATCCCCTAAATCCCCAAAATCTCTTAAAAACTTCTTCTGAATCGGTGTTTGAAATATTACATTGGAAAACTTTATTTCTATATAATAAGTTTTGTGGTACGATTGCCAAAGAGCCAACTATCCACTAGAAACCAAATTACGTTGATGTAACACTACAAACCAGTAAAAGTCTGAAATGGCCTATATCTGTACTCGACTGTACTGATTTTTACTCGACCAGTGTGAATTGGTCTGAAATTTACTTGATATTACTCAACTGTAGTCTGAACCATACTTAACAGTCTGAACTTGTACTCGACCAGTACTTAACCATTTTATACGAGTCTGAACCATACTCGACATAGTCTTAACCATTCTCGACCAAGTCTGAACCATGCTCGACCTAGTCTGAACCATACTCGACCTAGTCTGAACCATACTTGACCGAGTCTTAACCAACCTAGACCAGTTTTTATCTATCTATTGTATTTCATCAATTTATGAACTGTTATACATACATATATATATATATATATATATATATATATATATATATATATATATATATATATATATATATATATATATATATATATATATACAATGTATATCAAATTTAAAATAAAAGCAAAACAAGATGATCAAAGGAAGTAATTTCTGGTTGGATTAAACAAAATATCATGTGATAAATTAAGTTTTCGTTAAATGAATTTTTATATACATGATATCATGTTCACATTGCTTTATGTACATCAAAAATACTAGAATTTTCAACCATTATTCAAATACCTTGAATGTTATTCAAATTTTTTATCAAAATATATATAAAATATATATAAATCAATTTAATAAATGTTAACATTGACATCTTTGTTTTGTAAAACCAAGAATTTAATAATAATAAAACTTTCACAGCAATCCTTAATAACCTTTTAAAAGGAAATGTATTCCAAAGTTGCAGTAGAAATTTTTTTAAATTAAATTTTAATACTTTTTGTCAAAATTAAAGACTTGGCATACAAGAAGCACTTTAATAAGGTTTAATTACCTTAGTAAAGATGTGTTTTACAGGTTAAAAGAAAACTCTATTTTTCTCAAACTCGTGTATTACTTATATAGTGAATTCAAAAGGCCTTGTGAATTAAGTTTTACAGGATGTTGTAATTTTCAATGGATGTTATTTAAAATTTATAACTCTCTGACCAGGTGTGATCTTTTTAATCAGTTTGCCCCAAGCAGGATGTATTACTTTACAGTCTACCCCTAATCAGAAGAAAATGTTTATTTATTTCTTTAATTTTGTATCCCTTTTTAAAATATATATATATATATCCCAAATTATAATAAGAATAGATATATTGCTGATGTAAGGTTAAACAATGTCAGTGATTTTGTTGGCTGTTGTTACCTCATTAAAAAGATAGCTATATAACTATAATTGTATGTAACCATGAAACCTATGTAGTTTTTTTAATTAGGAATTTAGGAAAATCAAGTTTTGTTTAAAAAAACACATGCCAAACAAATAGCACCTTAATAAGGTTTTATTACCCTCAGTAAAGGTTTGGTTTTCAGGTAAAAAATCTTTTTATTTAACTAGACTCAGACTTTAAAATAAGATAATTTAACTATCTCGATTTGATAAATCTGAGAATCATTTAAGGATGTAAAAATCTGTTTTTATATATATCTTTATTTTATTGTGGCTGTTGTCATGTCATCAGTTAAAAGAAAGTTATTTCATCAATCAAAATAATAAAAAGTAGAGGTTATTTGGTCGAGTATTGTTCAGACCTTTGGTCGAGTATGGTTCAGACTGAAAAAATAGGTCGAGAGCTGGTCAAGTATTGGTCGAGTACTGGTCGAGAATGGGTTAAGACTGTTTCAGACTGGTCGAATAATAGTTCAGACTATTTTCAATAGCAAAGATAAGGGTCAAGTACAAATCAGTACAGTCGAGAATGGTTAAGACTGGGTCAAGTAATATTAAGTAAAATTCAGACCAATTCAGACTGGTCGAGTAAAAATCAATACAGTCGAGTACAGATATAGGCCATTTTCAGACTTTTACTGGTTTGTAGTGTAAGTAACTATGAAAAATTAACAAAATCCATACCGTATAGTAAGCAATAAAAGACCCCGACGAGAAAAATGTGAAACAATTCAAACGAGAATACAACGGCAGAATAAATGCTAAAATAATAGGCAAAAACAAATATGACAGACAGCTGCCAACAAAAACAAACCACTAAATTACAGGCTTCTGACTAGGGACAGGTACATATCATGAATATGGGTTAAAAACATTTTTGTTATTGATTTGCTCCGCCTATGACAGTGGCGTAACATCGTAATTAAGAACAAATGTAAAAATCGGTTGAAAAGGACTTGGCTAATCACATCGGCAAGTAGCACAACAAACAACTAACATGAAAAGGACTTGGCTAATCACATCGGCAAGTAGCACAACAAACAACTAACATTAATATTAAAATGTTCTTAGAGTTTTAACACTTACCAAAATCTAGTTAAAAGCAATTACAAAAAATATAAAAAATCATGTTTCCAAGACTAGAAAATATACCAGTACACACCCAGCAAATTTAGTGCATTTTGTGTAGTCATAAATGGTCTGAGAAATCCGTGTCCTTGTACAATGTAAAATATAAGTATCGACAGGATGTAGGACCATAAGTTTTCATGGCTTTTAAGCAATACATATTTAGTTACTAGTATGTTCTAATTTATTAAGAACAAAATCAATGTTTGTACCGATGAAGATAATATTCCGATCTTACTATAGTATTGAATTGATAAAATTCAAGAACTGTTTTATTGAAAAGAACGATAAGTTTACATGGTCATGTTGTCCAAATGTATAGGCTCTATAAAAATCAACGTGAAATGAAGGATTTGATGTCACGTGTGTAATTAGTTTTTACAGGTACAGACATATATCCAAACCAAATATTTGTATATATGAAAGATTTTTGGAATCAATTTCCATTTACATTAAACACTGAAAATAGAATAACAAGATGAACATAAAAGGCACATACATAAGTCTCCAATCACAACAGGCAATGAAAGTAGGTTCAGCTACATAATTTGACAATAGATACACGTAAAAGAGGGACGAAAGATACCAGAGGGACAGTCAAACTCATAGATCGAAAACAAACTGACGCCATGGTCAAAAATAAAAAGACAAACAGACAAATAATAGTACAGATGACACAACATCAAAAACTAAAGACTAAGCAACACGAACCCCACCAAAAACTGGGGGTGATCTCAGGTGCTCTGGAAGGGTAAGCAGATCCTGCTCCACATGTGGAACCCGTCGTGTTGCTTATTTTATTACAAATCCGGTAAATAGTCTAATTCGGAAGGTCACATTCGTGAAAAGGGAAGGGTATTGTAGTTACGACATAAGGAACATATCCGATATCATCTGTGAAACGGTTATTCCATAACGGTCAACCAACTCGTGATGGCGTCCGTAAAATTTACGAAGGGATGATTTCAACTTCACCATTTGGAACTCTTGGTTAAATAGCTTCCTTGTGAGCAGCAATCCTCTATCAAGGAAATCATGATAGGAAATACAAGCCCGGGAATATCGTATCAATTGGGAGATATATACTCCGTATGCAGGCGTTGCTGGAATGTTGCTACATAGAAATGGAAAATTCACAATTGGGAAGCTGAAATCATCTCTTTTGTCGTAAATTTTGTTTTCAACCGACCCTCATTGTCAATTTCTAGATGTAAGTCAAGATATGAGGCAGACTTAACTGTATCTGTAGTATCCTTTATCTCTAGTTCGATGGGATAGATTCGTTCAACATAGTCACCAAATTTTGTATTATTTAGTGAGAGAACATCATCTATATAGCGAAACATAAAGTTAAAGGATATTGCTAACTTCTTATCTTTCTTCCTAAGAAGGCTGTATGAAGTCAGCCTCATAATAATAAAGAAACAAGTCGACAAGAAGAGGGGCACAATTGGTTCCCATTGAAATTCCGACAGTCTGTTGAAAAACACGTCCTCCAAACGTAACAAATATGTTGTCAATCAAGAAATCAAGCATCTTGATAATGTCAGTTTCAGAGAATTTTTGTTTGAATCAGAGTGATTCTTTACAAAGTAGGATTTATCCTCCCAAGACAAGATACTTGTATCTACGTTCGCCATTCTTTTTAATGAAACAAAGTAATACCAACTCTTTCAATTTGTCTTTTAGTTTGGAATGGGGAATACTTGTGTAAAGTGTAGAAAAGTCAAATGTTTTAATACTATTGCAAGATGAGAGAGTCTTAGATTGTATGTACTCTAAAAGATCTTTGGAATTTTTGAGTATCCACATCTGATTCACGCCACCTCTAGAATATGCAGTTTCACAATAACTTTGGAGCCCGGCTTTGATTGCTGATAAAATAGATGTTAATAATTTAGAAAGAGGTTTCGTGGAGCACTTGGAAGACCCAGCAATTAACCGTTGTTTGTAAGGACACTTATGTAGTTTAGGTATCCAATACAGTGATGGAAGATCCAGTTCTTCATCTTTGGTTGAAATTCCAAAGGAACATAGAACAGACCTATGATTATCCAGGATTTCCTCTTTGGTAAGTGTCGTGAGGGTATATGTTGAGTTTCCAAGTGAATTGTCAATACCTAATACGTAAGTGTCATACAAGAAGTGATCAGGCACACAGACAGATATTTATGAACTTGCATAACAATTTAACACTTGCATGATTAGAATGTTCTACTCTTTAGTATTTTCATGTGACTTTGTTTTTGAAAAATACAGAATGGAGCTGTCTCAAGATAATGTCGACTACTTAACTCCCAATCACCATTACCTTTATCGGTCAAGTCAAGAAACAGCGTTCTCACAATGAGAACAAGAGTAGTATTTTCTATAAATAGAATAAAGAATCACGTGTCAGTATAGATACCCTCGTCTTTCTGATGGCAGTTTTTTTGTGTTGTAATACAACATCACTTTATTAAAATATATCTTATTCTTTGCATTTAATTTATAAGTAACACATGTAGCCTTTATGTAGGTTTTTTTTTTATCTTGCACTTACTTAACAAACAATTCTAGGCTTCCTGTTAACAAATCTTACAAAATAAATCATAGGAAGTGACAATTGATATAATATTCAAACAATTGCAAAGGAACGACACCAATATTTACAGTTATGTCAGAGTAAATATAGACTTAAATGAATCTTTCGTCAGCAAGCAACCCATATAAATAGCGTTATCAACACTTTTCAGTCATCGTTGTGTTTTTATTAAGTTTAAAGTTTTTTTTACTTTTGATTACTTACTCGTTGAAATTTACCAAACATGTACCAAACATCAATTTTTTATGCATTTTTGCCATGACTTACACGACGGCTGCCACTGGTGGGGCATAATCTTCTTATACGTCCGGAGCACCACAAGTTTTAGTGGTTCGTTTTGATCAGTCTTTAGTTTTGTATGTTGTGTTTTGTGAACCCATTTGTCTTTCGTTTTTTGCGATGGCGTTGTCAGTTTCTCTCGAATTATGAGATTTCAATGTCCCTTTGGTATTGTTAGCCCTGTTTTAAGCCAGTAATATATACCGTGTGCATACAAATCGGTATTATAAAGACCAAAAGTTGTGCCAAACTAAAGCAACACATGATAATGATGATCTCTGGAAATTTCCAGTTTGCCACTTTAAGTCGTTGTTTTAAGATTGTTCTAGTTTCAATGAATTTGTGTGGAAAACAAAGATATCAGAGAAGACCTAACAAACTGAACAAAATTTCTGATTAGTTACGATATTTTTACATACTTCATTAACAAATGTTAGATTTTACTCTTTTATTGACTTGTAAAAACTGTGCAATCCTTCATTTTGCACTCAATACTAAAAACCTTTCACTATTTCAGGTAAGATCATATTAGAATAAAAGCGGAAAGCGGTTATTTATCCATGCACACTACTAACGTATATTGATAAGGAAATTAAAGTATTTCATAAATAATTCTACATACTGCAGTAAGTAAATAGTTGTCACGAAAACTATAATAAAACAACAAATAATTATCAAATAGTGTCAACAATTGATAAAACAAACGATAAGATAAAACGTCAAACAAAATGGCAATATGTTACAATAAATATGTAACACACCCAAACGTGTCCATCACCCCAAACGTGTCCTATTCCCCAAAACGTGTCTATTTCGCTTAAACGTGTCCTTTAAGTCATAAATCGCCCAAAAGTGCCCGATTTCACATCCCCCCAAACGTGTCTGATAATTGTTATTTGACAAAACGTGTCGTTTAAGTCATGAATCGCCCAAAACGTAACGCTAATATTACTCCGTGAAGTCAAAAACGTTTACGACAATAGACTATTCAATGATGTGGGATACGATAGAAGACGTGGGATTTCGGTTGAATTTTAAAAACAATCGAAGCAGCTGCCCTAGGTCATCTGGAGGAAAGGTGTAGTAATCTATATGTCCAAGATATGCTACACTGTGCACAGTGACTTCTGCTTTCGAATAAACAAGACACCAGGTTAAAAAAGAATGGAACAATAAAAAGTCATTTTTACTTGCAGCGTTTTTATTAATTTTTCATCAATATAATTTTCATTGTTTTAAAGTTCAGATGGAGGTACTTCGCAATTAAGAAATCTAAAACATTTTACCTTGCAAGTTTTCCCAGTGCTTCACTGTTAACAATGGTTAACGAAGTGGTCATTTATTAGCATTAGTTTGTTCAACGCCGGTTATTTATATTAAGCATAATTGCAAGCTGAATTTGCAACACATACTTAACTATTGACTGTTGATTGTTTAATGTCCAGTGGCAAATATGTCATGCATATTTAGAACAAACATACAAATTGCAAATAAGTAGTTTTGTACAGTTTAAATCATCGTTTACTAAATGAATTCTTTTTTACTAATATTCTCCGGTGATGCGTACATATCTTTATAATGTATGAGGGTATTGTACGATAGGCTTCCTGCAGATGTGGTTTCTGTGCTTTTGAAAAAGGAGACCTTACGGTTTCATATGGACTGGACATGTTTGGGCGTTTCAAAATATGGACACAATAGGGCGTTCATAAACAGAACACGTTTTGGCGCCCTTTAGCAACTAGACATGTTTGCAGTTCATTGACGTCACATGGACACGTTTGGGGGAATCGTACACGTTTGAGGGGATGGACACATTTCATGAGTGTTACAAATATGCCATGCAAATAACAAACATACAAGCGACAAGCAGATCAAAAAATAAAAAAAAGCCTCTATAAAACTTACTATATTGTGTGCTCTTCTAAAAACATGAGTTATTTTGCATTTTTCACAGAAGTAGCAGAGTTATTTAGCAAATTAGAGGCACAGGAGCAAACAATAGAAAACAAAATTCCAGGGTCATAAAACAGCTAATTTAACCTTTATATTCTGTTATAAATCTGTTTCATATAGAAAGCAAGAACCTTGCTTTCAAGTTATGCAAAACACAGATTTTAACAGACAGTTCTATAAAACTTTTAAGGAATGTATTTATCAAACTGGTAACTTCATAAATACAAATGTTGCCAAAATGGCTTTGTTTAAACACGTCTAGCTCATACATTAGCCAAATTATGTTAGATATATTCTTAAAATAATAAGATTGTGACAAGATTTCTAAACTGACAAATTCAGGCAGAAATTGTTAACTTTCAGAGATGAATGCGTATACAGTAAGATATGGACTGGAGACAGTTGCAGGATTGAATACTTTATATTATCTTGAATGATTAATTATAAAATTTTACATTTAAAATATTTTGACATGGTTTCAATTTGTTATCAGAAGAGTTTAATACAGGTTCTATGTATTTCCTGACAAAAAACATGCACATAGGGCAGGCTGACCATTATTAAATATAACAATAGAAAGAATGTGGTATAATTGCCAATGAGACAACTCTCCACAAGAGACCAAATGACACAAAATTTAACAACTGTAGGTCACCGTACGGCCTTCAACAATTAGCAAAACCCATACCACATAGTCAGCTATAAAAGGCCCCGAAATGACAAATGTAAAACAATTCAAACGAGAAAACTAACGGCCTAATTTATGTTGCATTGGCGTTTGTTTTTGTTGCACTTCAGTGTTTCTGTTGTTCCTTTGTTTTCCTCTTATAGTTGATGTGTTTCCCTCGGTTTTAGTTTGTAACCCGGATTTGTTTTCTCTCAATCGATTTATGACTTTTGAACAGCGGTATACTACTGTTGCCTTTATTTATGTACAAAACAATGAACGAAAAACAAATATGATACACAGAAACAAACGACAACCACTGTTCTACAGGCTCCGGACTTGGGACAGGCACATACAGAATGTGGCGGGGTTAAACATGTTAGCGGGCGCCCAACCCTACCCTAACCTGGGACAGTGGAGTAACAGTACAACATATAATAACAAACTATAAAAATAAGTTGAAAAAGGCTTAACTCATCAGATGGCTACAAACAGAAAAACATATAACAAAAACACAGAGTGGACGTGGCCGGGTACTTATACATCCCTACAACAAAAAGACACTAAGTACAGATCTGAGAGTATTCGCAGTTACTGACAGCTAGTTCCAATAATTAAAGTCTTGTTTTCAAATTCTTTAAAAATTGAAACTGTGGTTTTGGTTATCAAATATACTGTAAAAACATATGTATGCAGTGATTTCGTTTAGGCTATGATTCTGATAAATAAGTATTGTTGTGATTAAAAGAGTTTTTACATTTTTTTTCTATTTGAATAAATGTTAGTATAGGTTGCAGTTTAAAATTTGTACTAGATAGATAGATATTTCATTCTCTAAAACCAATTAACAAAGGCACAGAGAAGAAAACATAATAATTTAACATACAATGTTAATGATTGTAGAAACAGCTGATTAACATACTACTCCTCTTTTGGGGAGATTTTTTAATATGCATAGATATTTTATTTTGTTTACCTACTGGTATCCTGATATGATCTCCATGCTTCATCTCATAATGACACAACTTTGGAATTTTACCAGTATCAGAAATTTTGGATATCGAACAAATTGAATTCTTAGGAAGACTCAAAGTAAAGGGTAGTACAGTATTTTAGTATAAGTATAAACTCTTAGAAGTTCAAGGCCAATAGATGTTGAAAATATGGAGCACAATCATATGTATTGACCTTTGCCAAAATAGTAGTGCTTATGAACTTTCCATTCCAGGATATGAATTTTTACGAAACTTCATAGTAAATTGGCACAGTTTAAGCCGTAAAAGGAGTTCCTATGGGAAATTGCATTGTCTATATTTACAGAACTGCAACCTTTAGTATTTCAAATCAATAGTAAAACACCATTTGCGTCCATTAGTTTAAAAACGTTACTATTATTCATTAATTTTGTAAGCAAGCGATATTTTCGAAGTACAAGACATTTTTTCTTAAAACAGTATGCGTAAATTCGTGCTACAAATTTAAAATGATGTGTCAAATATAAACTAATGTAGGTATAAATAAAACCTTCGCGTCAAAAGTAATTGGTATGAATAAAACTGTCATGTGTGACTTGTTAGTTCCATTTTCCTATTCAGTATGAAACTATGGTCCTTTGGTGGTGATTGTATACTGTCACAAACATTTATAAATGTTGGCCTGAAAATGAAAAGAATATTAATTGTGTGTGCATAAATCATATTTATTTTCTTGATGTACATGAACTAAATAGAAGTTCAAATCAAGAGTAAATAATTGCACAATAATATCAACATAATCATTGCTATAGAATATGTATGATTATGAGTAACCTATGATCAAATGAAGTTAATAAATATTACGGTTTTACCTTTTTGTATACAGTAGGCTAAAATATGTATTAACAAAAATACTGAACTCCAAGGTTAATTCATAAAAGGAGAAAGTCCACAAAAACTGACAAAACCAAAAGCTCAATTATATCAACCAACAGAACGACTGGAAACAACAGTCATATTTTTGACTTTTATCAAGAATCATTCAACGCGCTTTTTTATTTTCAGTTTTGAATTCTGTCGCGGTTCTCAGGTTTTGTCATTAATTGCGTAACCTGGAACATACAAAAGGAGAGTGGACACATAATCTGTATTACAATCTAGTTGTTTTTATCATGAATTTGCATTTTTTTTATATGGCTTATACAATACCTGATTTTATTGTTTTTCATTTGTCTTCCTTTCCATATCTTCAATGTAATAACACCAACAACTAAGGCTGCAATACCGATAAATGTACAAACCATAACCTTTAACAACATACTTAGCTCTGAAATGTTGAAATAATGGCCGTAAATTTAGGCAACAGTAGTTTTCCTATGTTTAAAACACATGAATCAATTAAGAATACATATAAAGGTAGCAAATGAACATATCGCGCGATATTTGATTAAGCGATGTTTATAATATACATTATGCCGAATACTCATTAATTTAAAATGCTTTGAAAAATCACAAAAGTGTGGGAAACAAATCTTCTTTTCAATAAAAAAGAACCCACTCATAACGGAATTTGATATTTCGCGTAGCCTTCATTTTTCATGAACGAGAAAATTAGGACTAGTTTGTAAGCAATACAATTATAAAATACCAATGGTAGTTCCTACACGAATATTCCGTCAAACAAGTGATAATGATTCCCTTTAAGTTTCGAAGAGATTTCGACATGTTATTTTTTTTTTCATAAGCTTTATTATACGTTGCACTTTGTAAATACAGCCCTATATTTTGATCTTTGAAAAAATAATAGTGCATATGAACTTTGCATTCTAGGATATATTTTTTTACAAAACTTCATAGTAAAAGTGGCACAGTTTTAGCCGTAAAAGGAGTTCCTATGGGAAATTGCATTGTCTTTATTTACAACCTTAAACGGAAAGACTTCCTATCGACTAGTTTTGAGGCGAAATAGAAGCTATGGAATATGAAATAAGCCATAATATATGCACTGTTCAAGCAGGCTCTGTTACTACATAACAACGGTCTTACAAAAACGGAGACAGTAGTATCCCCAGACAGGAAATCTATGTTATAATAGAAAAGAAAGGATATGTGATATCCATCCATGAATCAGTATATGCAAAGTAAAACACAGAAAAGCAAAAGAACAACGCTTTTATTGCTGTTATGTTTCTCAAAGTCATAGTAAGGCCCTCTGACTTCATTGCAAGTTTAAGACGGCCCCTAGTACCGGTTTGAGCGGAGTTCTTTTGCAAACTGACGATCACAAATCAACTGTGAATTGAAGAACAAAACCATGGAGTTATTTCAATAAAATAAATCTGGCAAAGAAATCAAACATGTACTGTTATATTTTAGTTCGAAAATTACACTGAAGCGTGCAAAAACATACACACATTTAGAAAACTCAGGGCACATTGCGATATATGTTAGATAACTTGACAGGAACTATAACGTATGTATAGGACAAATAATTCGGGTAGACTATGTAAGATGTAACACCACCAACTCGGGCCAGGTCAAAAAGATCATACCGGAAAGTAGTACATATTTGAAACAAAATAGTTCCAACGCATAGGTGAAAATATCAAATTATGTGAAATATATTTTTGTAATTTAGGTGTCCAATTGTAAGGTGAAGGACTGGTGATCCTTGTAGAAAACCTTTTTACTGATAATTTTTAATAAAAGAGGAAAAATAATCTGGAAAGCAGGGTCAAAATGTGCTCGCTTCTTCAGGAAACAAACTATGGTTACTACATCCCTTGATTAGAAACTGCCGCACTTAAATTTCAAATGTCCGATATTGAATCTCTAGTTTCGAATATCTAATTTCGAATCTCTATTGATTCTTTAAAGCTTACGTTTCGAATAAAAAGATTTATTATTGCCATGTCACGGTCTATAACTACTATGAATTCTGCCATAATCAACAAGTAAATGTCATATTTTTTCTTGCCGGGACATGCTGTTTTTCGAAAGAAGCGTTTAGACGAATACTTAATTTCTACCTGAACAAGATTTTCCGTCTGCAGCTAATTCATAGATCCACTTACAACTGCAAGTGAAGGAGCCATTTGTATTTTTGCAACTCTCTTCACATCTGGACACGTTTGTAATGCATTCATCAATATCTGAAAGAGAATATATACATGTATGCTGAACGTATTACATTTTAAAATGTACAAATTGTCGAGTAAATATACATAAGAAAATATAAATCATAAATAGGCTGATAGTATATTCATTTCTTAATTTGGCGTATAAATATTTGCATACGCCTAGAATAAATCGGTTTCCTTATACATATATATATTTCAATTTCGCGCCTTCCTCTCGTCGAGAAAAATTCACTGATCAGATCGACATGTATATTTTGCATTCATGATATGTTATTCAATAGAATTATCTCTTTTTCTGATTGAACATTTTTGTATTTGTAGATTTCCTACCATTTATTCGGATTTTTGGAGACCATGATTTACAGAATTATCATGATTTATTATTAAACTGATCAGTGCAATTTCTCATCCCACATTGCTTTTTGTTTTATTTACGCATTATTAAGACAATCTTTATGTTCGTATGAGCATAGCGAAGTAGAACATAAACTTGTATACCATCTACACAATTATTCTAAGATCGATCTTTTAGAAAGGGGTTAGGTGAGGTGTATTGTAGTGAACCACTGATCAATGTCATGAATAAATAAAACCTCATACACAAAATCTGGCAGTCGGGATAATTTCAACAAACGATTTATTTCAAACTCCGGAGGATATTTCCTTCATGACAGATTACGGATTAAAAAAATGTAGGTGAGTTATAGGGCTTGGTGTGTTAAAAATAGTTCATAAGTTGTTTTGAACAAAATCTTTATAAAATAAACTTATTCATCTTAACAGACTTGAATGATCTTAGTGAGAAACTGCAGGCTTTCATTGATGCTTATATGCAATTCTCCGAGCAAAATAAATGTATTCAGGGTCCTGAAAATCAGTAGCAATTTGCGTTGTTAACGATTTTTCTGAATTATGCATTCATACATTGCATTCTGAAATCAATTGTTTAAAACTAACAAGAAAACAAAAATCAAAACAATTTTCTCGGCTTCTCGACAATCAAGTAAAATTGATACGATTCAACAGAACCAAAATTGTTTGAAAAGGATATTTATCATGTATTTTTTTGTTTGTTTTGCCAAGGAACATAATAGTCAAAAACAATTTATGCATAAGATTTTAAGTCTTATGAGTAATAAAATATTTTATAGGGAAAAGATATACAACGGTTTAATAGAAAACCACCAATTAATTAATTAAATGACGTAATAATTCTAGATTGAAAAATATAAAATCAATCTTTAATTCCTCCCATACATCATGTATTTACTAACCTTAGTCATTTTGGGGCCCTTTATAGCTTGCTGTTCGGTGTGAGCCAAGGCTCCGTGTTGAAAGCCGTACTTTGACCTATAATGATTTACTTTTACAAATTGTGACTTGGATGGAGAGTTGTCTCATTGGCACTCATACCACATCTTCTTATATCTATTAGACGACAAACATTTCTTTCCTAAGTAACCAGACAGTTCGGATTAACTAGTGTTCGTTAGTACATTCAATTTCCTGTAGTCATATCAACGATGAATAAAAATATATCACACCATCAATAAAACTAAAAAAAAAAAAAAACGTATGAGAAAGAAAACTAAAATTACTTTCTAGAAATGTCCGAAAGACCTTGTTAGCTTGATTAAATAATTGTCTGTGTACAGACACATGTTGTCCATTAATAAATATAACGCCACATTTATTTTGCATTTTAATAGACAGTCCGAAAAACTAGTTACCATAGCAGTCTGTATAATTCACAGATCCAGTCGTCAATGTTGTGTAGCCGTCTTTACAATTCTCACATTGCATTTGATTCCATTTATACTGGAATGTACCCTTTGGACATTTGAGGCATA
Source organism: Mytilus coruscus (assembly GCA_017311375.1). Taxonomy (NCBI): domain Eukaryota; kingdom Metazoa; phylum Mollusca; class Bivalvia; order Mytilida; family Mytilidae; genus Mytilus; species Mytilus coruscus. The sequence continues at coordinate 67,043,689 of CM029607.1, forward strand.
AACCGGACTCGTAAAATGTACCCGATGGACACTCTTAAATAGAAAGAAAATCGGTTTATGTTGTTAGTGTTGTAAAATAAGGTCTAAAATTCAATATTAACAAGATCTTTGCGCTTTCATAGCTTTTTAAACTGAAGAAAGGATAATAAAATACTATTTCATGAAAATTTCTTAAAACATTTATTCATAATTTTTCAAAGAGGATTGTCGTAAACACAATATACTTTTCGACTTTATTTGTTTGTTTATGATATTACGGCACCAGGCAGCGAAAGAGTTCATTACATTAGAAATCAATTTAAACATGTTAAAACTCTATCAATGACAAACATTTATACGATTAAATTAATACGTTATACATTGTGTGCGTCCGACGCGCTTGTAGGAATTTACTTTCATCAAGAACGTTTAAGGATGTTCGCTACTTTGTTTCAAAATAACAAGCTTTTTAAAAGACTGTTATAAATTGATAGTATATAAATGAAGGAACTAAAAAGCAGAAAAAAATGAAGGATCCGTGTGCTTGTTTTCGAGATATAAGCCATTGAAAATTTGGCGGAAAATGATTCTCTCTAGATTTTTCATACATTTAACATTGGCACCTTTTTTCTTTCAAAAACAATGAAAAAATAATCGCCAAACATGGATAAAACCAGAGGATTCCGAAAATCTGGCAAAAATTCAAAAACAAGAGGAGCGAACATCCTTAACCACACAAAATTAAGGCCCAAGGATGTACGAATGCTCAAATACGTGACGAACTATCTGGACAAAAGTGACATACAAAGAATAACAAAATTCATTTAATATCTTTGGTCAACAATGCTTTAGGGAATTTTAACTTTAGTTTCTTAATAATGTCGAAATTTTCATCAACAATGAACTTGAGTAAAGTATGTCATAAATCATGCTGAATACTGATTGATGAATACGGGACTAATAGTCAACAAGCAGTGGTATAGACTCATAGTAAATGGATTTACTACGTTATGAATTTGGTGCGTCCGAAGCGCTTTTCTGAATTTATCCTTCACAAACTTAAGATTATAAAAAGAACTTAACTACAAAAAAAAAAAAAAAAAAGAAAATAACAAAAATACCGAACTCCGAGGAAAATCCAAAACGGAAAGTCCCTAATCAAAATGGCAAAATCAGAAGCTCAAACACATCAAACGAATGAATAACAACTGTTATTTTCCTGAATTGGTACAGGCATTTTCTGATGTAGAAAATGGTGGATTGAACCTGGTTTTATAGCTAGCTAAACCTCTCACTTGTATGACAGTCGCATAAAATTCCATTATATTGACAACAATGTGTGAACAAAACAAACAGACTAATAGGTGAAAATGTCAAAAAAGGGGCACAGCAGTCAACATTGTGTTATAATCATAATCACTATAAAAACAAACAAATATGTCAACAAAGAAAAACAAAAAGCATATAGATAAAGCACATAAGCAAAAACGAAAGACAAGCATACAAAAATTTACCATAGCACAATAACACAGTGACGGGATGTATAAGTACCGAGCCACGTCAAATGGATATTACGAAAAATAGACTAAACAGTAAAAGTAATAATTTAAAAAGACAAATAAAAGAACACTTTAACACTGGATTGATATGCTTTCAAACTAATATAAGCATTTAAGGTTTATCCATATAACATCACCGATATTTAGTATTGCAGGAAGTTGTACGTAGAACTTAATTACAAATTGATGATTGATAAGGAGTATTGAAATAATATAATGCATATGACGTAAAATATAACTGACCAATGACATTAACATATGCCTCATCTGAAGTTGTATTCAAGACCACGTTTCCAGCTGTGCACCTGTAAAGTCCATTCAGCACTGTAGTTGCTTCATCATATCTAAGCTCTGGATTTGTTTCATTTTGGAGACATTTATCGTTAAAGAACCAGGAAATTGCTGGATCTGGATCTCCGGTAGCATTACATACAAGGCTAAGATAGTCTCCGACCAACACAGTTGTATTAGGTAAGGGGGACGAAAATGTTGGTGGTGTAGAACAAAACATATTTGCCTCCATTAAGTCATTTAAGCTATCATTGATCTCAAGACTTAATTTATACATATCTTGAATCGAACGCGAATCATTTAGAATAAGCATCAAGATATTGTCTTCAATTGTGACCGTTAAATTTCTATTCGACTCTGTATTTTCTATCGAATCGTCAGAAAAAAGATCGTAAAAGACCGAGAAAGCATGTTGAAGACAGTCTTGAAAGTTAGAACAGTCATTTTCATCGAAGAAATCAAATGTAAAATTTTCCATTCCCAACATCCAAAGATTTATCAGTGGAAGGGAATTAGCTTCGTCGATTCCAGAGTCTACCATCCTATATGCTAACTCAGTCACGTTTGCGATTTCGGACATTACAGGGTCCTTTTTCAAGTTTATTTTAACATCTTCCATCACAGCATTTAGTTCATCTATTGTTAAATTATAATCGTTATATGCGTATTCTTCACTAATGCCTGCAGATTCTAATGTCATAGTGTTTACAGTTGAGTACAAAGTTATGTTTTGAATTTCATTTCGGTAATGAGTACTTTCATTCAACGCATGGACGGTTTCATCTGATATGTTGATAAAATAATAGAAAAAGTTGTTAAAAAGAATGAACATTGTTGAATAACTTACAATTGTGTTCGAAGTACTTCATTCGATCAAAATATTCAATTGTGTATTCGATATCTGATGTCCAATTTCCATCTTGGAAAATAGTGTCATTCAAATACATAGTTTGATTATTTGAGTTATCAAATGCATCTCTTTAAATAATCTTAAAATGTGGTGAATTTTGAGACTGCCTTGAAAGAAACATCTCTTCTTTTCGTTTACCAAAACACTTGTAACTGATTCAAAAAGTGTTTTCACAGTTGATTTCGCTATACGCCAAATACTTGTCACGGGATGTCTGAAATCAAACCAAAATCGGAAAGACGTCCAACCTAATCCGAACGCTTTTACATCACAACTCACCTCGAACAGTGCTTTATCATGTGTAGACATTTCTATTTCAAAGCCACAATTTTTAACATCAATTAGTTGTTGTATTCCAAGAACGAGTAGATCAAATACATATAACCCAGCCTTAACAGTTAATTTTACTGCTTCAATAGCACCTTTGGCAACGTCCAAACCACCTTTAGCAGCCTCCAGACCAAATTTTGCAACTTCTAATATGCCTTCTGCAACATAAAGGACTACTCTAGCCTTATCTACCACGATTTGTGCGGTTGTTAGAGCGGCTTTTACAGTCTCAAAAATTATCATTGGAACCCTTACAAGAATCTTGGCGGCTTCTAAAGCAATGTAAGCGATAGCTCTTACACCTCGGCAGAATAGATTAGCTGCTTCACAAACAAAATTTGGAATTTTAAACATGCAACTGGTAAATCTGCAACAGGGATATTTTATCCATCCTCCACACCATCTGCATCGCCATCCTGGAACGCAAACGTGGGGACAGTCTCTTATTCTACATAAGTTATCAACATTTCTCTGGGCTTTTCGTAAAGTTTCTAACGCTCTGTCAAGGGGAATTTTGGCATCATTTACCTTTCGCTTTACTGTCTCTAACTTACTTATTGCATTATCAAATGACGAATGACAATCTCTGACCTTATTTTGAGCATTGCTCAGCTTCTGTTGGGCACGCGTTAGTGCTTTTTGAGCAGAGTATAAGCCATTTTGAACTGCAGTCAATCTTTTATTAGCTTCATCGGCTAAGTTTTTAGTAATTAACCGAATACCAGTCAGATAACTAACTCGAAAATCAGAATTTGCAGCTGTATTAGAGGCTTGTTTGTGTGATGGTGCTAATAATATTCCTTTCAAAGCAAACGTTAACTGATACCATTTGCGTCCGAGTTCTACAGACAGTGTTACTCTTGCCAGGAAGACGTTCCAAATGTTACCTTCTATAACAACGTAAAGTCCATTGCTACTTATAAGAAGATCACCAGAGGCCTTCATTCCAAGTACTGAAACATCAATGTGAGCATGTGCAACAAACTTGCCATTGCCGATTGCTATGCTCAGAGCAACATGCGTATCCAGGGACAAAAAATATCCAAGTTTAATCGGATGTCTGCCTCTAGCAAGTACTCGAATAGCTGGTTCTCCGTGTAAAAGTTCATAAACTTTTCTAAATTTGCTGCACTCTCCTAAGCGTTGGGTGGAATGAACAAGCTCAACTCCCATTGATGAGAAGTCCAAGGAAAATATTCTTACAAAAGCAGTAAAACGAAAACCAGCACCTGTGTAAGATTTTACTAACGAAAAGACCTTTGAAGTAATTCGAGATATAGTTAAATCAATGTTACGGCCAATTCTTGCAATTTCAGATTCAAGTAAATTAGTCAAGTTTGCAACAAATTTGCCTGCATGAAACTCCAATTCGTCGAGTAATTTTCTGGTTGTTTTCTTTATTGTTATAAACTTGTCCCATAATAGTTTCATACTTGTTGAAATATTCTGTAGCGAGGATTGGCTATTCAATATATCAGTAAGACACGAACTTAACTCTGATACTGAAAATGAAAGCTTACTCAATAGTTGTTGTAATGCACCGGAAAGAACATCGGTAGATTCATTGCGAAAATCATCAACCAAATTTAGAAATCGTTCCACAATGTCTTTAGTTTGTAATATGTTATTTACAACATCTATTTCTGTTTGAAGGGATAGTTTTTCCTCTGTAGTAACAAATGCATGAATTTTAACTGCTGCTGCAAACATCCAATTTTCAAGTAATGAAATACTCTTGAAAGGATTATAATCCACCAAGAAAGATGCAAATATGCCCGGCGGGTTAGCTGCATTACCACACCAAATTCTATTATCCTCACCTATTCATATCATAATATTATTAAAAAAAATACAATTAAATTATCACAATAGTTCAAAGAATAAATTACAAATTGAACTGCGAGGTCAACATTTAATTTAAAATCATTGACGCTAATAAGGATTCTGAAACATATCATGAGTACAATATATATATATATATATAACTGAATGAATAAGTATTTAATAATCAAAATTCCATTGAAAGAGAATTAATAAAGAAAGAAAGAAAAAGAAAGAAAGAAAAGAAAGAAAGAAAGAAAGAAAGAAAGAAAGAGAAAGAAAGAAAGAAAAATGTTTTTGAAACTAGTTATACTTTATCTGCGAGGTCATAGGGTTGATTTCTGTGAATGTAAATATTATAATACATTTTTAGCGTTCACGATGTAAAAAAAGATAAAAATAAAACACGTCCTACCTCCAACTGAGGTGTAGACTTCCAAACTAGCGATAGTCTTTATAACAAAGGTTATGTTTAGTCTCCAAAAATCTAACCGTACTGTTGGGTTGATACTGAAATGTTTGAATTGCAACAGCCCATTCCATTGTTCCATAAATATATCTATAAGTAACTGAAAAGAGATGTAAAGTAATTAGGGCATACATTGACTATATATTTTGTGTATCCGGAATTAGTTATGAAAATACGTTTGTTCCTTTATTTCATTAACGATTAGACAATTGATGTTGTATTCTTTTTCATTGATAATGAAAATCCAGAGATACAACATGGAACTAAAACCTTTTTCTATTACTTCCGACAAGATTTGTAATATATTTGTACTTTTCCTAAATTTTCCTTTGATAAAGTAAGAAACAAAGATTCAAACTCCCTACGCCAAAGTTGACCTTATGTGGATTTGGCTATTATATTCTATTCATCTTAGTCATAGAGCTCTTAATGTATTCAAGTACTTGTTTATTCTTAGCTGTCAAAATTGTGGGTTAGAGCGTTCCTAATGAAGTCACATCGCGAATAGTGCTTTTGAACACAAAAATTTATAAAGTTTTATTTCTATTTTCCGGGCTTATATCAAAACAATTATATAGCCTTATTTAACATTTGAATTTGTCCCACAAACGTGTTGAAAGGAGTTTGCAAAATAGAATTATTGTATCCAACACAACATGATTTTAATACAACAGTAAATATTTTCATGTACATCATACATTTCCTATCCTAGATTCTTGAACCGATTTATATTTTGTTTGGTGTTTTGAAACCATTTGGTGGTTCTCCAAAACGTCATAAATGGTTTTCTATTAATCATATAATTTTGTTTTCTATGTAAGCATTGGATATTATACTGTATTCTAAATTGAATGATTGTTATATAATATATACACTCACATTAGACACACTTGGAACTGCTAAAATATATCTGCTTCTCCTTTTAAATCTATATTTAGGAGTCACTTCTTGATGCGTATTCTATACCAGCGTAAAGCCAGACATTAGCTGATTCAAACACTCTATAATATATAGCTATCAGATAAAACAAACAACATTAAATTATGCATATAAAGATTCATCAATTACCAATAATAAAATTTGGTCCGATCATCCGGGTTTACACATCAGTGGCGCCCAATGTTAGAAAGTCAGAATCAAATACAAAGAAAAAGATCATTGAAAACTAAAAAATACCAGTTATTTCTTATAAATGTAGGTTTTTCATAATATAGTTCACACATGACGAATTGTCTAGATTCTATGTATTATTTTATAAACCTGTTTGTCTGTTTGTCGTCGTTTTTTTTACATGGCGTTGTCAGTTCATATCGAAATTTGAATTTTGAATGTTTAAGGGTAGATATTCTACATATGGTATTGATGCTTAAGACAAAGATTTCGCAGAATAGATTTTTGCATTATGGTAGTTATCATTGTTCCAGCACAAAATGCATTCGACGCCTCATTAAAAAGAAAGAAACAAGTTTTAGGAATCACATTTTTGTTGATAGATAAAGAAAGGCAACAGTAGTATACCGCTGTTCAATAGTCATAAATCGATTAAGCGAAAACAAATCCGGGTTACAAACTAAAACCGAGGGAAACACATCAACTATAAGAGAAAAACAACGGAGCAACAGAAACACTGAACTGCAACAAAACCAAACGCCAACATACATAGAAACGGACTATTTGATAACAACTGCCATATTCCTGACTTGGTACAGGACATTTTAAGAAAAAATGGTGGGTTGAACCTGGTTTTATGGCTAGCCAAACCTCCCGCTTATATGGCAAAGTTAAAATACCGCTAAAATGACAACATTACGTGACAGGAATACAGTACAAATAAACGTAAGAATACTCAGGACAGAGAAATACATAAATGAATAATATAATAGTACATTACAACATATAAACCGCAGAATAACAACGGACACTTCCATGAATTTACGACAGTGCACCAGCACACCACAAACGAAGAATAAACTGCGCGTCACACGAATGTATCAACGCCACAAAAGGGACGTCATTTTGTGACGTTTATATTATCACAGGTAAATTTCTCAAAATAAAATAGATTTGTTTTGTTATAGACACGTACAAGAATATAAAATTGGGATTGAGTTTGTAATGGTATTATTTTATGTATTTTCTAACCATGACAAGAATATTAACATGGAATTGTTTTTTAATGGTGTTATTATTTGTATTTTCTAACCGTGTCGGTTTTTTTCTAAATCAAAACCATCCATTTGGACGTACTTTCAAAACAGTTTTAACATACGCAAACCTAGTGATAAACCTGAATTAATCTCATATGCTATCAATTGATGCGTCGACAGGGTTCGAGTGCCTTGCTGTGTATTCATTTTCACCATGCCAAGCAAGAAAATGTAGAAAATGTCAAAATAGAGAATAGGAAAATATCGATTGATTGGACGACTATTCAATGTCTTAATAAATTAGACCATGAAAAAAATGTATCCTTCTTTTACCCGAACATACGAGTTTCTAAAGGTGACCGAAAATTTGAATACTATCAATTTCAGTTGTTCTTTTCCGTAACCCTGCTGTCGGATATTTTACGTTAGTAACCTACCCCTGTTAATGAAGTTCATATAATGTGAACATGCACGCACATAACTTATAAAATTGAGACGAGAAAACTACATACTATGTGGCTGGCTGAAACAATAGGCCTTTGTCAATATCATTGGCAGCGATGAGTTCTATTTCATTTAGAAGGTAATTGGGGTAAGTGATATGTGAACTGTCGCAATAAATTGTTACATATTAGCTTGTTACAAATCTATTCTATTATTCTTTTCTATTATTTGTCTATTCAGATGATGTTTTTTTTCGAAATTCGGAATACAATTGTAGGCAATTCAATGCAAGAGAATGAGTTGTAATAAATTAAGTATCTGCTACGTAAACAGCATGCATTAAACAAGAAAATCCATAGTGTGAGAGACAAAGGCTTCTTTTTAACATTACGTTCCTACCTGTAATAGAACATTTCATCTCCATTCCAAAGTTCCAGCTCAGATGTTTTGTAATGAACATTTATATCTTTCCCAAGAGATAATCCTATTCCTCGTGGTGTTAACGTTAACCCTGTCTTAGTCAAATCGCTAAATATTCCAAATTTACTCAGTTCTGCGCCAGTTTCTGCAGGAAGCATTATAAATATTGTACCGCCTAAGTTCTGACAAATGTCCACAATCACGCAAAACTTGTTATTTCGAAGGGGAGCCGGAATATAAATTTGGTCACCGTAAATACTGAAAGACATATCACTACCAAATATAAATACGTTATATAAGCGATTGTTGAAAACTGGGGCGCCATAACATTCTTGAAATTTGTTAACATTGTTGCCGTAGGTCAAATGAGTTTTAAGATCAGTTACTGAAAGTAACCCAACACCCGATTTTGAAAACTGTAACCAAGATGGAAGCTTATTTCTTAGACTATCGAACACTGTACCAATAAAAGATCCTGACGACACAAAGTCGTAAATATCTTTCGGTGTTGTATTAAATAACAGGCAATTATCATCGTGCATATCAGACAGTTTGGTACCGTCTGTCTCTAGATAAAGCACTGATCCAGTAAATAATTCAAAACTAAAGGAAGTTGTAGCTACAACTAATCCTGAGACTGAAATCGGAATTGAAAATTCTTCGGCTTCAGCAAAAACAATACCATATGTATAATGAACACTGGAATTCGAATTAAGTCGATACCATGAATCAGTAGAGGATAGTTTAATTTCCAATCCATTGCCAACGCCTTGACAGGACATAAGATTTACAAAAGCACATCCACGTGGAAGCAGCCTCCGCGCAATCTTATGAGTTTGAAATACAGTTGGCTGATCGGTGTCACCTGTAACATTTGAAATATGCAAGAAAATTCATTCAGACCGAAAAACAGTGTATATAATAAATCACCAGCTTTTTCATGTTGTGAATTAAAATACAAGGAACAAAATCCAGATAAAAGATATAACAGATAGTTTCTAAATATATATATAATACTCTACATTAATAAAAAAAACAAATGTTCTAATAGTCACTTTTTCAAAACTAACCAACTGGGACTACGAGGAATTGATCATTTGTCATATATGCTCAAAAGACTTTACATAACTTTGAATGCACTTATGATATATGAACATAGGCTAAAAGTCTATCAAAAAGTATGACATGAATATTCAATACAAAAGTATGAAAATAGGATGTGCATATGAACCATTCGTATTGACTAACATCCTTGGTGGATAGTTGTCTCATTGGCAATCATACCACATCATCTCATTGCAAAAAGCTGAAAAGTGTGACAATATTACCTCTACAAGAAACACCATTTTTATCTAAAGTTGTACTTCCCCTACATTCACAATGAAAAGACCCATTTATATTTTCACACTGATCTTCACATCCTCCATTTAAATATAAACATTCATCGATATCTACAAGGAGAAGAAAATTTTGTTTTCAAGTATTGACATTTTTGCTTTATTTATACTAAAAACATTTTGTCAAAAATGTCAATCAATATAGTCACAAAGAAAAAAGTGAGTTGCATATTTTGTTGATCCTATGAGGAGCTTATGTTCATGTCTGAATTTAAATGGTGATGCTCAGTTTTAATTTTTCTATGTTGTGTTCTGTATACTGTTGTTTGTCGTTTTTCGTTTTTTTTTTCTAATCTTTACGTTTTACCCTTGTTTGGGATAGAACAACAGTAGTTGAGTACCTGAGCGAGTTGAGCCCACACACCAAAAAAAAAAAAAATTTTTGACCCCTAAAATACCTTCATTTAAAGCAAAAGGCACTAAATTTCACAAAAAGCAAAAAAAAAACCAAAAAACAGCAAAAAACTTTGCTCCCGAAAACAAAATTTTTACTTTTTATAAAAAAAGCAAAAACACCTAAAAACAACAAAAAATTCCAAAAACAAAATAAAAAAAAGCCGGGAGAACAGGCAGAGAAAGAATTCTGTGGGATTTGAGAGAAAAAAATTTCCCAGTGCGCCCCAACCTCGAGAAATGGTAAAATGTAAATTGTGATTTTTAATTAATTCTATCAATATAGTCTAGTAATAAAACGGATCAATACGACTACAACTTAAATTGCTTTTTACATTTGTGAAGTGCTATTTAATAGGACATGACTTTTAAATAGACTAAATCGATCATTGAAATATTCAAGAGTATGTTTACATGTTGCCTAGACGACGTTGTCATCACATGTAAACATATAGCAGACTGGTGCGGTCTTTCGTTTCAAATTAACAGTGGTGAGAAGACGTGTGTGCTTTTTAGTGTGTTGTGGTTTTTCATGTCAGCCAGTATTTCTTCCTCTCAAGAAGAAGAATTGTTAGGTAGTCCTACTGCACTAGAATTAGAACAGGAAATTAGTGAATCACAAGCAGTGCATCAAAACCTGTTGGATTATTCAGAGCATCTTCATATTCCCGTAAACTGAGGAGATATCACGTTTGCTGAGACCATACATGCCAAGGTTTTCTACTGTTGGACTACCTTTCATTGAAGTCTATTCCATGAGAAAAGAATTGAAAGCAATGTTTTCATATAGTGAGGAGATTAGGCGGTATTGGAGCACTCAAAATCAACCAATAATACATGTTGAAACACAATCTTCTCAGTGACCTTTCAACCCCGCGCTCCAGCTAGAGCGCGAAAGAACAACATTGATCTGAGATTATTAATATATTTTATAGTGTTTATTTTGTAAATAAAGATTTAAAATTAGTCATTTGCAATTCTTGTTCATAAAACCACCTTTAATTTCTTCGCCTTTTAAATCTTTTATTCAATAAGTAACAGGATTTGTATTTAAAACTTTTCAATTACAAATATTTCTTTAGTCCAACGAGTAGTATAACCTTTTCAAATTTACCTTTCTTTTTGTTATTCTTACTCTATCTCCAACTTTGAATTTAGGTTTTTAATTTTCTCTTCTTTTCTGGATATAAATTTTATACACTGTTAATTTATTTTTGGTTTACTTGCTTCAACAGGTGTCATTTTGATTGAAGAATGTACTGTATTATTATAATGTTTAACTAATTTATCTAATATATCATAATATTTAAAAGTTTCATTAGCAGTAAAGTATTTAAACATATGTTGTTTCATTGTACCTATCCAGCGTTCCACCACGCTGCTCTTTTCCTCGTTCTCAGTTGAATATAACTTTATGTTGTTATCTTTTAACAATTCTTTTACTTGTCGATTATAAAATTCTGATCCTTTATCCGACCAAATATACATTGGTTTTCTTTCTTTAAATAATGTTTTAAATGCTTCACTTACTGTTACTCCTGTTTTATTTTTCAATGGGACTAACCAACCATTTTTACTAAAAATATCTATAGCTGCTAATAAATATTTATAGTGTTTATTTTGTTTTGAATATTGTTGCATATCTATCAAATCAACCGCCCATGTTTGATCTATTGAATGAACATAAACACGTCTTTTAGGAAAAGATTTTACAACTCTATGATGTAATTCATCTGCTAATTTATTTGTTAGATTTATTTTAGACATTTTTAAGTAATTAAAATATTTTTTTTAAAAATGGATGAAAGAAAACATTGTTCAAAATGTAACGAATACAAATTATTAAGTGAAAATTATAAACAAAGAGACAAACCTATGGGAGTAAGTTGTGCATGTAAACAATGCAACAAATCTGTAAAACAAAAACATTATCAAAATAACAAAGAAAAATATAAAAAGCTTATGAAAATTTATTTCTAGAAATCCAAATTATCAAAGTGAATATTACTGGGTAAATGTAAAAATTTAAATATAATTCAATTTATTCCTTTAAAAATGGCACCCAAAAATCATTCAAAGATATTATCAGTGAAACTACTATTGATGATATAGAAGAACCTGATGCAACTAAATACATAAACTTATTAAAAGACAAAATAGTCATAGATCAATTTCCTTTAAAAATAAAGATAATAATAACAAGTGAATTTGCAACTCCTATTGCATTTGATAGAATAGAAAGTCATTACTCTCATCCTGCTAAAGTTGTTTTAACACAAAATAATTTGTCTAAATTTTATGATGATCTAATAGATAAATTTAAAGCTTGGGTTGATCAATTTCAAGAAAGAGGATCTGGGTTTGATTTTAATAGTATTAAAAGTGTACAAGTAAAACTATATAAATATGAATATCAAAGAGCTTCGTCTTATATTCCCTTCAATTTAAATAAAAATATTATCAACGTACAAAATAAAAATGATAACAAATGTTTTCTTTGGTCAATATTAGCATATTTATATCCTGTTGTTAAAACAAACAAAGAGTAACAAATTATAAAGAATATGAAGATGAAATTAGTATGAGAGGAATTGAATATCCAGTAGCAAAAGAAGATATTCCAAAAGTAGAAAACAAAACAATTTGATCATAAATGTATTTGCCTTAAAGGATCAAACAAACAAACAGACTTTGGATCCAATTATGTTTCAAATAAAGAAAGTGAAAAATGTTATGTTGTTGATCTTTGTACATCGAAAATAATGGAAATGCTCATTATTGTTTAATAAAAGATTTAGATAGTTTTATGTGCGACAATAATGGACATAAACAATTTACATGTAGAAATTGTATACAAGGATTTCAAAGAGAAGAAACACTCGAAAACACAAAAAATATGTTATGATTACGAACCTTGTAGAACCATAATGCCAGAACCAGGAAAAATATTCTTGAATTTAATAATCATCATTTTAAAAATAGATTACCTTTTGTTATCTATTGTGATTTTGAAGCATGTAATATACCTATGCAATCATGTACTCCAGATCCTGACAAATCTTATACAAAACCAATTTCAAAACAAGAAATAAATAGTTATGGTATGTATGTTCATTCAAATTATCCAGAAATATATAAATCACAATACTTTCATTATGATGGTGATGATGTAGTAAAAAATATGTGGAAAAATAATGAATATATTCAAAAAATAACTTATAATATCAAACACAACAAAAGGATAAACCAATATTAAATAAGTATGAAGAAGATGAATTTCTAAAAAGTTCATCGGAAGGTACCAAGAACATGTTGATAAATATTCCGTATCAACCTCACAAATAATACACGATGGTCTTGAAGTATAGATTTTGCGTAGTGACGTTGTTTATCATCTTAATAACGTGTTATAGTATTCTTTATTTGTCTTAATTAATATTACTTTTACTGTTAAGTCCAGTTTTTGATATATCCATTTGACGTGACTCTGTGCTTATGTATCCCGTCATACCTTTAACGACAAAATTATTTCATTTTTAATATTACTTTTACTGTTAAGTCTGTTTTTGTGATATACATTTGACATGACTCTGTACTTATGTATCCCGTCATAATTTGAACCACACTATAAGTTTATTTATTAATATTACTTTTACTGTTAAGTCTGTTTTGTGTGATATCCATTTTACGTGACTCTGTGCGTATATATTCTGTCATACTTTGAACGACAAAATTATTTTATTCATTAATATCACTTTTACTGTTTAGTCTGTTTTTTGTGATATACATTTGACGTGACTCTGACTTATATATCCCGTCATAATTTTAACCACACTATTATTTTATTTATTAATATTACTTTTACTGCTAAGTCTGTTTTTTGTGATATCCATTTTACGTGACTCTGTATTTATGTATCTCTTTATACCTTGAACGACAAAATTATTTTATGTCTACCTGTGCGAATTTCAAACGCGCGATTTTACGCCAGTACTTAAAACCGTCCATCCTTTATAGGTGGATTTAACATAGATAAATAAAATCGTATGATATAAGCATAATGAGGATGTTAAATTTGATGTATGCCCCTGTTTGTGCTTCTTCGTAACATTTGTTTGTTTTATAGTAATTAAGATGATAACACAATGTTGACTGCTGTAACCCTATTTTGACATTTTACCAATTGTGTCTGTTTGTTTTGTTCACGCATCGTTGTCAATATAATGGAATTTGATACGACTGTCATACAAGTGAGAGGTTTGGCTAGCCATAAAACCAGGTTCAATCCACCATTTTCTACATAAGAAAATGCCTGTACCAAGTCAGGAATATGACAGTTGTTATCCATTCGTTTGATGTGTTTGAACTTTTGATTTTGCCATTTGATTGAGGACTTTCCTTTTGAATTTTCCTCGGAGTTCAGTATTTTTGTGATTTTATTTTTTCAAGAAGCAACTGAATGTTATATTTGTGGAAAAGAGTTTGAAGAAAACAATAAAGTAAGAGAACATGATCATCTTTCGGGTAAATATAGAGGAGCAGCTTGTCAATCGTGTAATACAAAAGAAGGTAAAGCAACAAAATTAATACCAGTGTTTTTCCATAATGGATCAAATTATGATTTCCACTTTTAATTGAAGAATTGATGAAAAAGAAGATAAATATAGTAAGTAAAACTTCTTTCTAAAACTCGGAAAATTATATTTCTATAGATTATGGATCATATTATGAAAAATTAAGATTCCTAGATTCATATAGATTTATGTTAAAAGGCTTATCAGATGTTGCTAAATCAATGGACGATTTTCCTATTTTAGAAAAAGAGTTTGAAGGTGATATAGATCTTTTAAAACAAAAGGATTCTATCCATATGAATACATAGATTCTGTAGAAAAATTTAAAGACAAAAACTTCCTGCAATAGAAAAATTTTATTCTAAACTAAAACAAGAAACAATCAAAGAAGAAGAGTATAAACATGCACAAAAGTCTGGGAACATTATAATTGTAAAACTTTGTTAGACTATCATAATTTATATCTCAAAACAGATGTTCTTATTTTGGCAGATGCATTCGAAAAATTTAGAAAATTCTTTATAAAACATCATGAAATTGATCCTTGCTATTGCTATTCTGCTCCAGGTTTGACATGGCAATGTGGGTTGAAATATACAAACGTAAAAATAGAATTGTTGACCGATGTTGATATGCTACAAATGTTTGAAAAAGGTATTAGGGTGGTTTTCTGGTGTTCTAGGACCAAGACATGTAAAAGCATATAATAAATATACTTCAAATTATAATGAAGATTACAGAATATTAGATGAACATGAAGGAAAAGGATGTTTAGAAAAATTAAAAAACGGAGGAAATTTAAACAATTGTTTTAAAAAAAATTATTTGTTGTATCTAGATGCAAATAATTTATATGGATGGTCTATGTCAAAAAAATTACCAACAAAAGATTTTAAATGGGAAGAAGATCCTGATTACTACAAAAAAGTTCCAAAAGGAAGAGGATGTTTGATTAAATGTGATTTAAAATATACAGACAAATGTAAAAAAAAACAATTAAATATCCTCTAGCACCTGAAAAAACAAGACCAAAAAAAGAAGAATTATCAAATTACCAATTAAATCTATTAGGAAACAAACCATTAGGTAATGAAGAAAAATTATTTTTAACAGGAAAAGACAAAAAAAAATATATAGTTCACTACGAAGTTTTAAAAGATTATATAAAACTTGGAATGAAGGTGACAAAAGTTTATAAAACAATTTCGTTTAAAGAATCAGATTGGCTTGCAAAATACATAAATTTTAACACAGAACAAAGAACAAAATCAAAATCAGATTTCGAAAAAGACTTGTGGAAACTTATGAACAATAGTTTCTATGGTAAAACATTAGAAGATATTAGAGGAAGAAGTGAAATAAAATTACTTACAGACAGGAAGAAGTAAAAAATATATAAAAAACCAAATTTTAAAGACTCTACAATATTTAATGATAACTTTGTTGCAATTGAAAATAATGTTACTTCTGTAAAATTTAATAAACCTATTTATTTAGGACAAGCTATATTAGATTACTCAAAACAATTGATGTATGACTTTTACTACAATGTTGTAAACAAATTGTGGAAAAAATGAATTAATTGCAAGTGATACAGATAGCATATTTTTAAATATTAAAACTGAAGATATTTATGAAGATATGAAAAAATAGAAGATGAACTAGATACATCTGGTTATCCAAAAGATCACCCTTTGTATTCAGAAAAAATAAAAAGTAATTGGTAAATTTAAAGATGAACTTAATGGGAAAATTATGAATGAAATAGTTTATTTAAGAAGTAAAGCATATTCTTTTACTTTCGTAGATTTAAATCAAATAAAAAGAAAAAAAAAATTAAAAGGAATTGGAAAAACTACAATAACCAAAGATATTAAATTTGATGATTACAAAGATTGTCTGTTTAATAATAAAACCAAAATGAACAAATGCATTCAAATGAACTCTAAAAACACGAAATGTTTGTTAATGAAGTAAACAAAATAAGTACAAATCCATTTGATGATAAAAGATATATAAAGATAATGGAATAGACACTCTACCTTTTGGGTTTTAATTTATTTTGTTATTTCTTTGTACCCTTCTTTAAAAATTTTAATCAGAGGAATAATATTTTAGATTTAAATGCATCATTTTCCTCATAATAATCTCCCAAAATATTTTTAGTTTACTCATATTTGGTTTGTAGTTATTTTGAATTAAATAATAATTTAGATAAAACAACAATAAAGTGTTAAGTGTGTATTTTAAACAAAAACAAAAACAATGCAAATATTGTTCAAAATTCTTTGTAAATTTAAAAGTCATGAAAAACAAAACATCAAGAAGAAGAAGAATTTAATGATTACAAAACTTAGTAAAAAAAAACACAATTTTACCAACATTTTTATTTTTTTATTTTAACTTCCAAACAACAAAACCTGTTAAAACCATACCACCAACAACAAATGCAATTTCTCTATTTTTCTGGTCTTCTGATGGTGTATAAAAATCACTTAGTTTAGGTTTGGGTGATAATGGAGTTAATTGTTTACTTGTAATGTAATAGTATTGTTTCATTGCTTGGTCAACATCTTCAAAAGTATGTTCGGTATGATGTTCTTTTGTAATTGTTCATTAAGAAAATCTAATCTTTGTATTCTTTTTATTCCATTCTGCTTGTGCTTTTCTAATTTTTCTATAGCTTTATCATGTCTTATTTTCTCTTCATTTGCATTACTACCCATATGTGAAAATAAATAATTACTCCCCGAAAATGCAAAAGCATTTGTTATTGCCCCACCAAGCATCATTGCTAAAGCACTTGCCATTTTATAAAACAAAATAAAATAAAAATAAGTAAGCAATCAGTTTATTACTTCATGATATCAGCAGGTATAATACCTTGCTTAATCAACATATCTTTTGTTGCCATTGCAAGCAATATATCAATGGATAACATAAAAATATCATTCATGTTAAAATCTACTTTTGGTGCTGACCTTCTAAATACTTTTTACCTATTTCTGCATATCCAACTGTTAACATTGTTTCCACTCCAGCATGATATAACATATTTGCTATTTGTTTTCCGTCTTTTTGTGTTGACATTTTTATATATTAAATTTTTAAATTCTCACTTTGCTCTTAATTAAATTCAAAAGGATCAATTTCTTTTTCTGTTTTTTCTGGTTTTGTTATTTCCTTACCCACCACGATTTCTTTAATCATTTTTTCTGGTTTCTTACTTTGATTGTAAAAAAACAATCCCAATCCAACAATACCTATAGAAAAAAGTACAAATTTGTAATCAACTTTGGAACTGGAGTTTTTCTCGACCGAAGGGTTTGATTCACAATCTGTTTCTGAATCAGAATCTTTTGTTATTTGTGGTAAGTCACTTTTTTCACTAGCCATTTTAAATTTTGCGTTTTCTTTTTTTAATTTTTCTTCTTCTTTTTTTCTTAATTCAGCTTTCATTTTTTTTGCTTCTGCACCTTTCTTACCAGCAGCTACTCTTTTTGGGTCTTTTGGTTTGGGTTTTTGAATATTTCTTTTCTTCTTTGTTTTCCTTTTGTTTTCTACTTGTTCAGGATTTTCATTCATCATTTTTATGTCATTATTTTCATCTTTATTTTTAAAATCAATAGAAGCAAGTGGTTCGATATGTTTTGCTGTTGTCAAATTTGTAGTAAAAGGAGCAAGAAACATTCCATATCTGTAGTATAATTCACAACATGTATTGGTTAAAGCATTATTTAAAAAGGATCTTCCTCCAAGTCTTGTATTAGTTTTGGTGGATCGACAACTTTAAAATACTTTGATACACCCATAACATATAAATTTATAAAAGAGTTTCCTAATGTCTTAGTCATACTAGCTCCTAATCTTGCTTCATATTTACAGTATAGTTTGTCTATTTGTTCTGGTGTCATTTTGTCAATATCTGACAGTTGTAATTCTTTACCAAGATATTGTTTACTGTTTCCACCAGCAACAACAGATGATAATCTCTCGCGTTTTTTTTCTTGTTTATCATCATCGATATTTATGTTTTCGACAATTTTTTCGCTTAATAATTCTTCGGCATTCATTTTATATGTTTCAAAAAACGAAAATAATTTATTTCTAAGTTTTATAAAACTAAATACAAAATAACCAACTAATGATAATACTGCAGTATTTGTTATAATTGTTAGTATTTCTAATAGCATTGCTTTTTTTATTTGCATTGCTTTTTTTATTGCTTATTTTTGCTAAATTACTAAAGCATTACTAAAAAATTGCTAAAGCATTACTTAAGAATAGCTTGAGAATTGCTTAAGAATTGCTAATCAATCAACCAATAATCAGTAGGTTGGTCTGTCTTTAATATTAATTTACGATGTTTCTTTTTTTTAAGTTCTTCCTTTATTCTTTGCCTTTCTTCCAAAGTAGGAATAACATCATTTTCTCTTAGACAATTATCAAAACTATCTCTATCTTTTGTGTAGAACATGCATAACCATTTTGTTTGTTCTCTTAAGTCTTTTAAAACAGAGTTGTATCTCTGTGAAATGACCCAAACTGATTGTTCCGCGTGTCTTCCTGAAATGCAAGCTCAGACAGCATATCTTTTTTCTTTGTTAGTTCTTTCGTTGCACTGCAGTCATCAATGATATATAATGTTGGATGACCAGCATATTTTTTGAAGAACATTCTTAGTAGTTCTTGTAGCTTCTCTTCTTCATAAAGAGAACCGTTCGCTTCTCTCACTTCGACAATGGGATTAACAATTATTAGATTTTTTGTTTTTGGTTTTCTAACATCACCAATCCATTCACGATTTTTGTATGCTTTGTTCCATTGAATGGTTGGACAAAGTATGACTATATGTTTAAACACATGACAATATTCCTTTTCTAATAAATCAAGAACAAACTCTGTTTTCCACATCCAGTTTGACCACATATAATAGCACAATGTGGATATTTTGGCAACTCCATTTTTAAATAAAATAAACTAAAAAACTCTATAGCTTTGCTCGCTTACTAGTAATCAACATTTTTAAATCTGCCATCTTCAAAATTAATTTGTGCATCCTGGATTACAAACAGATAAACATTTATTGATTTATTTGCTCCTGCTGTTTTAGTTATTTGGATTGTTATACCTTCAGAGGCATTTTCAATTCTTCTACCTGAACCGTGTAGTGAGTTATCATCTGTTGAACGTAAATCTAACCATAATGCATAATTAGTTGTAAGATATTTTTCTAATGTTGTATAAGACAAATTTAAATCTTTTGCAAGTATATTTGTTTCTTTATTTCTTTTTGAATTTAAAGCAAAGAATTTATTTATTTCATCCCACTGTTGATATGCTTTCATTCCTTGACTGTATAGTTGATTTGGGACACCTTCTATTGTCATTTCTACTTTTGTTATATTAGGATTATAATAAGTTTCTGTACTTGTTCTTTCAGGATCTTCGAATAACATTAGAATTCCTTTCATACTTCTAGCTGGAACATTTAAATTAATATTCCACAATGTATCTTTTTGTTTTGGTTATTTTTCTATGTGTTAATATCCTGTCATACAATACAACCATCTTACCATCAACTTGTTGTCTTATTTGTCTTGCTAATTCACTGTCAGAAACCATATCAAATTCTAAACAAATGTTTTTTATTGTATAACTTGCAGATGTATCCGTTGAATTAATGACATTACTGTAATCATTGAATGTAAGTTCATATTCAAGTCTATCACCAAGACCTGCTTGATAAAAAGGCATATGAGTTTCTAATATTTCAAAGTCAAGGGGGATACAAAATCTGTTTTTATATGCTAATGCAATTGCTTCATCACCCGTATCATTTGCTTTATCACCTGCACCAACTCTGTGTTTCAACATGTTTGCTTCACCAATACCTTGGTATGCCATATTTGTACGTTCAGATGTAGATTTCCATAAATCGGTATAACAATGATAAATATCACTATCATCAATTGACATGATTTCATTTCCACTTATACGAATTGTTGTTTTTAACTATTGCTCTTCCTATGTTTGGATATATGGTTGCATTGTCGTCTGTAGATGATGTAAGATCTATCTCAAATGCTAATCTTGTTGTTCCTGGAACAATAACATCATTATTGCTTAGATTGGGGAATCTCACTAATAGCTGTTGATTTTGATCAATAGTTGAAGGATTATTAGTTATTACTACACTTTGACGAATACCTTTCACACCACGAGGTTCTCTTATTTTTCTGTAAGGATTTAATTTGTTTCCGTATGCCGACATTTTAAGGATTAAATTTGTTATAAAAATAATTCAATTACCGCTGATACTAGAGTATTGATACATGCAGAATTATCACTCTTACTAACAAAACCTATTATATCTCCAGCCTTAACTTCAAAAGGTGTATTAAAGTTATAAAAACTGTGTGTGACACTACTACCCAAACTTATTCCGTAACCATATGGCTCATTATTATTAACAGTCATCATAACGGCTATATCATCTGTGTTTGTTTTCAGACTTACTAAACTCATACCCAATATTTGTCCTGGAAAGTTCATTACATAATAACCACCACCATCACCAAAATTAAACATTTGATTTGTATGTATTGAACCATCGATTCCAGCATATATACTTATTATTTTTCTGTCTGGTTTATTTTTAATATTAGTAACTATATTTTCAATATTTAAAACTCTAATGTTTAGGGCAGCGACACCCCGGTGTAAATCTTTATCCTTAGTATCCATTGTTCGAAGCTCACTCCCCATATTTAATATTTCCTTTTTATTTCCGATGTATCTACGTGTTTTTCGTAACACCAAATATACTCATTTTGTTAAATAAATTATATAACTTCTAAAACACAATTAATTGGTAAATTATTGGTTATCTTTTATTATTTTCATCTCTAATTTCTAATTTTAATTCTGTTATATCACCATTTACCAAATACTTATATTCCGGATTCTCTAATCTTATTGTTATAATATCCCCAAACTCTTTATTTTCGACTGGAACAACAGCCAACAAAGTACTCGGCATACCATCAAGATAATTATAAGAAGTGCTAACTTGTTCCAAATGGATATACAATGATTTATGGATAGCAAAATCTACAAATTTTTTCCATAATGTAATTCATTAGGTTCGAATGTACGTTTATTATTAAATCCTAACATATTTTTAAATCTTCATTTATCTTTAACTCAATAGGAGTGTTTAATGAAGCAATACCATTTGTTTCATTTACGGATAATACAATATCTTTTTCTAAATTCATCCGCTATTTGTTGGAAACTATAATAACCATCTTTAATCCTATGAGGTCTTTCTCCTGTTTGTCTTATAACTCCATCATAAACATTATACCAACCTACACTATATCTTATAGATTTTAAACCAATACGTTTATTTCCATCTCTGTTATCAATGTATTGTTGTAAGTTTATTGTCTTATCAATATTTGAAATAGTGTGGTACATTTTAATATAAAAAATGTCATTTTTCGATCTCAAAAATGATAACAAAAGAATTTAAATATAATCCAAATGTATCATATAATCCAAGTGTTAAGTATTCTAAAAAGATATAAATCTTGTCGATCAAATAATATTTGTAAATCAAAAGAAAACTTTAAAACAGCTTTTCCCGATATATTTCAAAATATCAAAACCCACCAATACATACAAACGAACCATGGAATACATGGATTCATTCTTCATTTGATTGGTGGCAATGTCAGTTAAACTTTGCATTCTGGTGTGCAAGTACAGGATGTGGTGTTTCCTACAATAACCATATACAAAACACTTCAAATCTTACTAAATCACTTTATACATTTCACTTATATTATTGCATTGCCAGAATTTTAAAAGAACTTAAATCACCTTTACCAACAGATTCTTCTTTCTGTTATTACAAGAACCCATATGACAAAGCTGCATATCAAAATTATGCAATGAATTTGATGTTTCTCCAAATACAGATTGGAGACAAAAGTAGAATCATCATCTAAAGGATTAGGAACTTTTCTGAATCTTATAAACCAAGTGGTGAATACAGATATCATCATTCAGGGATGGTCCCTTCTTTAATATTCATGATACAATTCGTCATACAAAAGATATAAGTATGGCTTGGACAACATTTATATTAGATAAATCAGAGGGTTTTACAAAAGCAGGTATTGAACGTATCAATGAAAGTATTAGAATGTTTGTATGGACATTATTAGGGCACAATCTCAAACAAGGGTAGAAATATTAAAAGTAGGAACAGGATTTGATGCACAAAAACAATTCTTAGCAAATGTACAAGATCTTATTAATAGTCCTATCGATTTGCCCACTCAGATATCAAATTATGAAAATGTTTTAAAATATGCAAGAAGTAAAGTTGATTATGCTTATGGACTTGGTTTATATATGTCTCCCAGTGATATGGTATTACAAATTGATACCATTGTTGGTTATAATAACAAAATTGTAATTGCAACAGAAAATCAAACACTCGGTTTAAATGATGATTTAAATAATAAAATTTTGATTTTACCGGTCTCGATCCTGTCGATTTCCAACCAAATAAACCAAAATTGATTCAAAAATCTCAATCAGAACCAAAAAATCAGAACCAAAAAATCAGAACCAGTTCAAATAGAACCAATACAAATAGAAACAACACAAAAAATGAATATGACGAACACGAAGATAATAAAAAGCAATAATATTTGGAAGTATTGTATTAGGTATTACAGCACTTATTATTTATAAAATTTATTAATTTATTTTTTAAATATTCCTAGCAGCAGCATACAATAAACTAACAACCAAAACAAGCAAAGCCCATAAGTTGTTTGCAAACCAATTTACTACGTCTTTTGTTGCAGACAATAACCAAGATACAATAGAACCTATAATACCTGGTAATGCAGCTGCTAATTTTCCTGCAAGAAAAGATAATAGTTTTCCAAGATTTTTAATTGTTTTTTATCCAGTCTTGTACACCACCTTTTGATGGTGGAGGAGGAGGAGAAGGAGAAAAGTAGTTCCACCAGTAAATGTCTCAACAATAACACCAATAATCATTCCAAAAGCGGTTAAAATACTAGCTATTGTAATTCCTTGTTCTCTGAATAATGTTTTAATTCTTTCACCTAATGTTTTGTCTTCGTATAACACTTTATTTATTGTTTCTTTAATTCTGTTTACTTGACTACGTAGTTTTCTTTATTAATATTAATTACTTCTAGTCTTGCACTTCTCTCAGATTCCAACTCTCTTATTCGACTACTTATTCTATTTATTTGAAATTCATCATTGTCTTCTTTAGCTTGTTCTAATTTAGTATTTTCTTTTGCTAAGTCTTTATTTGTTTCATTCAGTTTTGCTAATTCATTTGCAATCTCTTCTTTTACTGATGTCATTGCACTGATTATACCATCCATCTCTCTTTTGTAATATCTGTTTGAGTTTCCATTTCTTTATAAGATACTCCTGCTTCTACAAAAGGAGTTTCTATTTCTTTCACAGATGTTTCGGTATTACTTGCTGTTTCTAATAATTCTTCTCCTTCTTGTTGTGTAGATATTTCTTTTAATGGAATTTCTATATCATCGAGTTTACAATTGGTGCTTCATTTAACATTCTCTGAAACTCTGCTCTACCTTCTATTATTCTATCAGATATTTTATAATCGTCTACACCCAAAACATCTTTGATAAATTCGGTACCACCAACACCGTATTCTCTTTGAATAGTGCTAAATTTATAAAATTTTAATACTCCTTTTGATAATATGTTAATGCAATTTCCTACCATATTCATCTTTTACATACAACATTGTTCTTCCATTAAAATCTTCTTTGGTAAAAAATCTTTGTAATTTTGTTTGAATATAATTCACTATTTTCGTTATAAAATCTTTTATCATTTTTTCGGTAATTTCTTTTCGCGAATTTTAGTGTCATTTTCTGATAAATCTCTTAATACCTCAGTTTCCTTGTCTATAGAACTTTGAAATTCTTCATCATTTCGAAAAGTAGTTTCTTTTCTTCATCATAATCATCACGATCAAATAAAGTTTCCAAACTCAACACCTCCTTCAGCCATTTTTACATCAAAATTTTATAGTTCATACATTGGGGAGGGTCATTAACTATTGTAATTTTGTTAAAAAATTAGATATTTTCCATTTTTTTTTAATTCACTTCTTACTCTAGCTTCTGTGTCTTCTATCAATTTCTTTCTTTCGCTGTCGTTCAATACTGTTTGTGTTTGTTTTGTACGTATATTTTCTTTCATTTTGTTGTATTTTCTAATTCATCCAAAACTGATTTAAATTCATTCTCACTTATCTTTCCATCAGTTAAAGATTTTGATATTAAATCTTTTATACTGTTTAACTTGCATTCTGCCATTGTTTTAATTTCGTAGTGTTTCTTTGATTTAGTTGTTAACTTTCTTCTAATTAACTTAACTAAACCTCCTAAACTTCCACATACAATAGCTGTAATTTGTACAGGAAGTAAAAAGGCACTGCAATTCCTACACCTGCTAAAACAACAGATGTTGAAATTAAACTTGTATCTACACCATCCGTTGCATTAACTCCACGTTTGTACTTTTGTATAAAGATTTACGTTTATCTCTCTCATTTATTAATGTTTTTCTATTTCTGTTATTTTTGTAGTCTATAATTTTGTCCATCTTCTGTAGGTAATTCTGGATATAATGGTAAATCTGGGGCTGTTGATTGCTTCATTTTAAAGTAAAATTTTTCTAAAAATCCCACAGAATTTTTCACGGTGTTCTCCTGACCTTTTTTATTTTTGTTTTTGAAATTTTTAATGTTTTTGGGAGTTTTAAGGTTTTTATCAAAAGTAAAAATTTTATTTTTGGAGTAAAGTTTTTTGCTGTTTTTGGGGTGTTTTTGATTTTTGGTAAAATAAAGTGGCCTTTTGCTTCAAATGAAGGTATTTTTAGGGTCAAAATTTTTTTTTTTTTTGGTGTGTGGGCTCAACTCGCTCAGGTACTCAACTACTAACAACATTTAGTTTAAATTAGGGAAATAGCACGAACTCAATACGGAGCAAGATCGCAGTGTCTTTAGCTGAGCACTACCCATCAACAGTGCGAATTCAAACGCCGTGAAAATATTACGATG
Organism: Mytilus coruscus; assembly: GCA_017311375.1. Classification (NCBI taxonomy): domain Eukaryota; kingdom Metazoa; phylum Mollusca; class Bivalvia; order Mytilida; family Mytilidae; genus Mytilus; species Mytilus coruscus. The sequence continues at coordinate 67,069,584 of CM029607.1, forward strand.
ATAACATATGAATAAGGAAACAATCTTTTCATTTACAGTTCTGATATCTTAAAATCTAAGACCATTCAACAATGCCTCTCGGGATTCCAGACGTATACATATTGTTTCGGTTAGCAAACTTATGATTATTACCGAAATAATATAGGCTACTATTATTATGTTGAGCAGAATCTGGTAATCCTTGTGGAGCACCTTAAATCATCCCGATGTATTGGGCGGTTCGTATTTCTCAGTCTTTGGTTTGCTATGTTGTGTTTTGTGGACTTATAGTATTCGTCTTTTCGTTGTTTTTCGTTTTTTTTGCCATGGCATTGTCAATTTGGGTTCAATTAATGTGAGTTTGAATGTCTCTGTGGTGCCTTTCGTCTCTCTTGTATAGTTGTTTTCTTCAATTGTCGTTGGGTAAACACCTTTTTTATTTAAAACTTTACAATATCAACATGCACATGGTGCAGGGAATATGTTATTTCTGACACAAGGAAGGCTGATTTGAAAATCTTAACATTCGCCAGAGATCCTGTTTTCATATGTATATCATTTACTAATTCAAAAATGATCCTGATATAAAGCAGACCATCTCCTGTCAGAAGTATCCTTAATTTCAAGTTTATTGACATATTTGAGATGCATACATTCGTTGAAATGTGTTTATTAATAAATATTTATTATAAACCTGTTTCACAGTGTTTTCCTTCGAATCCCTGTTTACATTTACAGGTGTATAATCCTGGAAATCTAAACAACTTCCGTCATTTAAGCATCTTACCCCAACGCAGTCGTTAATGTCTATGAAAAAGAAAACAACAACTCAAAATATTTTTTTTAAACAACGATTTTGTATTAAACTGTAATACAAGAAAATAAATTTATTGGAAATAACAACATTTTTGTCTGCAAGTTCAGATAATCATTGAGGATTAAGTAATATCTACTGTGTGGTAATTTTATCTGGGGATTAGCCATCTGGGGTCTAGGACAGTTTTGTACATCATGAGTGTAGAAACTTTATCTCCCGCCTGAGGCCAATGTATGCTATGGTCAAATAAGGAAGTGGATTAGCCAGTTATTGGGAGGGACAATTAAGATCAGATTATTGCATGAACTTGGACATACGGATATTATATATATATAATATAGTTCACACTAATCAGTATTTGTTATCAATCTTGTTGAATGAACATATGTCAGTGCGTTTTAAACAATCGTTTGGATTTTTCCCTTTTAGTTCCAACATCGTTTTCGGTTTCCAAACGGAATAAACCGAACATTGCGAAATGACTCAATCAGTCTTTTATTTCTAAATTGATAAATCGTTTTATTCAAATTTCCTCTGTTATACGATATCCCGCGTGCTTGTTTATCATACGATTATTTTGATATTCTTTGGTGGCTTTAATTTCAATAATTATATGAAATTAAACTGAACCCTGACACGAAAATAGCACATATTTATAATATAAAAACTACCTACCAGTGCATGTAAAACCATCACTTTCTAATTGATAATCGTGATTGCAGCTACAGGTATAAGACCCTATTGTATTATTGCATGACTGTGTACATTTGTTAGATCCAAGACATTCATCAACATCTAAAACAATTAGGAAATAATTAAGAAACAGGGGTTCCAACTCCCTCAGGCAAAGTTGACCTTAGAAATTAAATCTTGTTATTGCCATTATTTCTTTGTTCTATCGTGTACCTCTTGCAAATTCACATATCAAAATGAATAGTTGATATAAAGAAAAAGCTTTTCTTAAACGGGCACATATTCATTTGAATAAAAGAAAAAGTTGGGTAAACGAAATGACAGAGCAATTAATCGTCTGAAACAACCAAACAACAACTACAAGATATGTTAAGTTTATTGACATACTCATGTAAGGAACCTCGTCAGTGGTTTACTTATATCATATCATATCATATGGTTTTTTTAAAATGTAATTTTGACGATATTTGACAGGTTGTTTAATAATCTATTCAAAATAAGTGCTGCAGATTATATTAGGTATTTAGGAAAACTTAGAAAAAGAACATGTTAAGGTAGTATGTAAGTATGAATAATTAGAAAGGCGTAAAGCACCATAACAGAAAAGACAAATGTATAACACCCAGAAAAAAACAAGACACCGAGAATGGATAACGATCAAGAGTTTTCACATTTTATCCATGTCCGTAATAATTCACTTTGTTATTATTGTGTTTCCACACTTCTTTTATTGTTTTTGTTTTGTTTGTCATAAAAATGCTGAACATTTGTCGTCGAAAACATATTTGTTGACTTTGGTAGTTTGGTATTTCAGCAGACAGCCGGTATTCTAATGTGGATAATTTGTGGAAACATTCTGGCCGATTTGTTTTTATACTTATATGAAGCAGAATTTATACAGAACCTTCTCAAAAACAAAAGGAAAAACAGGTTGCAAAGCTTTCTTATTTTACTTTCAGATATATTGATGACGTCCTGTCACACAATAACTCACATTTCAATGAATACTTACATCGAGCTCCTATTTCCTAGTGAACTCGAGATTAAGAGTACTACCGAACTAGAAGATCTGCTTCATATCTTGACCTATTCCTCGATATTGACACAAAGGACGACATTAAATTAAAATCTATAACAAACGTAATGATTTTACTTTTACGTTTATGATGTTTTCATATCTCAGTTTTACGTTACGCTCGAGCATGTTAAGATAATTAATTTTGTAGATAATCTTCATTTTGTTTAATTTTATCTTCGCTTTTTGTGACATAATATTGATGTCAAGTCATGTCAAGTTCTATATTTTATTTGCACAATAAACTGTGTTTCAATACCACATGTTTCAGCAGTATCTGGAATTATAAATTGCAGTATTGATTTTCATACCTTGACATGATTTTTCATCTGTAGCAATGCTAAATCCAGGATAACATTCACATCGGAAACCGGCGTGGTAATTTTCACAAACTTGTTCACAACCACCATTGTTTGAAGAACATTCGTCGATATCTTAAAAATACACATATAAGTAGCAACTATTGCGAATTGATATGCTTTTAAAGTGTTTTAAGTATGTGTGTGTGTCTGTGATACATGATATGATTTTGATTACCATTAACATTTTGTCTTAGTAACATATGTCGAATAACAATGTCTGCAAAGGCAATACGTTATTGTTCTTTTGAACGTAATACAAAACATCGAACTAGTGTGTAAATTTAAAATTCTTTTATTGATTCAGTTTGTCAGATAGATAATCAATCTTGAAAATTGGTTTCTTCTGAACCTTAGAAAGTTTTACTACGTGAAGTACATTACCTTACCTATACGTTTTCCATCACTTGCTACATGTCAATTTGAGTTCAGCTAATGAGTTCGAATGTCTCTGTGGTGCCTTTCGTATCTCTTGTATAGTTCTTTTCTTCAATTGTCGTTGGGTAAACACCTTTTTATTTACAACTTTACAATATCAACATGCACATGGTGCAAGGAATATGTTATTTCTGACAAGAGGAAGGCTGATTTGGAAATCGTAACATTTGTCAGAGATCCTGTTTTCATATGTATATCATTTACTAATTCAAAAATGATCCTGATATAAAGCAGACCATCTCCTGTCAGAAGTATCCTTAATTTCAAGTTTATTGACATATTTGAGATGCATACATTCGTTGAAATGTGTTTATTAATAAATATTTATTATAAACCTGTTTCACAGTGTTTTCCTTCGAATCCCTGTTTACATTTACAGGTGTATAATCCTGGGAAATCTAAACAACTTCCGTCATTTAAGCATCTTACCCCAACGCAGTCGTTAATGTCTATGAAAAAAGAAAACAAAAACTCAAAAATAATTTTTTTTTAAACAACGATTTTGTATTAAACTGTTATACAAGAAAATAAATTTATTGGAAATAACAACATTTTTGTCTGCAAGTTCAGATAATCATTGAGGATTAAGTAATATCTACTGTGTGGTAATTTTATCTGGGGATTAGCCATCTGGGGTCTAGGACAGTTTTGTACATCATGAGTGTAGAAACTTTATCTCCCGCCTGAGGCCAATGTATGCTATGGTCAAATAAGGAAGTGGATTAGCCAGTTATTGGGAGGGACAATTAAGATCAGATTATTGCATGAACTTGGACATACGGATATTATATATATATTATATAGTTCACACTAATCAGTATTTGTTATCAATCTTGTTGAATGAACATATGTCAGTGCGTTTTAAACAATCGTTTGGATTTTTCCCTTTTCTAGTTCCAACATCGTTTTCGGATTGGCAAACGGAATAAACCGAAAATTGCGAAATGAGTCCAATCAAGTCTTTTATTTCTAAATTGATTAATCGTTTTATTCAAATTTCCTCTGCTATACGATATCCCGCGTGCATGTTTATCATACGATTATTTTGATATTCTTTGGTAGCTTTAATTTCAATAATTATATGAAATTAAACTGAACCCTGACACGAAAATAGCACATATTTATAATATAAAAAACTACCTACCAGTGCATGTAAAACCATCGCTTTCTAATTGATAATCTTGATTGCAGCTACAGGTATAAGACCCTATTGTATTATTGCATGACTGTGTACATTTGTTAGATCCAAGACATTCATCAACATCTAAAACAATTAGGAAATAATTAAGAAACAGGGGTTCCAACTCCCTCAGGCAAAGTTGACCTTAGAAATTAAATCTTGTTATTGCCATTATTTCTTTGTTCTATCGTGTACCTCTTGCAAATTCACATATCAAAATGAATAGTTGATATAAGAAAAAGCTTATCTTAAGTGGCACAAATTCATTTGAATAAAAGAAAAGTTGGGTATACGAAATGACAGAGCAATTTATCGCCTGAAACAACCAAACAACAATTACAAGATATGTTGAGTTTATTGACAAACTCATGTAAGGATCCTCGTCAGTGGTTTACTTATATCATATCATATCATATGTTCTTTTAAATGTAATTTTGACAATATTTGACAGATGGTTTAATAATCTATTCAAAATAAGTGCTGCGGATTATATTAGGTATTTAGGAAAACTTAGAAAAAGAACATGTTAAGGTAGTATGTAAGTATGAATAATTAGAAAGGCGTAAAGCACCATAACAGAAAAGACAAATGTATAACACCCAGAAAAAAACAAGACACCGAGAATGGATAACGATCCAGAGTTTTCACATTTTATCCATGTCCGTAATAATTCACTTTGTTATTATTGTGTTTCCACACTTCTTTTATTGTTTTTGTTTTGTTTGTCATAAAAATGCTGAACATTTGTCGTCGAAAACATATTTGTTGACTTTGGTAGTTTGGTATTTCAGCAGACAGCCGGTATTCTAATGTGGATAATTTGTGGAAACATTCTGGCCGATTTGTTTTTATACTTATATGAAGCAGAATTTATACAGAACCTTCTCAAAAACAAAAGGAAAAACAGGTTGCAAAGCTTTCTTATTTTACTTTCAGATATATTGATGACGTCCTGTCACACAATAACTCACATTTCAATGAATACTTACATCGAGCTCCTATTTCCTAGTGAACTCGAGATTAAGAGTACTACCGAACTAGAAGATCTGCTTCATATCTTGACCTATTCCTCGATATTGACACAAAAGGACGACATTAAAATAAAATCAATAAGAAACGTAATGATTTTTACTTTTTACGTTTTATGAAATTTTCATATCTCAGTTTTTACGTTACGCTCGAGCATTTTAAGATAATTAATTTTTGTAGATAATCTTTATTTTGTTTAATTTTTATCTTCGCTTTTTTGTGACATAATATTGATGTCAAGTCATGTCAAGTTCTATATTTTATTTGCACAATAAACTGTGTTTTAATACCACATGTTTCGGCAGTATCTGGAATTATAAATTGCGAGTATTGATTTTCATACCTTGACATGATTGTCCATCTGTATGAATGCTAAATCCCGAATAACATTCACATCGGAAAACTGCGTGGTCATTTTTACAAACTTGTTCACAACCACCATTGTTTGAAGAACATTCGTCGATATCTTAAAAATACACATATAAGTAATAACTATTGCGAATTGATATGCTTTTAAAGTGTTTAAAGTATGTGTGTGTGTGTCTGTGATACATGATATGATTTTGATTACCATTAACATTTTGTCTTAGTACCATATGTCGAATAACAATGTCTGCAACGGCAATACGTTATTGTTCTTATTGAACGTAATACAAAAACATCGAACTAGTGTGTAAATTTAAAATTCTTTTTATTGATTCCGTTTGTCAGATAGATAATCAATCTTGAAAATTGGTTTCTTCTGAAACTTAGAAAATTTTACTACGTGAAGTACATTACCTTACCTATACACGTTTTTCCATCACTTGCTACATGTAATCCGGTTTTACAGTAACATTCATACGATCCATCTTCATTTCTACAGTACTCACTACAGCCGCCATTACTGTCTACACATTCATCAATATCTAAGGAAAAATTAAAACGCGGTGATTATAATACAAAAAATTCTATTATAAAAATCTGTTTTTATCCCATTAATTATCAATTGAACAATACACAACCATTGTTAAACAATTTCCTATATAATATTCCTCGAGGCGACATTCATTGCAACCATGTAAATACAATTCTTAAATCTTTATAAAGTCACATCCAAAAATACGGTCAGCGAAGAGATGAAAATATGCCAATATGAAAAGATTCCGACATTGGTGGATCGGAAAGTGTCATCAACAGCTATATATTAAAACAATATTGAAACATATTGAATATGAAATATTGAAATATTGAATATGAAACACCTTATGTTTATTTTGAAAAAAAATCGGTTTTTGGAGTTAAACGAATAAGCAACACAGAGACACATATAACCAAAACAACACTAAATCCTTTTATGTTTGAGTTTGTATGAATTAGATGTAAGCTTCTAATATCTGAGGGGCGTCAGCCCAGAAGACACGAGACGATTACATTTGACTTACATAGAAGTAAAACATATTTTATCTTTGATCTTGATCTCAAAAGAGCAATTAGTTTAAATAAAACAAGACAAATCTCAAATTATCCAGATGCAGTAAAACTTTCAAAAGATGTGTTTTTTTTGGATTTGGAAATTCAATCTTTAGTGCGTCCATTTTTCTGTCATCAAATTGATACCTTATCACTGCTTTTGTACGGCCATATGAATCGCTGTACTATCTTGTCTATGTTACCTTACCAATTGTGTTAGTGACGTTTACATCACATATCAATTTGTCATATTGGAATTATAATTTGCATTTCTTTTTCCTGTATATATTGTGTATATATTGCCTATGACCTACATTACGGAGACAACTAACAACGTTACATATCTTTGTGTGTTGCTTTTGAATTAACAATATTACGATGTTTCATTTCTATACATTATCGGACGAATACGGGATATTTTATCTTGTGTATGTGTAGTAGAAAGCATCGTGCGTGCGATATTCTAATTGTTTTTAAGTTCATTTCAGTTTTGTACTGATGGTGTATTTGTATTTAAGATAAACTGATATTTAAACTAGTATGAACAGATTTACGTCATTGCGACATTAATCGAACGACAAATGAAATAAAAGATATAAAGAAGTCAACATACCTACCTTTACTTTTAAAAGTTTTATAATGAATATGTCATATATGTTGTCGACCGGGATGGCGAACCGAATATTTTGACTGACTGACATGACACAGGAAAACGATTTTGTGTTTAATAGGGTTGAAACATTTCCTTATATCAAACCCACCATTGAATCTAACAGAGAATAATTTCAATGTTTCTTTAACGATTTGTGAGTGTCACATTCACCCAAAACGATTCATCGGATTTTCAACCCAATTCCAAACGGACATTTACAGCCTCACTCCTTGTAGCAAGGGGTATTCTACTGGACGAACAATGTTCAGGATTCTTACTATTCCACAGATTTTTTGGGAAGGATGTATGACTTTATAATAAGGCCAATTAAGACAACATGAGAAAGTGATTCTGTAAAAATACATTTTTGTCGATTCTTGAAATGGCTTTTGGAGCTTCAAAAACGTAAACCAATGTAATTTGAACTGAAAATCCCATTCGGTAAACAGATCTTAAAAGGCTAAACAATTATTATTAAGTCGTCTGAACACAACTGAATTTACAATAAGAAAATATCTGAAAAGAACTAAATATGTGAATAAGACTTAACATTTGTAGATTCAGACTATTCAGATAATATTAAGATCAAAATGGCCGTTTAAGGCCTAATAAAATTGAGAATGGAAATAGGGAATATGTCAAAGAGACAGCAACCCGACCAAAGAGCAGACAACAGCCGAAAGCCACCAATAGGCCTTCAACGCAGCGAGAAAATCCTTCACCCGGAGGTGGTCCTCAGCTGGTCTCTAAAACAATTGTGTACTAGTTCAGTGAAAATGGACGTCACACTAAACTCCAAAACCTATAAATGAACTAAAATTAAAAACATACAAGACTAACAAAGGCCAGAGGCTCCTGACTTGGGACAGGCGCAAAAATGCGGCGGGTTAAACATGTTTTGTGAGATCTCAACCCTCCCCCTATACCTCTAGCCAATGTAGAATAAAGAAACACATAGCAATACGCACAGTAAAACTCAGTTTAAAAGATGTCCGAGTCCGATGTCAGAATAGGTAACAAAAGAAACTAAGCAAAATGACAATGATACATACATTAACAAAGGACTACTAGCAGTTACTGACATGCCAGCTCCAGACCTCAATTAAACTGATTGAAAGATTATGTATTCATCATATGAAAATCAAGTACAATCCCTACCGTTAGGGTTTAGTATCATACAATCATAAAATATATGAGAAGAACATAGCCCGTATCATGCCAACAACTGGTTTTAGAATAATATTGTTTATTTCCGATGCAAAGACCCTATGAATGAATCAATATTAATACCAAAATATGCAATCCTTAATAACCTGACAACAGTATCGTAACTATATCCTTTCCGAATAAGTCTGTTTAAAGGTTTGGTTAGCTTTTGAGGTGAATGCCGACATTTTGTGCTTTGTAAAGAATATTACCATAAAATATTGGATGCGAAATACCTGAACGTATAAGATGTCTACATGTTGATTTATATTTACGAATGATGTCCTTATAGCGATGATAACATTTAGTAAATATTTTGACTAGTTTGTGATATCGAAAACCCTTGTGTAATAATTTTCAGAAATACAGAGATTTCTTTCGTTGAAATCAAATACGTTGTTACAAACACGAGCGAATCGAACAAGTTGAGATATATAAACACCATAAGATGATGACAAGGGAACGTCACTATCTAAAATGGATAATTAACAATAGGGAATGCAAAATCATCTCTTTTATCATAAATTTTGGTATTGAGCTTCCTGTTAAAGATATGGATATCAAGATCCAGGAAAGGGCAGTGTTCATTGTTAGTATTAGCTTTATTGAAAGTCAGTTCGACAAGATAAATCTCTTTAGTGTAGATACTGAAGTCGTCATTATTGAAAGCCAATATATCATCTAAATTTCTAAAAGTGTTATTAAATTTTGAATCAGATGTTGGGTCTTTGCTGATTTTAGTCATAAACTGTAACTCATAACAATACAGAAACAGGTCCGCAATAAGTGGTGCACAGTTAGTCCCCATGGAATAACCTGACGATATACGGAATTTCCATAGCGAACAAAATGTTATCTAGTAAAAATTCAAGGACAGTTATAGTATCAAAGCAGGTCCACTATTTGCAAGAACCAGATAAAAAAAATTGACAAATCATTTGCCGTAAAAATCTCTGGTTTCCTTTATATGTGCGATGTCAACCGCTGACACATATTCGCAAAAAGTAATTTTCATTCTTGTTTTGTTAGGATGATATTCATGCCATCTCAATTATTTATAAGACCTCTCACATACATAAAAATTTCTCATACATATATTTATGCAAACATCACATAATTTTGTTTCTTACGCAAAAACGTCCTAATTTGTCCTTTCAATTTTACAAATAATCGTCAGCGAAAGTTTTCATGAAGTGAGTTATTTGCAGCAAACATACCTGTACATGTTATCAAATCGCTGTTTAGAGTGTATCCTGTTCTACACGAGCAGGTAAATGATCCAAATGTATTTGTACACAGCTGCTGACAGTTGTGTGTTCCCAGCTGACATTCGTTCACATCTTTTGAATAAAAGGAGAAAAATTAGATACAAAGGATATAATATCTTACATTTGCATCTAAACCTTGCAAACCTCAATTTGTTTTTAATTTAGGCAGTATTATTCTAAATAAGTTCAAAACTATTAATTGATAAAAAAAAAAAAAAAAAAAAAACAGAATAAGGTAACAAACAAAATCTAAGGAAATCGCTCAAAGTCCAAAGTAGCAAGACACGATACATTTCAATGTAATTGTCTCCTGCTATGCCTGTATCAACCACTGTGCAAAAATTAAGACTCAGTCAATGAACGTGACAATCGGTAATAGTACACAATCGCTAAAACATGCCGTTGGAGAGCTGTGACGTAGACTCTTCGTGGTGGTCAACCAATTGATGATGGTGACGAATTTACAAATTTGCTCGTGCTAAGAAAGGGAAAGGAAGATACCAATAAAAGTCAATTAGACAGAAAGACCAACACTACAATGGCCTTAGGAAAAAACGTAGTAAGAAAAACCACTTTACAAACACATACACATTCGGTGATTTTCATAACAACAGCAAAATTTGCTTCAGTTGATTAAGTATGAAAAATACTTTTACAGCCAGTAGGAATTGGCGCATCATCTCATTGTATCGCTGATCGATTTAAGTTAGAAAATATATTAATTTGGCTCCTTTCTTGTGAACATGAAGAAATATCCAACACTGTTGCTTTAATTTGTTATAATTTTTTACTATTTAAAAAAAACTCCTATAGGTAAATCCATATTATCATTAACATTATCATTATTGTTTTGTTAATATGCCCTTTATGGGACGATAATTGGTTTAATAAAGTATTACAGCCCTTGGATGGTGTAAACTTCCTAAAAACGTGTATGGTGTAATGGTGTATGGCATATGGTGAAATGGTAGAAGGTGTATGGTGCTATGGTGTATGGGGAATGGTGTAATGGTGTAACGTGCGATCGGGAATGGTGTGAATGAATGGTGTACGACATTCAAAACTATGCAAAATTTTTAATTTATACATTAATTTACAATATTGTGATCAAAATTCGTTTTTAAAATAAAAATGATTTTGTAGTCGCACGCTTTCTTTGAAATTAAATTGCATTATGGTGTAATGTGTAAGGTGTATGGTGCAAAGGTGTAACGTGTATGGTGTAATGGTACAGGGTGTATGGTGTAAAGGTGTATGGTGAATGGTTTAATGATGTATGGTGTTAGTGGAAGTTTACACCATCCATGGACTGTAGTAGCTTAAATGGTAATCTTATTTGAACAAACTATTCTCTTCCTCTTGTCGACTTGTTTCCTTATCAATATGAAGCAGATTTCATACATTAGCTTTTAATGTAGAATACAAATTAGCTAACATTTTCCTATGAGACAACATATACAGTCGGCTATAAAAGGCCTCGACATGAAAAATTTGAAACAATACAATTGAGAAAACTAATGGCATAATTCATAACAAAACAATTTACGAAAATAAAAATAACAGACAGGAACCAACGACGACCACTGAATTGCAGGCTCCTAAATTTGGACACGTACATTTAAAATGTGGCGGGGTTTGTTTATTTTATCCAAAATGAAGTTGATGAAATATGCAGGTTGATACACATTCGAAGTTAAAAATTTATTTGATGCAGACAAGTGGTCATTCAAGGTTATATTTACCTGCACATTGCGGACCTCCAAATCCGGGAGCACACACACACGTGTTTGGTAAGGAACATGTTCCTCCATTTGGACAAGAAGTAGAACCGTAACATATAGCTGTAAAAAAAAACCCAGATATTTCTTGGTAAAACACAACTTTTGTGTTATGATAAAACTGATGTAAGAGGAAAAACATATCTCAAAAATGATTTCAATCATGGCACATAATGAGCAAATTAAATCATTATAAGATTGTAGAGGTTGCATTTCTGTAAATATCGACAATGCAATTTCACATAGGAACTGCTTTTACGGCTAAAACTGTTTTGAAAAAAAATTATATCCTAGAATGGAAAGTTTATATGCACTACTATTTTTTTCAAAGGTCAAACTATAGGGCTGTGCGGCATATTTTCAACATGTATATGCCCCAAACTTTTAAGAGTTTAAACTTATACTAAAATTATGTACTACCCCTACCTTGACTTTAGGTCTTCCACATATTTCAATTTGACCGCTATGCATGTGTATTTTTACTGGTAACATTTCCAAGTTATGTCTCTATGAGATGAAACATAGAGATCATATCTGGGAACCAGTACGTAAACAAAAATAAATATCTATGAATATTATATATCTCCCCAAAAGAGGCGTGGTTTGTGAAACAGCTGTATTTACAAAGTGCAACCTAGAGACAAATGAAAAAGGTAGTCATATGAGCTGCGTCGACCTTACGAAAATGAATATCAATACATCTGCTAACCTTTTTCGGGTTGACAAAATCTCTATGCAAAGTCTTTAACTGTTTGAAAATTGGGTTGATATAAAAACTCTACAAAACAGACCAAAATTGGTGTTTTATTTCGTATTTTAATGTTCCAAAATCAATTAAAGTCTTATCAATGTACATGTATACGTGCACTTGCATAAGGTTGAATTCTATTAGACGCAGTTCATATTTCTAAGTGGAGAACAAATCGTCATCAGTTTGTCGATGACAAGAAAATTTTTAAGTCTGAAAAGTTGTATTTCTTAGCATCTTGCAAAAACATTGATTAATAAAGGGTTTCAAAATAATGATCAATGATGTTTTGGCATTTGCTCAGAATATTTTCTAACTGAAGTTGTGACATCAGTCGATACAAACAATAAAAACGTAGCTTTCTTTTTGAGAATGAATGACATGTTGAGTAAGTTAAAAATACTATAAATACATCAATTTGTAATCATTAAAAAAGTGAATTTCGGACATAATACCTCATAGCTTTTCTGAAGTAGTTTTTTGTAACTAAATAAAAAAAAAGAGTAAGTTAACTTGCCGTTATGGCAATCGTTGAATATCTTTACATAAAGTACATTATCTAGTCTCAGTTGTCTCTTTTCTTTTAAGAATGTATATGAGATAGACGTACCCTTGAAGAGTTTATAACGACAAAGAGTTTTGAAGTGAAATTTTCAGATTTGTCTTGATGTTTCGTTCCTTTGTCCTACATAGAGGCTTGTACAAATCTACTTCATAGGAGTACATGAACAACTCGGTTTCTTAAATAAAAGACGGAAAGATCTTTGAAATTAGATTGCAATCGATGTGCCTGAACTGTATACAATTTACCGCAGTTAATAATTTAAATATAAACATTTACTGACTATCATTAAATATGCATTTATATTTAAGTCTTTTCAGACCTGTTTGGATCAAATTGGACGTTTCATTACAAAATCGAATTGCTATTTGAGGGGTTTATTTAGTACTCTCTCGCGGAAGTTGGTCTTATACGGTTGTGTTAATCCCAAATTGTTGTTTTCAACTATTAATATGTTTACATTTTATTATGTCTATTGATAACATTGAATGGTATTCCAGAAACACGTGTCACAACTATCTGTATCTAACGTAGGTTTACCAACTACTGATCAGTATCTTTAACATTATTAAGTCCCAATCCAACCCCATCCCCCAGTTAGAGAATAACATCTGCCTCTTAACGAATGCTTTGGTGATGATTGGACGTAAATCTTTGTTTTTGCTACATACAAATTTCGTCGTATATTTAGTTGTTCACTAATTGTTCTGTACATCTAGCATAACCTCAGTTTTTACATAATTGAAAATAATTGAAGAATACAGTTGATATCTTCTTTAATTTTGTTTTGAATAAACTCACATCAGTACCAGTATTTTATCTTTAACATGGTCTGCCTTACAATAGTTATGAAATACTTGTATGTTAAGCATGTTATGAATACCTTATACCTTGTGAGCAAGATGATCCAGTGTATCCGGAACAGCAATGCGAAGTGTAACATCTTCTGTAATAGGTTTATGCTGCGGACCTAAATTCAAAAGAATTTTCTTTTATAAACTTTGTAAAACAGAAAGAGGGAAAAGTATAACTTGAAAGAATATATTTTTTATCAACTTTGTACAACAGAAAGAGGGAAAATTATTAGTTGAAATTAATGTTTATACATCCATTAATCCGTGTCTGTTTATGCAATTAAATACAATTGATATATTTGCTATGTGCATCCTTTTAATCAGGCAAGTAACGAATGATATATCAAAGGTGTGTTTTAAAGATCAACAGAGAGACATGCACATACCTGTATCTCGTACATCTATCCCAGTCAAACCATCCGCATCGGATTTTGTAACTTTGTGATTCATAACCTGTATAACTACAGACGTATGATGAATAGCAAATCCCGCCTCCACAATACTGAAAAGAGTTTATGAGTAGACACGTTTTGATTGAATACAAAAGGAAAATCAAATATTCCACTTCAAAAAATCATATAAGAGATCTCTCCTGTTTTTGTGGGGTTCGTGTTGCTCAGTCTTTAGTATTCTATGTTGTGTTTTGCATACTGTTGTTTTTTTTTTCGTTTTTCGTTTTTTGCCATAGCATTGCCAGTTAGTATTCGACTTATGAATCTACGTATCCCTTTGGTATCTTTTGTCTCTCTTGTATTTTTTTTAACGTGTAATTCCCTAATATACACTTTTTATGTTCCTAAAACTGATATGTTCAAAAATCATTGGTACAATGAGTTATAACATTTTATCCGAAAAACAAACCAGATTACCTTATAGGCTTTGAACTATTTAACTTTTAAATTTATCATAATTTATAGTATCAACCCTTTAGTGCTAAAACGTTACCTGTAAAGTGCATTTGTTGTAAACAAAAACATGCTGCATATTTGATATATTTGACATATAGGACATAAAATGGCCATTTAACACATTGTTAGGCAAACAGGATATGAGTCACGACCTAACAAAAAACGTTAATTTATACTAATTTACATAATTATAAAATGCAAGGCATTGGCTCATATCTAAATGTTTAAGAAAAGATTTCAAAATTAGGCTATTTTAGCAGGTTTTTTTCTACACTAATTTGAAGACGTTTGAACCTGATCCGAATATGCAAGACAAAATTAAATAATATAACGATGATTTGGGACAGACTTATATCTTTTGAACATCTGACGGATGATATTTAATAGATAAATTTTCTGATTCAAGAGACCAAAAAATTATCTTATCATACCTTCGATTTTGTCATTGTAGTAACGTTAACAAAATGAAATGTATTAAACATTTGTTATTTGTAGTGTAAGTAATAGATACATTAACATTTCAATTTGTTTTAGATTTTTCACCGAACCTTTTAAGTAGCATCAAAATGTATCTTAATGATCAAACAGTATCATTGTCCTCAACCTCCCTGATTTACTTTTGTATATCATAGCTTATGATAAATCTCGTTCATATAAAACATGTTTTTTACTTGTTGGGTTTCCTATTATTCAAGAACCTAGTTTATTGTATGCATTGCATGGATGAGCACAATACTATTGTGCCTTCTTACAATTATTCGGTTGTTAAGATCAGGTTGGTCGACAGGATAACTGTCTCCTGCTTTGCATACATAACCCGACATGCAAGACTAATCAAACTATCATTATAGTGTAGAGGATACAATACTTCAACGTGGTTGAGCAACGTCCTTGACTACACATGAGGGTCACACACGGTATGTACTTGCTTATGCTTATCGGAGCATTAATATTATTCATGTTAACCTTAAGATATAAAATGTAAATTGACAAAACAAAAATGAATGTGCAAATTATTTTGATATGATGAAAAAAGAAATGAAAAGAATACTAAATTTATAGAGCAAAAACTCATGTTGATTTAGTCAAAGAAGGTATAAAAACAAGAAATAAAAAAAAAAAAAAAAAAATAGATAAGAAATGACAAGTTTACCTAACAAAGAAAACAAAACACAAGGTGCTGATATAAATGAAAACAAGCGTGCCCCCAGAGGCCTGAACAGGATAAATGGCAAAATATCGACAAAGAGCTGCATCGACGTTTACGGAACACTAACAACTAAGTAAAGGGTAAAGAATTAACCAATTTTGTTGTCAAAAGTTGTAGTGACCAGCAATCAGACTGAATAAGCAAATATTACTGGAAAGTTATGTCAAATGTGTTTATAAATAAAATTGCCAAATACAATGTTATAACCGAATACATTTTAACATGTGTTTATAAATTTAGGATAAAATAGTTCAAGGAAAGTTATAATTTGTATGTAAAATAAAGATAACATAAAATAATAAGTTAAGAAAAAGAATTGCCACAGGATGTATGAGGAATTTAAACTGCTTTGTGCTAGTCTTACTTATTTGTAAGATTTCAGTTGCGGTGCTTGAACACCGGAATGCTGTCCGCAGAAAGACAGACGTATCACGCTAATTCCTTAAACTGGGTTAGCGCGAAAAACCAGTAAGAATTCTAATGTGCCCGTATCGCTCACTTGTCATGTTTTCGTAAATTGGATACAAACATTGCAATTACATGTAATATATTTTCAATGTGTGCCAACAAAAACGTACAAATTGTTTGAAATCACACTAGGTAATTTTATGTAGATTTTTCCTTCTGATATCTATTGCCCATAACAGTTTATGTCTATCTACTATAGATTTTTGCCAACAAAAAAAAAAAAAAAAAAAAAAAATCAGGACAATAACTCATAAATGGAGTCCCCTGAAAGTTTTGGTCAGATTGATGGTAGATAAATATCGATATTTTGAACATTTCTGCTTAATAAGATTTTCTCTATCTATAACGGTTTTCCAGATAATTGACAATACTTGCATTTTTACTATATGATCTATTTTTAATCTGAGCGGCTATGTTGGTTGGCAAACAGGATTATCGTAAACACTCTTTAAATTAATTGAATTTTGCAAGGATAATTGTGACCAAGTTTTGTCTCATTTGACCCATTAGTTTCGGATGAAAAGTTTTATTTCAGTAAAATTTATTCGATAGACGACGAAGGACGATGACTGACGACAAATGCAATAGCAATCACTCAATCTGGCCTTTTTAGCCAGATGAGCTAGAAAGGAGTGTTATATTTCAACTTTCACTTTCAAAAGACGAAACTTGATTAACTATGTTTTGTCAAAATTAGAAAAATTAGACTAAATTTAACATTTAAATGCTGTATGAACAACATTCCCAATAATAATGCAGACTTACGTTTTCCTGCAATTGAAAATATATTGAAGCAACTGACAGTTAAAATATTAAGTTGAAATAAAAATATTATCTGAAATGCAGGATAACAAGAAGCAGAAGTAAGCACATGCTGGCTTTACCTCGTCCAGAACATTTCAAACCGAGTCTATGCAATGTTTTCTGCATATGAAACGGAAGACTTCCTGGTCTATTGTATGCAAGAACTATAAATGAGAAGATTTATTTAACACATCGATACAAATAGAAACTAGAATACTGAATACCCACTTAACTGTAAAATAGTATACAAACAAAAGTATGAAGCATATGCATTCTGCAGTGTTCACAAAAAGTAATGTAATTCACATTGCAATGCATCTCGTTATTCAATTCATTGAGAAATACAAACGGGAATAATAAAACCAATCTAACTCTAAACATATCCTACAAAATTAATGTAATAGGAATACAACAGTGTATACGAAAAGAAGAATGCTATAAATAATTCTATCTATATACATGTGTTATTTTATTGATATTGAAACATGAACCCATTTATCTAACCGCCCCGTTGGTAGAATGAAAAGTTTGTTTTATAATAAGGAGAAATTACATAAAACACATCATTAAAATCAAACGAGAACAATCTGAAAATCTATATATAAAAAAAAAAAGAACTGGACGAAACAACTCAGCGGAGGATTCTCTTATGTCGTGATAAAACATCAAACAAATTATTCAAGACAAACTGATGTTGTTGTAACTTTCAATAAAAAATAAATGTCGTTTAAAATGACAAATGTTTCATATAAAATCCTAAAAGATGTACAAAAATAAACTCATCATAGATACCAGGCTTACAATTTTGTATGAAAGATGCGGGTGTCGTCTTCAAAAGACTCATCAGTGAACCTCGAATAAAAAAAATTAAAAAATAAAATATAGTACGAGGTTGAAGAGCATTGAGGACCCACAATTTCGACAGCTTTTTCCAAATACAGCTAAGGTAATCATTTCCTGGAGAAAGAAACCCTTAGGAATTCAAAACATTCGAATTACTAGTTGGTGCATTAAAATCGCATAACTATGAAAGACATTTAATATTTCATAACAAAACTGTTAATCCTTATTACGTTTACATAGTATTATAGAACCGCAAAAGAGGGTTAAAGACCAATGCAGTTGGGTAGGCTATATAAAGATAAACAAAAATTGGTAAGATTAAAATAAGAAAAGACATGTTTCAGGAATAACTAACATCTGTTACAATATCGCTCTTACCACTGGACAGTCAAATAAACGAAACATTGTATGGACATAAACAGAACTCTCATATCGTCTAAAGGTAAACTTTTATCGAGGGAGTTCCAACACGTTATGTAATGCTGTAGATCGTTAAAATGATAATGAGCCCAATAAAGATCTGGATATCATGCCCAGTTCAATAATCTGTCTAATGTTGAAAACTCATTAAAGTCAAAACCCTCGACAAAATTCATTGATGTGATTAACTCCATATTTGTCGAGGAAATTGATTAGATATTCAAGAAATTATGATATCAAAATGACTTGAGACAATTTTAGTATCACAATATAGATTGGAGTTTTTTAATTATCAGCACGAGTACAACGTGGAAGGAAAGGAAGTTCTATTTGACTGTGAAACAACAAACAGGTACCACTTATCACATTGCCTGTTATTAATATGTCTATATGAATAAAGTGAGATGTGTTTATTCAAGTGGAATTACAGACATCTAGAGGTCAACGTACTGTCTTCAATGGTTGTCGGGTCTCTATATGATAGCTCTAAATCGCATCGAGTGTAAAGAAGCAATGAGTAAATACAACAGAGCTATCAACGATCTGCCAAAACCAAATGACACAAACCGTTAAGAAACATAAGCAACCAATAATGAGCAGAGTCCTGAATTTTGACAGATGGATACAAATAGAAATACATCCAACAAAAACACAGAGTTGACACGGACGGGAACTTATACATCCACACAACAGAAAGACACTAAGTACATATCTGAGAGTACTCGCAGTTACTGACAGCTAGTTCAAAGCCAATAGAAACTAATGAAAAATCATGCATCTAAGACTTAGATATCAATCAGTACACTTCCAACATCTATTGGATTTAGTATAAAGACGTCATAAACAGTCAGAGAAAACATGACCTTGTGCAATGCAAATATACAGGTATCGACAGATTTTAGAGCCAAGAATGTGCATATGTATATAAAATAAACTTTAGTTTGATTTTAATTTACTGATAACAAAATCAATATTAATACCAATAAAAAATATTCAAAGATCTAATAACAGTGTTGAATTGGTAAGCCCATTTTATCATTTGTTATTTTCCTTCCATGTGATGTTTACCTGAAAGACGGTCTGCTTATATTAACCTTTCTAAAGAGCTCTTATATCACTGACCTTTAACTGACATCAGTTTTGTTTATAGTTTTCCTGGTGTATACATGTATGAGTCAAATATATGTACAGCCTAAAATCTGTGTCCATCTTGGAAATGTGTCCCTTGACATCATGACACTTAATTTTGTGGCCCTCTGTCTAGCCTAAAATATGTCTTTTTTCCCTAAAATCTATGTCCCGTAACGGCATGGAACTCTTGGTTTATTCAAATTTGTGTCCGTTTTAAAAGTAGACTTTCATGTAATGTGTTGTGACGCTGGAGAGACACATATAGAATTAGGCGGGTTTAAAGTGCTCTACCCTACCCTAATCTTAGACCGTTGTGTAACAACAAAACATATTAACGAATTGTAAAATCAGTTGCAAAGGGTTTGAATTACTCACATTCAACTAACACTAACTATGACTCACTCACAGACATATCACGCTAATTCCTTAAATTGGATTAGCGCGAAAACCAATAAGAACTCTAATGTGCCTGTATCGCTCACCTGTCATGTTTTCGTAAATTTCGGATAGAAACATTGTAATTAATATATTTTCAATGTGTGCCAACAAAAACGTACAAATTGTTTGAAATCATGATTGAAGGGTAATAACTCTATCAGGAATCGACTTCTTTCACACTAGGTAATTTTCATGTAGATTTTTTCCTTCTGATATCTATTGCCCATAACAGTTTATGTCTATCTACTATAGAAAAAAACATTCAGGACAATAACTCATAAATGGAGTCCCTGAAAGTTTTGGTCAGATTGACGGTAGATAAATATCGATATCCTTTCATTTTCTATTTTGAACATTTCTACTTAATAAGATTTTCTCTATCTATAACGGTTTTCCAGATAATTGACAATACTTGCATTTTTACTATATGATCTATTTTTAATCTGAGCGGCTATGTTGGTTGGCAAACAGGATTATCGTAAACACTCTTTAAATTAATTGAATTTTGCAAGGATAATTGTGACCAAGTTTTGTCCCATTTGACCCATTAGTTTCGGATGAAAAGTTTTATTTTGGTAAAATTTATTGTCTGAAAGACAACGAAGGACGATGACTTACGACAAATGCAATAGCAATCACTCAATCTGGCCTTTTTAGCCAGATGAGCTAGAAAGGAGTGTTATATTTCAACTTTCACTTTCAAAAGACGAAACTTGATTAACTATGTTTTGTCAAAATTAGAAAAATCAAAATAAAGATAAAAATTTAACATTTGAATGCTGTATGAACAACATTCCCAATAATAATGCAGACTTACGTTTTCCTGCAATTGAAAATATATTGAAGCAACTGACAGTTAAAATATTAAGTTGAAATAAAAATATTATCTGAAATGCAGGATAACAAGAAGCAGAAGTAAGCACCAGCTGGCTTTACCTCGTCAAGAACATTTCAAGCCGAGTCTATGCAATGTTTTCTGCATATGAAACGGAAAGACTTCCTGGTCTATTGTATGCAAGAACTATAGATGAAAAGATTTATTTAACACATGGATAAAAATAGAAACTAGAATACTGAATACCAACTTAAACGTTAAATAGTATACAAACAAAAGTATGAAGCATACGCATACAGCAGTGTTAAATTTTTATCTCAATGCAATGCAACTCGTTATTCAGTTCATTGAGAAATACAAACGGGAATAATAAATACTAATATAACTGTGATTATATCTTACAAAATGAATTTAATAAGAATACAACAGTGTATACAAAAGAAGAATACTTATTGATAATTTGAATTATATACATGCGTTATTTTATTCATATTGAAACATGGACCCATTTATCTCACCGCTCCGTTGGTAGAATGTAAAGTCTGTTTTATTATAAGGAGAAGTTACATAAAACACATCATTATAATCAAACGAGAAAAATCTGAAAATCTATAAGAAACTGGGCGTTCAATGCATTACATAAGTAAACCAACAGAAACAACTTTGTGGAGGATTCTCTCATGTCGTGATAAAACATCATACAAATTATTCAAGACAAACTCAGGTTGTTGTAACTTTCTATAAACAAGTAAATATTGTTTGAAATGACAAATGTTTCATATAAAATCCTAAAAGATGTACAAAAATAAACTCGTCATAGATACCAGACTTACAATTTTGTATGCAAGATGCGCGTTTCGTCTTCAAAAGACTCATCAGTCACGCTCGAATAAAAACAAATTAAAAAGATAAAATAAAGTACGAAATTTGAGAGCATTTAGGACCCACAATTCCGTCAGCTTTTGCCAAATAAAGTTAAGGTTAAGAAATCGATAGTAATTCAAAACATTCGAAGGACTATTTGGTGAATTAAAATCTAATAACTTTGAAAAACATTTCATAGTTCATAACAAAACTGTAAGTCCTTATTACGTTTACATGGTATTATAGAACTGTAAACCAGGGATAAAGACCAATGCAGTAGGGTAGGCTATAAAAAGACAAACAAAATGGGAAAGATTAAAAATAAGAAAAAATTAAAAACCAATTGTTCAGAGAACAATTGAAGGTCTTTCCACCCATAAAGATCAATTTTGATATAGAACTATTAAAATTCAGTTTGATATATCATATCCAGCGTCAAATGATAGCTTATTGTACACTGATTCCAAAAATATATGGTTTCTATACATTTCTTCTAAATAAGGGAGATAAATTGTTACTTCCGGTTTGAAATATATCACTTCCGGTTGTATTTGATAGTTTACTTGATACTGATTCCAAAAATATATGGTTCAATATACTTTTTCATTAAATAAGTACAAAAAATAGCTACTTCCGGTTTACACAAGGTCACTTCCAGTTGGCTTTTCCATAGTCAAGTGGCTTGCCACGTAATGCAAAAAGTCCCATGGCTTTATCATGTATACATATGAAGTAAAACCAAAGGTCAAAATCTAGAACGTCAATTTTACCTATGACCTTGAGCTCAATTTCAAGGTCATAAACCGAGGGCTTCAAATCAAAAGACTATAGGTCTTAATTGTATATGGTTAATGAGTTATATCACTATATGCTTAACTTTATATAAAAGAGGGGAGAAAACTCCAATTTAATGTTAGGATACCCTTTTAACCAAAATTTATGTGTTACGACATGTTGCAACTTACAATTTAGTAAAAATATGTTGTCGATATCTTATACGGTTTTTGAAAAGAATTGAAAATAAGCCAAAATCAAAATTTAAAATATGACCTTGACCTCTGACCTTGACTAATTTTCTTATTTTTGGATCAAGGACCTCAAATCAAAAGATCCTGGTCTCTATCACTTATGGTTTACAAGATAGAAATGCATATCACTTATATCAAATGCATAAGGGGAAATAACTCTCATATGGAATATTCATATCGTTTCGGTCAAAATAGGACAAATCATGCAAAGAATATAACGAGCAATTTTATAAAATAAATTTGTCGCTTTCTTTTACGGTTACGGAGGAGATGCAGTCCCAAGGAAAACAGTGTTCGGGGAGATAACTCCTACAAAGAAAATTGTTCTGCTTAGAATGGGTGAAAATAAAAAGCGCATAAACGGTATGATATTATATAAGAAATATCTAAGCGACATTTTGCGAAACAAAAATTTTACGCGAGAACAAAATTTGGCGGAAGAAAATAATAATAATCAGAACAAATACAATAGGTCTTTCCACAGAAAAGTGGAAAGACCTAATAAATAAAAAGCAATTGTTCAGAGAACAATTGAAGGTCTTTCCACCCATAAAGATCTTTTTTGATATGAAAATATTAAAATTTGGTTTAAAATGTCATTTCCAGCGTCAAATGATAGCTTATTGTACGCTGATTCCAAAAATATATGGTTTCTATACATATTTTTAAAAAAGGGAGATAATTTGTCACTTCCGGTTTGAAAAATGTTACTTCCGGTATAATTTGAATGTTTGCTTGACACTGATTCCAAAAATATATGGTTCTATATGTTTTTACATTAAATAAGTACAAACAATAGCTACTTCCGGTTTACACAAGGTCACTTCCGGTTGGATTTTCCACGATCAAATGGCTTGCAACCTAATGCAAAAAGTCCCATGGCTTTATCATGTATACATATCAGGTAAAAGCAAAGGTCAAAATCTAGAACGTCAATTTTACCTATGACCTTGAGCTCAATTTCAAGGTCATAAACCAAGGGTTTCAAATCAAAAGACTATAGGTCTTAATTATATATGGTTAATGAGTTATATCACTATATACTTTTAATAAAAGAGGGGAGAAAACTCCAATTTAATGTTAGCGTACCCTTTTAACCAAAATTTATGTGGTACGACTTGTCGCAACTTACAATTTAGTAAAAATATGTTGTCGATATCTTATACGGTTTTGAAAAGAATTGAAAATAAGCCAAAATCAAAATTTAAAATATGACCTTGACCTCTGACCTTGACCTAATTTTCTTATTTGTGGTTCCAGGACCTCAAATCAAAAGATCCTAGGTCTCTATCACTTATGGTTTACAAGACAAAATGCATATCACTTATATCAAATGTATAAGGAAATAACTCTCATATGGAATATTCATATCGCTTCGGTCAAAATAGGACAAATCATGCAAAATATATAACGAGCAATTTTGTAAAATAAATTTGTCGCTTTCTTTTACGGTTACGGAGGAGATGCAGTCCCAAGGAAAACAGTGTTCGGGGAGATAACTCCTACAAAGAAAATTGTTCGGCTTAGAATGGGTGAAAATAAAAAGCGCATAAACGGTATGATATTATATAAGAAATATCTAAGCGACATTTTGCGAAACAAAATTTTACGCGAGAACAAAATTAGGAAGAAGAAAAAAAAAAAAAAACAATATAAAATAATAATTAAAACCAATTGTTCAGAGAACAATTGAAGGTCTTCCACCCATTAAGATCAATTTTGATATTGAAATATTAAAACTCAGTTAGATATATCATATCCAGCGTCAAATGATAGCTTATTGACACTGATTCCAAAATATATGGTTTCTATACATTTTTTCTAAATAAGGAGATAAATTGTTACTTCCGGTTTTAAAAATGTCACTTCTGGTTTTATTCGATAGTTTACTTGATACTGATTCCAAAAATATATGGTTCAATATACTTTTACATTAAATAAGTACAAAAATAGCGACTTCCGGTTTACACCTGGTCACTTCCGGTTGGCTTTTCAGTGGTCAAGTGGCTTGCCACGTAATGCAAAAGTTCCATGGCTTTATCATGTATACATATCAGGTAAAAGCAAAGGTCAAAATCTAGAACGTCAATTTTACCTATGACCTTGAGCTCAATTTCAAGGTCATAAACCAAGGATTCAAATCAAAAGACTATAGGTCTTAATTATATATGGTTAATGGGTTATATCACTATATGCTTAACTTTTAATAAAAGAGGGAGAAAACTCCAATTTAATGTTAGCGTACCCTTTTAACCAAAATTTATGTGTTACGACATGTCGCAACTTACATTTTAGTAAAAATATGTTGTCGATATCTTATATGGTTTTTGAAAAGAATTGAAAATAAGCCAAAAGCAAAATTTAATATATGACCTTGATCTCTGACCTTGACCTAATTGTCTTATTTTTGGATCCAGGACCTCAAATCAAAAGATCCTAGGTCTCTATCACTTATGGTTTACAAGATAGAAATGCATATCACTTATATCAAATGCATAAGGGGAAATAACTCTCTTATGGAATAATCATATCGCTTCGGTCAAAATAGGACAAATCATGCAAAGGATATAATGAGCAATTTTATAAAATAAATTTGTCGCTTTCTTTTACGGTTACGGAGGAGATGCAGTCACAAGAAAAACAGTGTTCGGGGAGATAACTCCTACACAGAAAATTGTTCTGCTCAGAATGGGTGAAAATAAAAAGCGCATAAACTGTATGATACTATATGAGAAATATCTAAGCGACATCTTGCGAAACAAAAATTTTACGCGAGAACAAAATTTGGCGGAAGAAAAATAATAATAATCAGAATAAATACAATAGGTCTTTCCACAGAAAAGTTGAAAGACCTAATAATCAGAACAAATACAATAGGTCTTTCCACAGAAAAGTGGAAAGACCTAATTAGGCAAGAACTTGACTGACATATACTATACTATATTCAGGAAAATGTATATGGTATTAACAATGGCCTCGTGCATTAAACATATGACTCGATCAAAGGTAAAAAATAATGGACTGAAGTGAGTTGAATATCACTCACATGTTGAACTAAAACATCTAAGGAAAAGACAAAAGAAGCAGAGTCTTAAGAGTAATCATATTAAATAAATGTTTCAAAATAAGAGTTCAATTGTAAATAAGTCACTATTGATGTGAATAAGTCTAGCTCAGAATGAATTTAGTTAAATATAAGCGAAAAAAGAATTCATTGCGCCCGAGACGGCGAGACATGTTTCAGGAATAACTTACATCTGTTACAATATCGCTCTAACCACTGGACAGTCAAATAAACGAAACATTGCACACATGGATAGACAGACACTACAAACCAGTAAAAGTCTGAAATGGCCTATATCTGTACTAGTATGTACTGATTTTTACTCGACCAGTCTGAATTGGTCTGAATTTTACTTGATATTACTTGACCCCAATCTTAACCATACTCGACTGTACTGATTTGTACTTAACCCTTATCTTTGCCTTGAAAATAGTCTGAACTATTGCTCGACCCGTCTGAAACAGTCTTAACCGATTCTCGACCTGTACTGGACCAATTCTTGACCAGTTCTTGACCTTTTTTTTCAGTCTGAACCATACTCGAGCAAAGGTCTGGACAATACTCGACCAGTCTAAACCATAATTGACCAAATAACTTCTACTTTTTTAAAAATTTTAACTGTTTCTTTTTAACTGACATGACAACAACTACAATAAAGTAAAGATAAATAAAAACAGATTTTTACATCCTCATATGATTATCAGATGGCCTGAGAACACAGTTATTTCGTAGTGCATTTCTTTTAGACAATAAATTCAAATTAAAAAATCGCACCTGCTCTATCTCAAAAGATTTTTACAGTGTAGTGTACTACTATTGGGACAAATAATATCAAAATTATAGAAAAGTCTACCAGCTCTAACTCAAAATATTGACAATTCTATGTTAAGGGGTCTAAAATTCAGTTTGACAGCTTCAGACATACTAGTTTTTGACCTTTTGAACCGGACCAAATTACTACTTAACATAAAGATTCAGCACCCAAATTTTTTAACATTTAATTTCATCCCTTTACTTAATATTTCATGCATAAAATATAAAGAAATAAATTTGGAAAGTGTATGAACAAAATTTGCAAGTTATACACTGTCCACACTAGGGACTATATTTGTAGACAACGAAAATCTAAGGACGATAACTGTGTCCTCGGACCTAATAGTATAGAAAGACTTGACCGATTCTAATAAAACTTTGCATGACCTAAGCTTAGGAATTATAAGATAGTTGGCCAAGTTTCATGGCCATAGGATATTTATCCTAGAAACTATGGCTATTTTAATATTGAAATTTGATGTTTAATTTTGACGTTTAAATCAAATAATTTCAACTATCAAGATTTGGGCTTTAAAATTTAAATATTGCAAAAATTTGCTTTTAAATGCTCTTAGATATAATATATTAGGTATTAAAAGCAACTGAACACTCATTTGATTTATCAGATTTATTACAATTATTCAAAAGTCAAATTTATATGAGCCTGTGCCTGAAAATTGAGATTTTCGAATTAAGGGGAGCCTTACATAAACATGCATTTTTTCCAACCAATTTGAAGTTTTTGAAGTTTTTTTACCATAAATTATTCCTCCATATATGTTAAATGTACTTTAAATTGAAAGAAAAGTTACAAAAAGCATACCACATGAGTATAAAATGGTCTTAGGTCATGCAAGACTGAACATTATTTAGAGTCAATTTAGGCCGTAGCACATATTTACATATAAAATGCATACAGAAGCTATAAGAAATGGAAATTTGTTACTTTTGCTCATTTCTATGCTAAGATGTCATGATACAAGAAGTCTAATTGCAAAAGGACTCTTGCATTCAACTTTTTGCAGACAGTATGGTCTGATGCACAGTTTTTCACTTTTCAATGGAAAACTTGCATGTAGTTTTAGTCTTAACTGGCATATATTTGAACCACATGCTATCCTACAGAAGAAAATAAAGGTAGTATATGAAATGGATAAGGTGCACAGATCATTGTCAAGTGCTTTTTACAGATTTAGTGAAATATTTATGATGGACTACAAATTTTATGTACAAAGCTCTTCACATTTCACATACATCAAACAGGCTGTTCGACCAGTTCCTAATTACAACACATTTTGCACATTTTTTCTGTGAAAATCTACTTTTCTCTACATTCAGAGTTCACAAATGGTTAATAGAATTTTAATTTTTCATAGAAACACAAATATCAAAGCATAAAAGCTGTCAGATAGAAAGTCAGCATGCCTCTTAGGCATAAAATGGAAACTGCTATAAAATGCTTATTTTAGCTGTATAATGCCAAAATGGGACATTTTAACAGAATTTCTTTCAAATAAAGATTTAAATCCTTTACTTTTATTGAGTTTGACAAATTGAAACCAGCAAACCATTCAGGAAGTTGCCAAAGTACAGAATCTTGATTTCCTGAATTCATCTCTTAGGCCCGAGAACACAGTTATTTCGTAGTGCATTTCTTTTAGACAATAAATTCAAATTAAAAAATCGCACCTGCTCTATCTCAAAAGATTTTTACAGTGTAGTGTACTACTATTGGGACAAATAATATCAAAATTATAGAAAAGTCTACCAGCTCTAACTCAAAATATTGACAATTCTATGTTAAGGGGGTCTAAAATTCAGTTTGACAGCTTCAGACATACTAGTTTTTGACCTTTTGAACCGGACCAAATTACTACTTAACATAAAGATTCAGCACCCAATTTTTTAACATTTAATTTCATCCCTTTACTTAATATTTCATGCATAAAATATAAAGAAATAAATTTGGAAAGTGTATGAACAAAATTTGCAAGTTATACACTGTCCACACTAGGGACTATATTTGTAGACAACGAAAATCTAAGGACGATAACTGTGTCCTCGGACCAGATTGATCAAATCGAGATAGTTAAAACTATCTAATTTTAAAGTCTGAGTCTTGTTAAAAAAAATTCTTTTACCTGAAAACCACACCTGTACTGAGGGTAATAAAACCTTATTAAGGTGCTTGTTGTAATGTATGTGTTTTTTTTTAAACAAAACTTAATTCAACAAAATTCTTAACTAAAAACTACATAGGTTTCATAGTTGTACATACAATAGTTATATAACTATCTTTTTAACTGAGGTAACAACAGCCAACAAAATCCCTGAAATTCTTAACTTTATATCCCAAATAAACCTATTCTTATTATAACTTGGCATATTTAATATATATAAAACAATTCCATCTTCATGCCTTATATATCATGTACTGTGTTACGACGCTAGATAAAAACAGACGAGGAAAGGTAACACCCGGCCACCGAAAGCTTTATTTTTATAGAGCCTAGGTGGTCGAGTGGTCTAGCGCGTAGGGCATAGTGCAAGGCGATTTGGTGCCACGATATCTCAGTAGCATGAGTTCGAATCCCGGCCAGGGAAGAACAAAAAATTTGCTAACGCACTTTTACAGATCTAACATTGTTGGGCTGTTGTTTGGACGAATTATATATACAGAATATATTATCAGCCTTGTATCACCATCACTGCTAGTGATCCGATGGATAAAATCTGTTGTAGAGTCGTCACTGGTTCAGACGTACTTAAAATATAATTATTTCTGTGACTGCATCTTACATTGATTTGTAGGATCCTTTACAATAGATAATTCAGCTGATCTGTAACAATTCCATCTTCATGCCTGATATATCATGTACTGTGTTCCGACGCTAGATAAAAACTGACGAGGAAAGGTAACACCCGGCCACCGAGAGCTTTATTATTATAGAGCCTAGGTGGTCGAGTGGTCTAGCGCGTCGGGCATAGTGCAACGCGATTTGGTGCCGCGATATCTCAGTCGCATGAGTTTGAATCCCGGCCACGGAAGAACAAAAAATTTGCTAAAGCAAATTTACAGATCTAACATTGTTGGGCTGTTGTTTAGACGAATTATATATATATATCTAAAAGGGATAAAAAATTAAAGAAATTATTAAAATTGTTCTACTGATTAGGGGTAAACTTTAAAATAATACCTCCTGCTTGGGCCACACTCATTAAAAAGATCACACCTGGTCAGAAAGTTATAAATTTTAAATAACACCCATAGACATTAATCAGCATCCTGTAAAACTTAAATCACAAGGCTTTTTGAATTCACTAGATAAGTAATACATGAGTTTAAGAAGAAAACAGGGTTTTCTTTTTACCTGTAAAACACACCTGTACTGAGGTAATTAAACCTTATCAAAGTGCTTCTTGTATGCCATGTCTTTTATTTTGACAAAATTTAATATATAAACCTGAATTTTACTGTAACTTTGGAACACAATTCTTCTTTTAAAAGGTTTTATCAAGGATTCTATGGAAATTCTATTATATTAAATACTTGGTTTGTGAAAAACAAAGATGTCATTTTCAAAATTTTTTTAGTTGCTTTATATACAATAAAAAAAAGTTCATTGCGTTATTAACTAAACATGACTAACACCACAGATCTATACCAGGTTTAAGTAAGTAGTGTTGATAATTATCCAGTAACCATAAAATATATATATCTGAAACATTAAAAAAATTCAAAAAAATTGAATACTCTTTAAGATATTTGAATAATGGTCAAAATTGATGAATTGATGAAATTTAATAGATAGATACAAAAAATATGTCTAGGTTGGTTAAGACTTGGTCGAGTATGGTTCAGACTAGGACGAGCATGGTTCAGACTTGGTCGAGAATGGTTCAGACACTTATAAAATGGTTAAGTACAGGTCGAGTAAAGGTCGAGTACAAGTTCAGACTGTTAAGTATGGTTCAGACTACAGTCAAGTAATATCTAGTAAAGTTCAGACAAATTCAGGCTGGTCGAGTAAAAATCAGTACAGTCGAGACCAGATATAGGCCATTTCAGACTTTTACTGGTTTGTAGTTAGAACTGTCATATCGTCTTTTATCGAGGGAATTCCAACACGTTATGTTATGGCAGTAAAGGTTGCTGCAGATCGTTAAAATGATAATGACCCTAATAAAGATGTGAATATCATGCCCAGTATTTTGGCCTCGAGCATCACTGAAGAGACATTGATTGTCGAAATGCGCAACTGGTGCAGAAAAATTGGTACTGTTTATGTTATTACTACCACTGGGTCGATGCTTCTGCTGGTGGACCGATAGTTCCCGAGGGTATCACCACCCCAGTAGCCAGTACTTCGGTACTGGCATGAAAATACGAATTTTGTGTTATCAAAATTTGCGGTTACAAAATTTTTGAAATTATTTAAAATTAAGGAATCCTTTAAATAAACTTTGAATTTTCAAATATTTTGGCCTCGAGCATCACTGAAGAGACATTGATTGTCGAAATGCGCATCTGGTGTAGAAAAATTGGTACCGTTTATCTTATACTTTTAAATGAGAAGACCTCATTTTGTGTGTCGCTTCTCTTCCTTCCACAATAAATTAATCATCATGCCTCTGTGTCTTATAGGTACCATGCATAGTCGCATTTGTCATCCTCGCTTATGATTATTCCGTTTGGGTTATTTTGGGAGGAAAACGAAAATAAAGGCGTCCGGATATTGATTCCGTCATCGGACGGACTTTTTAGTCATAGACAAGACTTCCGTTGAGGATTTTTAAATTATATATAATTTTCATAAGTACTTGGGGACAGGACAATTATTTTCGCGTTTTTCTGTATACTATGAACATATCTATAATACTAAAATAACGAGGTCCAATTAGTTAGCCGGCATGGGGTAAAAACGACGAATCAAAGAATTCAACTTTATATATAATTAATATAGGACAATGGTGTTGATTTAAAATTACACCATTCCAGACCCTTTTGTTTTTCCACATATTTAATATTACCAAAAATTAACAAGTTCCGAATCGAACCCGATACAGATACCAATAGTATATCTCACCTGTTACCTATTACCTAATCTGTACGTTCCGCATCTGTCAGGCGCACCACCAAACGGTGTATTGGATTGGCTACGTACACGAATCATAATCATTGTTTTCTATTGTAGTATTTTAATCAGCATGAATTTATAAGATGAAAATACGAATACTAAAAATCCAGACTTAAAATTAGGGTAGGTACAGTTTCTTATTTGTTAGCCGGCATGACGTAAAAACGGCGAATAAAAGAATTCAACTTTATATATAGCTAATATAGGACCATGGCGTTGAGCAAAAATTACACCATTCCAGGCCCTTTTGTTTTCGAAATAATAATTAGTTCCAGGTCGACGGGTTCAAACAGAAAGATTTTGAAAGCAGAGAAAACCGTGCATCTTATAAACAGCATGACTTTATCAGATGACAATACCAATACTGAAAATCCAGGCTAAACATAAGGCTTATACATAATTAGATACTTTAATTCAGTCACGGATCTGCGATGTCGCGGGTGTGTTCTAGTATATACTATAAATAAAGTGTATTTGCTATTTACTATCAATTCCAAGTTAACTATCCACGGCGCTCACTGATATATTATATAGAGAGTCTCTAAATGCCCGCAATTTCGCGGGTGTGTTCTAGTGTTATTAATAATTTGTCTAATGTTAAAAAAAACTCATATAAGCCAAAAATCTCAACAAAATTCATGTGATTAAATCCATATGTATTGAGAAAATTGATAAGATATTCAAGAAATTATGATATCAAAATGACTTGAGACAATTTTAGTATGACAGTACCGATGGGTTTTTTTTTAATTATCAGAAGTTTTGAAATGCATCATTTATTAAGTTAATCAAATATTTACGTCTTGCCTCAAAGAATATTATCATCTCCAAATAGTTCAAAACGCAGTGAGTTAACATACACAGTATAATGGTGACTAATGACTGAAAAATCTAAACTATTACGCTCGACTTATAATAATTTGTCATCGTTGTTTGCCGTTTTTGATAAGTTTTTTGTAGAAACTTGATGACTCATTGTGTATTATTCTACATCTGATTTTAATCCTTTTCATGTGTTAATATAAACAAAAAGATATGTGGTATGCTTGCATAAATTAGGCCGTTAGTTTTCTTGTTTGAATTGTTTTACATTTGTCATTTCGGGGCCTTTTATAGCTGACTATAAGGTATGGGCTTTGCGCATTGTTGAAGGCCGTACGGTGAACTATAGCTGTTAATTTCTGTCATTTGGTCTCTTGTGAAGAGTTGTCTCATTGGCAATCATACCCCATCTTCTTTTTTATATTTGCTAATGAGACAAATATTCATCATAGACCAAGGTAACGTGGGTGTAAGCCCATTTCTATTATTTTAAAAGTTTTCCTTCCATGCCATGTTCTGCATATATTAACCTTTCTAAAGAGTTATTATATCACTGACCTTTAATGTCATTGGTTTAGTTTATAGTTTTTCCTGGTGTATACATGTATGAGTCAAATCTATGGAGAGCCTCAAATCTGTGTTCATCTTGGAGATGTGTCCCTTGATATCATGAGACTTAATTCTGTGGCCCTCTATCTAGCCTCAAATATGTCTTTTTTCCCTCAGATCTATGTCCCGTAACGTCATGAAACTCTTGGTTTATTCAAATTTGTGTCCATTTTAAAAAAGTAGACTTTCATGTAATGTGTTTCGACGCTGGAGAGACACATATAGAATTAGGCGGGTTTAAAGTGCTCTACCCTACCCTAATCTGAGACCGTTGTGTAACAACAAAACATACTAACGAACTGTAAAAATCAGTTTGAAAGGGTTTGAGTGACTCACATTCAACTAACAAAAACAAACCAAAACGAGAGAGAAAAAAGTTTTAATATTCTGACTGTTTTCAATATTAAAATAAGACTTTGATTTAAAAATAATCGATAAAATCTTGATAATAATGGTACGTCATACCTGAAAGATAACAAGTTAAAGGTTTTGTTTAAACCCTTTTCTTGATATTTGAGAAACTGTAAGCCCCTATGTAGAAGGTTGAAAAAGTGAACCTCAATTCCAACAGCCCTGATCCTTATTCCCAAAAGGAAGTTGATCAAAGATACTTTTAGAAAGTACATCCCTATTTTTACTTCCCTTCTTCTCTTGGTTCCCGCTCCATGACTCCCACTTCAAGACGTTCAATGCCAGTTTCCCTTATCGATGTCGAACCCTTCTAAAAAATTCTAGTCGATCCCTATTTTGACCCCTCGTCTTTCTTGGGTTCTATCCCATAACTCCCAATTCAAGCATCTCACTACTAGTTTCCTTTATCCCTGTATACATAGTTCAACACACATTATTTTTTCAATGGCCTTAACAGATGTAGATTTATGTATTTCTTCGATAGTTTTAATAATTCTAACGTCAACACATAGGACAGATTGCAAACCTTAACAAGTTGAAAAGGACACAAATTTGAGAAAAGAAAGGACATAGCTTAATGATGACTATGACACAATATAGAATACGTAGTTTTGAGGGTTACATACATATAGTTATATTGCCTTCTCTCATTTTACTGTTTCTTGTAATTCAGTAGCTTTGTGTCTTGTAAATCACTATACATTTAGGCATCTTATTTTTAATAACAAGCTACTGATATGAAGAACTCGTCAATAAGAATATACAAACACCAACAATACATTTATTATCGAAAAGCATTTAATTAAAATTATACATTAATTATCGAAAAGCGCATTTGGTACATTAAAATTGGTACCGTTAAATGTTATTGTATAGTTGTGATATAAAAATAATTTGAATTTACAGGGGGAACATTAATGATATTGGTAAAAAAAAAGGAGTCTAAGATAAACAGTTTAATATACTCAAAATACAACATATAAAATTAATAATGAGGAAACCTAGATGCATACGGATGCTGCAAATAAGTTTTGTGTTGGTTTGTAATCTAGAAAAATGTCAAGAACAAGTATAGGACCTACCAACATTAAAAGTAAATATAAATAAGAAGATGTGGTATGAGTGCCAATGAGACAACTATTTATCCAAGTCACAATGTGTAAAAAGTAAACAATTAAAGGTCAAAGTACGGCCTTCAACACGGAGCCTTGGCTCACACCGAACAGCAAGTTATAAAGAGCCCCCAAAAGACTAGTGTTAAACAATTCAAACAAGAAAACCAACGGTCTAATCTATATAAAAAACGAGAAACGAGAAACACATACGAACCACACCAACAAACGACAACCACTGAACAACAGGCTCCTGACTTAGGACAGGTGCAATCAAATGCAGCGGGTTTAAACGTTTTAACAGGCGCCAACCTTCACCCAAATCTCAAACAGTGGTATAACATTACAACATAAAAAGACACACAATAAAATATCAATTGAAATGGCTTAACTCGATCAAAAAGACAATTCACAAAAACAAGTAAATATACACTGAACGAATAAGTTTGATCTATGACACAATATAAATAAAAAAGACGTTTCAATGTTAAAAAGACAACTTTAACCTAGAACAAAATGGCGTTAAATAAAGTAACGTACACAGGTAAATTTAAATATTATAATTTTGTTGTTAGGAGTACAGAATTACTTTTTACAAAATTTATTTTAAATAACAGCCAATCAAGTAATAATGTGTCAAACATATAATCGCCGTCATGTGACCTTCTTCTCTTCGTGTTATTCAAGGTCATTTTAAAATATTTAAGAAAAAGTTATTATATAGCATTTATAATGCACCGTCAAGACATTAAAACGTCGATTGATTTGAAAGTTCTAAAATATCTATTTTCTAAAAATGACTAAATTCTCATATTCAGCTGTTTCTCTGTCGGGTCTCTGATGTCCATTGTGTTCACTTATTCCTAAAAAATATCATAAAATGGAATAAAGGAACCACAATTATGATTCATAATTGGCACTGGAAAAGGCTAACTAGATGATTAATCATTGAAATAAATTTGAATTATGGACATGAAAACTAAATTATATGTTCAGGTAAAAACTGTCGAACATCATTGGTAATCCAAGTGTAATCGTAGGGTGAGAACTTCCAATGAGCTACGTTGCTTTTGCTCTGCATAAATCACACATTTTCCATTCAAAACTTGCATTCAGTAAAAAGTAACACAGCCACGAAATAATAAAGTCTGGTATGTATAGATTATCGGGTTTTCTTCACAATGATGTTGTTTAATATTTTGGCGAGTGAGCGCATCGAAAGAAATACTATTTTGTGGATTTATTTAGTCATAAATTGAACTTTCTAAAAGTCGCCTTGGCAACAAATCGTTAAATAATCTTTAGTATCGTAAAGACATAAAACCTTATCAAATGCGTCTAATCAGTTATATCACTTGTTTATGAAATGTCTCCACCAAGTAATAAATATGACAGTATTTTTCAATTCATTTCGTTGGTTCATATTGTCCAGCGTTTGATTTTATCAGGTTTTATGGACTTTATGAATTTATTGAGGAGTTCCGTATTTTTGTTAACACTTTTTGGAATACGTTTTGTTATAAGGCTATATTATATGAGTATCTGTACCTTTGATCTGGATGTTGTCATATGAAGAGATTTGTCCTACTGTTTCTCCGTCTACTTTTACAACTTCTTTTACAACAACTGATTCATACTCGTTCATACTGTAATAGACATATTGTATATCACAGGCAAGGTTGACCTCAGTTGAGTTTGACTATTCTGTTTTGGTCACTTTTGGTGATATGGACTCCTAAGTTTTCGAGTATCTATACATCATTGACTTTGAAATATTTGAGTTTTGGCGTTCCTGTTGTAGGTAAATCCAGAAGAACACTTCGGACGCCAAAGTTTTATGTCAATGTCATTGTTTTATTAATAGATTTACCAGATTTGAATGTCAGTAAACTACTGTCGCCTTAATTAACAACCTGGAATAAACAACGGTGTACTGGAAGGTATCGGAAGGCGGTATGTGTCAACCATTATTTTGGTAAAAGTCACCCCCTCAAAAACTAAATTCAATTGCACAGTAAATGTATTTAGTCTCTTTTAATTCATTCAAATTTACATCAACACTTGTGTTATAGTGATTTTTTTTTGTCCAAATAATTAATTCCTAAAATGCGCCTGAATTGAAAATTTTTATTTGATTAACTAAATGATTATATTTTTGTTGTTTTCTTCATTGGCCTTTCCTGTAATGATATTGGTAAATTAATAAAACAAATTACTCTATATCTAACTTTGATTTACCTTCGATTGTTTTCCGATTCCTCAGGTTTCAGTACTGTAAACGATTGAAAAGGGATGTATATGAATCTATAAATCACATAAGTTACTTCTGTACAGCGATTTATTATTTTCTCGTATGTCTTCAATATTTGTATCAATAGAGTTTCATTCTCGTAGTAACTTAATTGCAATTCACACTTTCGTTTAAACATCTGTCGGAGAGCATTAATTCAAAGATAAATAAAATTATCATATCAATCAATGAAAATATCATTTTATTAAGCTTCTGCTTCCAAAGCGCTTTTTAATTTAACTCCACCAGGAATTATGTAATGCATCCATTGTAAGTAAGTTTTTGATATCTCAAGTTCTTAATAAGTTTCAATTTCAAGCAATATTATTTCTGATCTTAGATATTTGTTACTTGTAAATAAAAATTCCCTCCGTCATTTTAAACATAGTAGATAGGTGTATATTAAAGTATAGTGTGTATTTTAATGTCGTGTATATGTCTTTTCTCTATTAGAGGATTATGTGAATAACGAGATGTGTCACTGCAGCAAGAAAAACAAAACAAAAACAAAATCCACCATAACAACAATTTAGGCAATGTCAACAACAACACTTTTATTTGTAGATTTATTGTTTTTTTTTTAATATATTTCACTCCAGTGAGATCAGTTTAAAAAAAAATTATGACAATAACTATACTACTATTACTTCTGCTTATAATAATCAAATTCCTACATGTAATATCTTTCTCCAATTTCAATGGAATTTTGCTTTTACCAAGACAGGTTTAAGCCAATTGTTTTATCAGCAAATAATCAGTAAATACGGACATTACCGGTTTAATAACAATAACGTTTAGTACAGATGTTATTCCATATAGAATTGAATTAATAAATATACATACCATTTTCATAATTTTCATTACTAATGGTCCTGACACCACTATATGAATGGATCAAAAGAGTGGAAATACATTATTTATTTTTGTAAAATAACAAAACTCAATCTATTTACGAATCGTTGAATATATTTGCTATTCACTGATTTTACATTTCTTTTTTGCAAAATGCATTGCATTTTAAATCAATGTTAAAAACGAAACATGAGGGTATCGCTTGTACTAAAAAATGCTAGACATGCATCACAAACATTGCTTATCCACATTAATTAATGTTACAATAGGAAATGTGACTCAGTCGGTACATTGTAAGCCTACTTGTTCAATCGCTTAATTATCAATAACTAATTATCTAGTTTAAAGTATCTGAGGTACAGAATTTGTTTGACAGGAAAAAGAGAGAGATTTGTTCATCACTTGCAAATCCCTAAGGCAGAGTTGACCTGGCTAATCTTTTCATGTCTGTGCTCTTTGTTTGATTAAGCACATGCATGTATACGTCTTGCATGTCCTTAGCTTTCAAAATTTCGGGTTTGCGCGTCTAAAGTGAAGACAAATCCTGAAAAAAGCACTTCGTACGCAACAGATTCATAATGTGTTACTTTCATTCTGCAATACTTGTACCAATTTGGATTAATTTCATTTGCTGGCTGTTGAAAGAAATTGACACAATTTCTTTTTCAAGGGCTCAAAAGTATTCCTGTTCTTTTTTATTCATATCATGTTCCGTTTTTTCAGGGAAACTATATTAAGTAAACACCGTTCTGAAAAGGTTACAGATTACAGTTAAAGATGACACGAATGCACCAATCATGCCGAATGCTTCAAACCATGTTGATCGTTTGGAACTAATACAAACTCGATCTGTATCACACTATTATACACTGAAGACCGCGAAAATTCGACTGAATGTCCGTGCAAAAAAGAAAAGGTGTCGGAAATTCGATTCAAGAGCAGATGGTTTTTAAAGCTTTGCCTAACTAAAGTTAATATCAGGTTATTGTCAAAATATGATAAAATTTATCAAAACTGAGTTTTTTCAAACTAAAGGTTGTACAAAATTGTCATATTGTAAAGATTATTCATAGACAAACCAATCTTGTGTGAATAGAAAAAAAACCAAACGCTAACATTTTAAAATAAGATATGCACTTTTTCGAAAATAATGGTCATGGAACG
Organism: Mytilus coruscus; assembly: GCA_017311375.1. Lineage (NCBI taxonomy): Eukaryota > Metazoa > Mollusca > Bivalvia > Mytilida > Mytilidae > Mytilus > Mytilus coruscus. The sequence goes on from CM029607.1 coordinate 67,108,898, forward strand.
AACTTGTTTTCTTGGTAGAAAACAAAAAGATAAGGTATTCCTTGTAAACTCGCATTACCTTTGTTATCTAAAAATATGCAGAGTTCAGGTCAAGATGTAGACCGATTTGTTTTGATACTTTACAATAATGAATTGCAGAGGACACCTGATCTACCTTGATATGCCAAAATGATAGAAATGATTGGACGCCAGATATGAAACAAATGTAACACTATAACCAACCAATGAGTACCTGCGAAACAAATGAGATTTATTTTCATATTCTAATTCACTTCTTACCTATTCCCTATCTGTACATGTGTTGATTGGTATTTGTGAGACGTTGAATTAGTTTCTGAAGATAAAAATTCAATAAAATCATAACAAGGGATTTACATGTTGCACGAAACTTATGAATTTTGCTACGTCCCTGCTCAATTTGTGGCTCAATGTCATCTTAATTGCAAAGACAAAGTTTAGGCAGCAACATTTTCACAAGATGATAAAAATATAGGGTTATTGCAGGAATATTGGTAAATATTGTTCGAGGTAAATTTTGTTTACTCGAGTTTGTGAATTCTATATGTATTCTACGAGAATTACTTATTTTCCAATATTCATGCAAAAATCCTTTTTTTGTATAGCACATTTTGTAAATATGTCAATGATAACACCACTAGAAAGAAGCTTTACTTGCACTTGTGCAATTTTATATATCATTACATGCTTTCTTTTGGCTAAATTCTGTATGAAATATGTTGTTGCTTTACAGTAAAATAGGATTAATGTCATTCGATTTAAACAAAAACACAGTAATTTCATCTTTACCCATCCAGAGCACTAAAGGTCAACCCCGGTTTGTGGTTTGGTCCGTGTTGCTCAATCTTTATTTTTCTATGTTATGTTTTTATTGTTGTTTGTCGTTTGTCGTTTTATTTGTGGCCTGGTTATATGTATTTTACTATACTTATAACTTTTGAATGCCTCCTTGGTATCTTTCTATTGTTCTGTTCATCAATACGATATCGTTAGTACATTGAACATGTTCACTATGATATTTTCTCAATAAAATTTAAAATAATAGTTTGAAGGTACATAAATACATAAAAGTTGATCATGACTGTGTTTAAAACAAGAATTAATCGTCAGATGAATATTTTGAAATAGTGAAATCAACTTTGACCACAAAATTAAGCGTCAATATTATACGACTGACTGTTTTTGGCATAATACGGGTCAAATCTGCAATTTCATAATTGTACATTGAATTTACCTTTTTGTGTACATAGCTTTTTGTGTCTTGTTTTCATGAAAGCTACGAAAAGCACTGCCATTACCACGAATGCAAGAGATATACCTGTCCCGAGACCAACTGCTATACTATTGTCCTTGACATGAACTACAAAAACCGTAAAAAAGATATATATATATATATATATATATATATAAACAAAAGAAAAGAAAAGTTAAGTATAATCCGTCTGCTGGTAACAAATAAGAAAATTAATAAAAGATAATAACGGTTTCAATTCATCACATTTACTAGCGCTTTCACTGCTTTCACAGATCTTCAGGTAATGTGACTTGTATACAGAAGTGTTATAAAACAATTGATTGACGTTAACAATAGTATGACGTTAACAAATACAAGGGAGACTACTAATGTCATTTTAGAATTTGAGGATAGTCTTTAAAATGTCATTTAAGTAAAATTAAAATATTATTAACATTTAATCCCGGATTGAGAATGTTTATGAATAATTCTTCTTTTATTTCCGGAGAAAATCATTTTGACGGTTGACCATATACAATGGAAATATTTTAAATCGTCAATTAGAACAACGATGGAAACATTCTCACGTCCACGCCTAAATTATATTTTCCTACCTTTATATTTTTTTTAGGAATCACACTGATATAGAGAAAGGCCGGAATATTGTTTGTTTTTCTATATGCACGATGCATTAAAACCTTTTCTTTATTTTTCATGCTTTTTTCGCATCTCTCGATCGGTGAGAAAAAAAATATTTCTCATCTCTAGAGAAAACTTTGTCCTCGGCAAATGATTTGTCGGAATTCAATTATGACGTCAAATTGTTTAGGTTTTTTCTGAATTTCCTATTGTGACGTCATGAAAAAAGACGACCATGCCTGGTGACGTCACATATAAAGAACACAACTTTCTGCAAATCTTTATAAAGGAGGAATAAACTTCGTTTATATTTTGTCTGAAAATCATTTAGAGAAACAGTTCCCACCACTAATTTACGATATTTCTCCACTCTCAACAGATAAATTTTAATTATTTAAAAATGTCGGCAAGCCTCGCACTTTAAATATTAAAATTCAACAGTCTCGATAGGAGAAATATCGTAGCACACTAGATGCAGTGGAGGTGGAATCTATCTTTCTAAATATTTGAGTTCACGTTTTACCTCCTGTTAATTGTTAATTGTATTTCTGTTTTGCCATTTGTCGTGCTAGTTTCGTCTGTGCACTTTATAGTTATCATTGCATTCACTCTGCAATAGTTTATCATTCACAAAACAAATCAGATGGAAAAAGCTGCAGGACAACTTGATACTGCCTAACATATTCAAATGAATATCAAAATGCAGGAAACGCTACGGAAATCACTGGTTTCTTTCAGCATAAAACTATGAGAATTATAAAATGAAAATGTTTCTTCATTTAGGGTAAATTAATTCATTATAGATAACAGGGTTAAAATTTTGTACGCCGTGCGGTCCGCAAAAGACTAATCGGTGAAGTTCGAATAAAAAAAGTAAAAAGTCCAAATGAAGAACGAAGTTCAATAGCATTGAGAAACCAAAATTCCAAAAATTTTGTGCCTATTCTTTATACAGTTCCTACCTTTGCAAGACACGCCATCTCCGGATAAAGAGCTACTGTCACCATTACATTTACAATAAAACGATCCATTTGTATTAATACACTGATCGTCACAGGTATCATTGGAAAGTAAACACTCATTTATATCTAAAAGTAAACATGCGAGTTTATTTTAATGACAAAAATGTAATATAAAGACTACTATACTTCATTTTACTTTGCCATTTGGTGCACAGTTGTCCCTTTGGTTATCATACCAAACCTCCTTATGTTTGCGTTTTATATTTTCTATTATTGTTATGATTTATAATTTTCATATAAAAATGAAATGTGGAACATAGAATATATCAAAATTTGGAATCCTCTAGAAAGTAAAATATAAAAAATTCTTGAAATTTGACCATTTGCGCTTTTTCATCACATGAATGAGATGAACATGTATTTTTTTAATAAGAAATTAAAATGAAAGCCTATATCATCAGAACGACTCCAGTGGAAATATATCTGAATAATGATTTGTTTACCTGACTGACACACATCACCTGAAAATCCCTGATTACATTGGCATGAATATGACCCCGCAACATTAACACAGCTACCATTGTTTAAACACGTTATGCCTAAACATTCGTTAATATCTACAATAATAATTGAATTTGCAGGCATATTATATGCACACAATATTGCAATAACAAAGTAGAAATTTCCCAAGTGACGTGATTTATAATATGTATTTTGTAAAGATGGGGGTATGAGAAAGACTTGAATTAAACATTCAAAAAACATCCTTTTGACGTTCACAAGACATATGTCTGTCAGCAACAGATTCATATTTGGATTATTTAGAGCTTTAATACAGGAAAATCTAGTGTCAAAAAGTTACCAACCCTACAAATACTTAGCAATTGAACTCATCAATAGTTGTACGTTTTGTGCAAGGGCACTACTAGCAGTTTTTCATATTCTTGTACGTTTTGTGCAAGGGCGCTGCTAGTTATAAATTCACAAGAAAGCGTTCTTGTAAATAATAATCAAACATTTTCCTTTTAAAATAGCAGAAGGCGTACAGCAGGCTATAGGAGTGAATGAAATAATTAAAATTGGTTTGAAATGTTGCTATGGCTACAGATACCTCGCTGGACTTATTTTTAACTGGCAATTAACGTAGACACTAACACACGCATATTTTTCGTAATTCTATTAATTCCGAGTGACTAGTCAATGTATGTTCATAAAAGAATGATAAATCAATACGTTCGTATGTCAAAATTTGCGGCATAGCGGCCATATTGCCTTATCATGAGGACAGCCATAACAATAGGATTATACATGCTCCTTAAATAAAAATGCAAATATGCTATTTCCTACGTCGCATCTACAATTCGTTTGCATATAGGTGAATTGTACACGTTTTTTGCAATCTCTTTGTGTACATATGAACATTGTCTCTTTTGAAAACATTCGGCCTTTCGTTTTGAAAATTTGTTGCGTAACGTTAATTGAAGGTTAATTGCTATACAAAGTAACGAAAAATAGTGAATTACACAACATTTTTGTAAATATCGGTCGAAAGAATGTTTCACATCACGCTAGTTTCAGATCCAAGACGGAAAAATACTGGATTACTAGTATCAGCAAATGTGATATAATATTTTCAATCTACAGCTAAGGGAAGTATTTTTTAATCAAAATTGCCAAAAATCACGTTGTGCAAATCATATGAATAAAGTACCTAAGATTTGGCCATATGTGCTAAGCAAAATTATTAACAAAAACACTTTTGAATGTCACTCACTAGGTAAAAAGCGGACCATATTCCAATATAAACATCTATTGGGAATACCTCGAGAATACCTAGTGTATGTACACCAATCAAGACGACCTATTTAATATTAATACCGTTCCGTAAATTCTTTTAAAAGATAATGAGATCTTTTGTCGGAAAATCGTTCTTTTAAAAGTATTTTCAATTATTTTCTTTACATAAACAGTCATCTGCTAAACCGATACATTCAAACAAAAAGAATAGCAGTTTTTCATATTGAAAGTGGTGTGCTCGGCAACTTAAATAGTTGTGATATAGAAAACTTTCCGAAAATTGTGCCATCCTGAGAACTATGTGGACCACTCTGCACATCATTGTATGAAAGAGCTTTAGATTTGCAAGTACATAGATAAGCCTTTTTTTCTTCAATATGCGACAATAGCAGAAAAGAAAGCAACTTATACAATTATCTCAATAAATAATGAAAATAAGACATATATGAGGGTCTGGATGGGGAAAGAGAATAATGACAAAACAAAATAATGAATAGTGAAAAATGAGCACAACAAAATATAAAGAATAGAGAATGATTGGGTGTAAAAGTATAATGAACAACTTTGGATAATAAAAGAATAATGCAATACAATATTGACAAATTTACAGAAAGGAACGATTTACAAAAAAAAAAAGATCCTCTAATAACAAAACAATGTCATCATAAAAATCAATTTCATAAGAATTTTACAGCATAAGCGTTACTTTTAAGAGTAAAGAAAGAATCTCAAAATAAAAAGAAAAACAGAAATTAAAGAACCCCACCCTGACCTTTTTATATATATTTTGAAAACAAAGTTTAGCAGATAATGTTTTAAAAAGGTACGATTGTGTTTTCGAACCTTCAAACCAGTTGTCAATAGGTATGCAAGTTAATGATTTTTAATCGTTTTTATGTGAAGAGTTACTTTCCGATTGTGCCCCCTTAATCGGTTCACTCATTGGTAAACTTTTGCTCTAAGTGACAACACCAAATATCAAATATCAATTATTACCAAATGTTTACTTGCCATATGCAATGCGATGATTGGAACTAATGGAGCTGAACTATATATCCTTTTAGAGCATCTTCAATTCCTATTTCAGTGGTTTTGAGTTATTTAATCCGTTTTTGTGTAGTCGTTTGTAGACTCACGTTTCGTTGTTATTTTCTTTTGGTCGTGGTTTGTTTGTTTATCTTTGAATTATAGTTTCTGATTGCTCTCTTTGATTCTCCTCCTTTTTGGTTTCGAGTGTTCCTCGTGAATCGGATTCAAAATAAGCACTTGCCAATCATATCAACATCAGTTTTTACGATTATATAATAAAAAACGCAAAACATAGACGATCTACGTACCCTCACACATTTTGCCATGTTTTGCAAAATTGAATCCAACCATGCAGAAACAATAGTATGATCCATCAAGATTTTTACAGCATTGATTGCATTCACCATTATTTTTCATTCATTTATGTCTTAAACAAACATTAAAACATCATGTCTGAAATATGTTCGTCCCAAGTCAGGAACCTGTAAGTCAGTTGTTGTTTTTTGTTTCTGTATAGCATATTTGTTGTTCGTTTATTGTTTTTTTTTTTATAGTTTGTTCTTGTGTTTAACCCCGCCACATTCGTTATGTGCCTGTCCCAAGTCAGGAGCCTGTATTTCAGTGGTTGTCGTTTATCGCTGTTTATCATGTTTGTTTTTCGTTCATTATTTTGTACATAAATCAGGCCGTTAGTTTTCTTGTTTGAATAGTTTTACATTTGTCAATTCGGGGTCTTTTATGCGGCATGGGCTTTCCTCATTGCTGAAGGCCGTACGGTGACTTATAGTTGTTAATTTCTGTGTCATTTGGTCTCTTGTGGAGAGTTGTCTCATTGGCAATCAAACCACATCCTGTTATTTTTATATCTGATTGAATACAACTACTTGAGTATGATCCGTCACATATTATCAACCAAAAGTAAAATAAACAGTTATTGTAGGACATTGCAGTAACATCTTGCGATGCAAAATATGTTTTGCTTCAGTTTTACGTAATCCGGTACTTTCAAAAAACCGACATGATTCAAATATTGAAAAAAAAAAGTTTTTTAATTTTCTCTTTATAGAGAAAAGAAATAAACATCGGTTTGATGAGGATTTTGAAAAAAAGTCTTCATTATTAATTAGATAACAACTATCTCAAACTGTTTTGGTTAAAGCGCCATTGACGAAACGCGCGTCTGGCGTACCAAAATATTAGCCTTCGTTGTGTCGAACTTGGTTGTGTCGAAAACTCGGATGAGTCGAAGTAATTTCTCGGTCCCGGTAAAATTCCCGTTTGATCAATGCATAATTACCTCTGATGAGTCGAACTCGGTTGATTCGAATACTCGGTTAAGTCGAGTAAATTTTATAGTCCCGTCGAAGTAAAATTAATGTAAATTGACCCCGATGTCTCGAACTTCGAAAGTACGAATTTTCGAAAGATGCAGACCTAATGATAAAAATTCAAATCAGATGTATTTCTTATGTCACCTAATCATTTTCAAAAGAGATTAAAGCCGAGTAAACATACTTGTTTGTATAACAGTTAAAATGACATGTTTATGGTGACCGCCAATTAACACCTTTGTTGATCGTTCAAGCGGAATGTTATTGTGTTGAACATTTTTCACCCGAGATAAAAACGAAACGAATTTAAATGACACAAGCCGAGATTAAATGAATCGTTAGATTTAAAACTCATTAATTATAATAGATAAAAGGATTAGGACAATTTAATAAATTCATGATAATTTAATGTAAAGCAGACGACCTCATTACAGACCGTTCAAATTTATTTCGTGCCGCGAGTGATTTCATTATTTATAGCGACTGACCTTTGTAAATATTTGTGTAGACTATTGATTTTATGTGTGCATGATTTGTATCGGTACTTGTGTTTTTAATTATTACGAAGGACCAAAAATGGAGATTGAATACACAATCGTAAAGTGTCATTTAGAAAAAAAGGCACACTGTTCATTGTATCTAGTTTACACAAATCTCATACCGTATTTCATGCATTCAAAATTTATGACGACACACTCGACCTCGGATGAGTCGAACCTCGGATGAGTCGAATACTTTGGTCCGGTCCCTTCGACTTCGACACAACGAGGTTCGACTGTACTTTAATTGCATGCCCAAATTCGAGAGCCTGTAGCACAGTGGCTGTCATTGGTTCATGTCTGTCATATTTGTTTCTCGTAAACAGTTTTTTTTTTTCGTTTGAACCATTCATATTTTCATGTCGGAGCCTTTTATAGCAGGCTATATGGTATCGGTCATTGTTGAAGGCCGTATAGTGACCTGTAACCACTAACTACCATTTATTTAAATTCTGGTGGATAATTGTCTCATATGCAATCATATCACATCTCCTCATTTTGTTTAAAGGAAATATACTATCAACAGAAAATCGAAAATTTTTAAACATGACGTAGGTTATGTACATGTAGCTATTTACAACAGAGACTGCAAATATATGCTTCAAATAAAAATATGAAACGTCATGTTTAAAATTTTAGAAGTGTACAAACGTCTCTATGATGTTCAGTTTTGACTGTTTTTTGGTATAAATTTCAAGATTGTTATAGTTTTATAATCGGACTAGATTGATATGATTCATTTTACATCGTGATCATACTGATGAAGGATATCTGTTATCCGAAATTATTAACATTTGTTCATTTTATTATTATTTTTGGTGATGTTGCACCCTTTTAGACTTGTTATATATTATATTTTGTAGTGTACTATATGATTTATCGCCCCGTAAGATTTATCGTTGGCTATTATTCATTCCTTTGATATGTAGCTATATATATAATGTCTAAAAATAGCAACAATCAACATTCAATCTATTAAGGCGTGGATCAGTTTGCGAAAATAAACTGATACAGTTACTGAACTAAAATTATATAAATGTCTAAGAATATAACTTAAACACGCTAATTAATACATTAAAAGTTCTATTAGATTTTAAATAGAAATACGCAATATTTCGCTAAAAAATTAACTTCATCAGGCGTGTGCATCTCTCAAGGTGAAATCGGATGCATGACAAAAAATATTTTGTAGCTCAAACTACACAGAATTTTAGTAAAGTTTAACATATTTATTGATGTTCTATAAAAAATATGTTTGTAGCTACAACTACATAAAGTAGGAGTAAAAGTTTAACATATTTATTGATGTTCGATAAATTGTATGAATTTCTATAAATTAATTTGTATGATTTCAAGATTGTTATTTAGATTTGTTTTAAATCTTTTTCGTCTCTCTCATTGAGTCCATCAGGTTCAAGAGTTCGTAACTGGTGCATCCAAAATCCTCTCTTTTTGTCTTCCTTGTGTATCCCAATTTTGGTTTTTCTCATTGATTTGAAATGTGACGTTTTCAAAATCATGCCCTGCTCTTAAAAGATGTCTTGTGATTGGACAGTTTCTTTCTTTTGTATAAAATGACCGATGGTTATTTAGTCGGATGTTAAATGATGTTTCTGTTTCACCAACATATTGGAACTTGCAAGTTCCACACGTTAGAACATAAATACAATTTTGCGTTTTGCAATTTGATGTTATAAATATGTTGTATTTTTCTTTGTATATATATATATATATAGGTACATTTCTATTGATTGATTGATTAAATGATTGTTGACTGTTTAGCGTTCAATGGGATATATATTTTGCAAATTAATAAGATATAAATATATCCGGCTTTATATCATACAGACAAGATGGGTTGGTCTGGTAACGTTTAATTTAGCAAAGAGCAAAGTAATAGTCTTCTCGAAGACATGTCATCCTACTCAAACATTATTCCTCAGTGTTTCTCTTTACTATAAGATGGCCCTTTCTCGGCAAACAAAACTGCAAATGCTAAAATCAAAAACTCTTTAGCTAGACCCAGAGGAGATCAAATCCCCAAGCTAACGCTCTTGGTGCGACCAAGCTACCCCAACACAACCGAGAAGTTAGGTATTTTTATATATGTACTACAAGTGATTAGAATAACTGATTCATGAGTTATTTAAGAAATAATGTATACAAGCCATAGATTTAGTTGATATTTTTATATAGCCTGGACAGATGTATACAAATCCTGAGTGTAAGGCGAAGGATAAAATTAACGAATATAACGGCTTGCATAAACAATTTTGATTTTAATAGGACAAATATGGTATTTAAAAAAAGCAAAAGCGACTGTTTACGTTGAGAAAATAATTGAAAATAATTTTACAAGAATCATTTTTCGACAAAAGATCTCATTATCTTTTAAAAGAATTTAAGGAACAGCAATAATATTAAACAGGTCGTCTTGATTGGTGTACATACACACGGTATTCTCGAGATATTCCCAATAGATGTTTATATTGAAATATGGACCGTTTTTCACATAGTGAGTGTCATTCAAAAGTGTTTTTGTTTTTATTTCTTGCTTAGCACATATGGAAAAATCCTAGGTACTTTATTCATATGATTTGCACAACGTGATTTTTGGCCTTGTGATTAAAAAATACTTCCCTTAGTTGTAAATTGAAAATATTATATCACATTTGCTGATACTAGTAATCCAGTATTTTTCCGTCTTGGATCTGATACTAGCGTGATGTGAAACATTTTTTCGACAGATATTTACAAAAACGTTGTGTAATTCACGATTTTTCGTTACTTTATATAGCGATTAACCTTCAATTAATGTTACGCAACCAATTTTCAACACGAAAGGCCGAATGTTTTCAAAAGAGACAATGTTCATATGTACACAAAGAAAAGAAATAAACATCGGTTTGATGAGGATTTTGAAAAAAGTCTTCATTATTAATTAGAAAACAACTATCTCAAACTGTTTTGGTTAAAGCGCCATTGATGAAACGCGCGTCTGGCGTACCAAAATATTAGCCTGGTATCTCTCGTTAGTTTTTGTATAAAAAAGCTGATTGTAATTTTTTCAACTAAAAAAAAGATAATGATCGTGATAACAGTACCTTGTCTTGTGTTCAATCCTACTCTATACTAGATTGAATACTACTAATTGTATATTAATGAAATAACATGTGAATTTTGGAATATGTTGACTGTTCTAAATCTTTAAGACCATGATAACTTTCTTCAATAACATACCTACGCAAGTTTTGCCATCGCTTGCCAAATAAAATCCATCTCTGCAATTGCATTGATAAGATCCCAATGAGTTCCTACAGATGTGAGAACATCCACCATTGCTCACTAAACACTCATTAATGTCTGAAATTCAAATTTATTTTTGTTAGTCAAGTTCTGTTTTGCATGATGGAAAACATTCAAATAATAATAATAATAATAATAATAATAATAATAATAATAATAATAATAATGATGATGATAATAATAATAATAATACATGATGATGATGATAATGATAATAATAAAAATATAATAATAATGATGATGATAATAATAATAATAATATTTAAAACAAATGGGCAATCACCAATTTAGTTTTTGCTCTATGTTTGTCACATACTTTAATTGCATGCCCAAATTCGAGAGCCTGTAGCACAGTGGCTGTCATTGGTTCATGTCTGTCATATTTGTTTCTCGTAAACAGTTTTTTTTTTTCGTTTGAATTATTCATATTTTTCATGTCGGAGCTCTTTATAGCAGGCTATATGGTATCGGTTATTGTTAAAGGCCGTATAGAGACCAGTAATCACTAACTACCATTTACTTTAATTCTGGTGGATAATTGTCTCATATGCAATCATATCACATCTCCTCATTTTGTTTAAAGGAAATATACTATCAACAGAAAATCTAAAATGTTTAAACATGACGGAGGTTATGTAGCTATTTACAACAGAGACTGCAAAGATATGCTTCAAATAAAAATATGAAACTTCATGTTTAAAAATTTTAGAAGTGTACAAGCGTCTCTATGATGTTCAGTTTTGACTGTTTTATTGTATAAATTTCAAGATTGTTATAGTTTTATAAACATACTAGATTGATATGATTCATTTTACATCGTGATCATACTGATGAAGGATATATGTTATCCGAAATTATTAACATTTGTTCATTTTAGTATTATTTTGGTGATGTTGTACCCTTTTAGACTTGTTATATATAATATTTTGTATGATTCATCGCCCCGTAAGATTTATCGTTGGCTATTATTCAGTCCTTTGATATGTAGCTATATATATATATATATATATATATATATATATATATACATTTCTATTGATTGATTGATTAAATGATTGTTGACTGTTTAACGTTCAATGGAATATATATTTTGCAAATTAATAAGATATAAATATATCCAGCTTTATATCATACAGACAAGATGGGTTGGTCTGGTAACGTTTAATTTAGCAAAGAACAAAGTAATAGTCTTCTCGAATACATGTCACCCTACTCAAACATTATTCCTCAGTGTTTCTCTTTACTACTAGATGGCCTTTTCTCGGCAAACAAAACTGCAAATGCTAAAATCAAAAACTCTTTGGCTAGACTCAGAGGAGATCAAATCCCAAGCTAACGCTCTTGGTGCGACCAAGCTACCCCAACACAACCGAGAAGTTAGATATTTTTATATATGTACTACAAGTGATTAGATTCATTTAAGAAATAATTTATGCAAGCCATAGATTTGGTGGTTATTTTATATGGCCTGGACAGATGTATACAAATCTTGAGTGTAAGGCGAAGGATAAAATTAACGAATATAACGGCTTGCATAAACAATTTTGATTTTAATAGGACAAATATGGTATTTAAAAAAAGCAAAAGCGACTGTTTACGTTGAGAAAATAATTGAAAATAATTTAACAAGAATCATTTTCGACAAAAGATCTCATTATCTTTTAAAAGAATTTAAGGAACAGCAATAATATTAAACAGGTCGTCTTGATTGGTGTACATACAGACGGTATTCTCGAGATATTCCCAATAGATGTTTATATTGAAATATGGACCGTTTTCACATAGTGAGTGTCATTCAAAAGTGTTTTCGTTAATATTTCTTGCTTAGTACATATGGAAAAATCCTAGGTACTTTATTCATATGATTTGCACAACGTGATTTTGGCCTTTTGATTAAAAAATACTTCTCTAGTTGTAGATTGAAGATATTATATCAGATTTGCTGATACTAGTAATCCAGTATTTTTCGTCTTGGATCTGAAACTAGCGTGATGTGAAACATTCTTTCGACGGATATTTACAAAGATTTTGTGTAATTCACGATTTTCGTTACTTTATATAGCAATTAACCTTCAATTAACGTTACGCAACCAATTTTCAAAACGAAAGGCCGAATGTTTTCAAAAGAGACAATGTTCATATGTACACAAAGAGAAGGCAAAAACGTGTACAATTCACCTATATGCAAATGAATTGTAGATGCGACGTAGGAAATAGCATATTTGTATTTTTATTTAATGAGCATGTATAATCATATTGTATCCTATGATTTGCACCACGTGACTTTGGTCCTTTTGATTAAAAATTACTTCCCTTTGTTTTAGATTGAAAATATTATTTGCGGATACTAGTAATCTAGTATTTTTCCGTCTTTGATCTGAAACTAACGTGTCTGTAAAACATTCTTTTGGCGGATATTAATAAATGTGTTGTGTAATTCACGATTTTTCCTTACTTTATATAGCAATTAAACTTCGGTTACGCTTCTGATTTTCAAACCAAAAAGGCCGAAACTGTTCAAAGGAGACAATGTTCATTTGTACACAAACAGAATGCAAAAAACAGGTACAATTCACCTATATGCGAACAAATTGTTGATGCGACTTACGAATTGGTACATTTTCATTTTTTTAAGGGGCATGTATAATCCTATTGTTATGGCTGTCCCCATGATAAGGCAATAATACAAAGTCTATCCGAATCACTTTTCAAAGAATGCCGGATTATGAATTTGTAAATTAAGGCAGCAGATGCAAGAACCCAATATCACTCCATTTGAAATTCATTCGATTTCCTCACATTTTTGTATTTAATTTCTTTGTTATATTCTAAATGGATCGACGAGATTTGATTATCATTAAACGATTTTTGTCTCAAATTCAACAAATGGGGGACTTCGTGGCCGAGTGGTATAAGTATTTTATCTATAGTAATCACAAGAGTGTCAACACCGAAATTCGTCTACACATGAACCCCAAGTGGTGCTCGAATCAAAACATTTGAAACAACAAATCAGTTACGACTTGCAGAGAATTAAAATCTTAGAAAATTTTACGGACGTAATTACGAGTTAGTTGACCGTTTCACAGATTACGGCGGAAATGTTCCAAATGTCGTTACCACAATCCTGTCCTATTTTATGCGAATGTGATATGATTAGACTTAGCACTTACTTTATGCTTACACGAGTAACACGACGGGTGTTACATGTAGAGCAGGATATGCTTTCGCTTCCGAGGCACCTGAGATCATCCCTAGTTTTTGGTGGGGTTCGTGTTGCTCAGTTTTTAATTATCTATGTTGTGTTTTGTAAACTGCTCCTCCTTAAAGCCAAAAATGTCAAAAGTTGGCCCAAATCTGTTTAAGGCCATATACGCCAAGGGTTAGTAAAACCTTGGTTTTTAATTATTTTAAGGCCGGTTTAATAAACCCTCGAATACTAATACAAATTTGAAGGGAAACGAAAACCTATTATGAATAGTGAATTCACTAAATCTATCCATCTTTGAAGATTGTGTTTTACCCTCTAAGTATTTTTTTTTTGGGGGAAAGGGTTATTTTTGTAATTTGTTGCTATTTCATTATCGTATACCCTACATCGCCTTACATTCATACTTATGAAATAGATATTCATGATACATCTTGTACCTGTACATGTTGCACCATTACTGTTCATTGAGTATCCAGATTCACAAGAGCATATAAATGATCCATGCGTATTAATACAATTCTGCTGGCAGTTATCTGTTCCTGTCTGACATTCGTTGATATCTATAAATACATAGATAAAGCATCAATGAAAGACAAACAAATGTACAACTTAAGGCAATGAGTTATTTAACACAACATTCTATAGCACTTTATTTTTTCCTGTTAGTTGTCAAATACATGAGGGGTCCGTAGGTGAACTGTTGCATGGCAAAATTTTAATCCCAATCCAACTCGACCTCATTTCCCATTGGCAGTCCAAATTTCCGGCCTTTCTTCTCGGTCGACCACTACTTTGCAGAACTTACCTATTGTTTTTATTGGTAATTAGTTCTCGTCCTGAACATCCATGTAATGTTTGACACTGGACGTTCAGAAAACAACAATCAATCAACAATTTATACCACACAATTGATGCAAACATTGGCGCTGATTTCGAGACCCATACATATACATATTCACCAGTATATCTAGTTTTAAGATAAAATTCAGCACATAAAATTCTTTCAAATAAATCATGTATAGTTTCCTTGATAGAGGATTGCTGCTCACAAGGAAGCTATTAAACCAAGTTCCAAATGGTGAAGTTGAAATCATCCCTTCGTAAATTTTAAGGACGCCATCACGAGTTGGTTGACCGTTATTGAATAACCGTTTCACAGATGATTTCGGATATGTTCCTTATGTCGTAACTACAATACCCTTCCACGAATGTGACTTACAGAATTAGACTATTTACCGGATTTGTAATAACATAAGCAACACGACGGGTGCCACATGTGGAGCAGGTTCCGGAGCACCTGAGATCACCCCAAGTTTTTGGCGTGTTGTTAGTCTTTAGTTTTCTATGTTGTGTCATCTGTACTATTATTTATCTGTTTGTTTTTATTTTTGGCCATGGCGTTGTCGGTTTGTTTTCGATCTATGAGTTTGACTATCCCTCTGGTATCTTTCGTCCCTCTTTTCTGTTGTTGACTGGAATATATACCTGAGCATTGTGATCCTCAAATCCCGGGGCACATACACAAGCGTTTGGCGATGAACAGGTTCCTCCGTTTGGGCTAGTCCCATAACATATTGCTATATAAAAGACAGGGACTACGGTTTGATCATTCATACATATGATTCATAAACTTATACATAGGTATATGAATGTTTTTCCATCAAAATATACAATGGTTAGAAAATAAGAACGATGAATGAGTTGCATTTAGGTGTGAGAGGAACATACAATTGCCAACCTTATACGTCATTTGGTCTCTGGTAGAGAGTTGTCTCGTTGGAAATAATACAACATCTTCTTATTTTTATATACAATATATATTTTTACATATATTTGATAACTCCGGCACAAAAACACAGGAAAGACATCGTAAAAAATAGAACTACACTATCACTTTTCAATTTCTTTGATGATTAATTTTCCTCGTCTTTATGTTTTACCACGGGCAGTGGTGTACCTTTAATTGGGTCACACAGAACATGTTTAAAAGGATAGTTTAATCAAATGAGTATTTTTCCAAAATTTTTCAAAAAATATTACGAACCAAATGAATGCCGATGGACTGTGAAATCAATAAGATTTATAAAAGCGTCGAACGATATCGATTTTTCGCTTGAAATTTCCATTTCTCAAAAATCCCTCCACCGAGTTGTGTTTAAAATGAATAGTTTAATGTATGTAAAGAATGTAAATATTAGGGGTCGTTTTTGTTTCGATTTGTATTCGATTTTAACTTGTGCACCTGCTTTCGACTATAATCGCAACTTGTAAACACTAAAATCGGGTGTCGTTTGGCTAAGTGAAAGGAAAATCGTATCGTGTGAACAGGACGCTGTTCGATTTACCTGGGCAATGGTATCAAATCGAATTGAAAATCCGATGGAAAATCGTACCGTGTAAACTCACATGAAATATTTTTGATGGAAATGTATATGAAAAACGAGGAGAAAAATACGATTTTGCTGCGTGAGGCCGTCAAGACGAAGCGTTTTTTTGTCGTGTTGACCCTCATTTCATGCTAGTAATCAAGACTAATTGATTTCTACTGATGAAAAACAAAACAACCGGTGACCCCATTTTATTTTCAATCAACATTCTGTGGACGAATTTTCGGAAAACACAATTGAAAGTGAAGAAAAATTCATATTTGTCCCCACTTTTACAAACATTTTATATATTTATAGACCTTTTCACAAATTGTAAACAAAACAAAGCGGTCATTGCAATAAATAAATCATCTTCAGTTTATACATAATATACAAAAGATTTTAGAATTGATGATGATATAGTAATTAAAATACTTAAGCATGCAGAGTGTAATATGTATTACCTTGTGAACAAGACGATCCAGTATAACCGGAGCAACAAAACGAATTATAACAAGTACGGTAATCCGTTGTGCTGCTCGTCCTGTTTACAAATTAAAAGTATTGTAATTATTAAGAAATAAGTACATGAAGATGGAACAATTTTTCAAAGATGTGCTAAATACACAAAGAAACTGAAAAAAACATTATTTTATAAAATTGATTGTGATGGAGTCTAGTGATTTTTTCCAGTAAAAGTTTGTTTTAAAATAGTTCCGTGCAATTAGTATTATTTACATTAAAGGTAAAAATTAATAAATAAACATGATTACTATAATCCAAGATAAGATTTTAAATATCGAAGATACGCACTTTCGTGAATAAATTTGTTTTTCGTTTACTCCTTATATATTGTCAACCTTCGAATGTTTGGATAAGTCATTTTAATACTTATACAAGAAATATAAAAATCAAAACATTAACATTAGAAAACACCTATTATAAGAACCTCGTATATAATAAAGGTGAGTGTAAAATTTACGCAAAGAGGTATAACAATTTCCGCTTTATTTGTTCAACTTTTAAAAAAATTAAAGAAGCAATTTTGCATATTTTCATAGCAACAAAATGCCATCAATTTCAACTCATTTAAGGGACAGTACACAAAGTGTGATATTGTGTAAATACTTTTCATTTTTCTTTGTTTCTTTTGTCTCGCCTTTGTTGTCATATTGCAGCCACGCTGTCTTTTTCAATAAAAATATGGGTAGTCTTTTGATAAAATGCTTTTCTCGTTTTCGTGGTGTTGATCCCCATTGAGTGAACCAGTATATGTAATTGAAATATATTTAGCGAAGACTCTGAGTCAAAACGATGTGTCATATATGATATTTGTGCATGGATGTAAATTTGAAATCTATCATTTTCTTATTTGCATTTTATTGTTACCACATTGACATTTTCAAAATTTGAATTTGGAACCGAACAGTATAAGAACTACATTAAATAGTTCCAGGCTCTTTAATAAAAAGTAAATTTTCGAATAATTTTCATACCTGTAGCGTGAACATCTACTGTACCATCCGCACTTGGCATAGTATCTTGATGAATAATACCTTACATGACTGCATACATAAGACGAGTAACAATGCCCTGCCTCTGCAATTCTAAATATCACGAATTTTCATTAATGAGAATTAAAAAACATCAGAATCTCATTAAAAAGAAAAGAGATACCTAGTTAAATGGACATTTAAAAAGTCAGAATGCGCGCGAATGTATAGGTTCAAACTCTTTTAGGATATTTTTTAAGTAATAACCAACAAAAGAACTATGCCAATTGGACCTGTTTTGATACGATAACTGCACTTGCATTTTACTAGATATCATTTTGTTCGCTATGTAGATTCTGTATATCGTCAAGTTATCGGAATTTCAATGGGGACTAACCGTGCAACGCTTATCGCGGACCTGTTTCTGTATTGTTACAAGTTACGATTTTTGACTAAAATCAGCAAAGACCCATCGAAACAACATCTGATACGAACATTTAATAACACTTTTAGATATTTGAATGATATATTGGCTCTCAATAGTGACGTTTTCAGTATGTTCACTTAAGAGATTTATCCTGCTGAACTGACTGACAATAAATATAATGCTAACAATTAACACTGTCCTTTCCTTGATTTTGATATCTTTATCTTTAACGGGAGGCTTAATACTAAAATTTACGATAAAAGAGATGAAAATTCATCGCCTATTTTTTTTTTTTTTTTTATTATTTTCAAGAATTACAACAAATACAACACATCAAACATACATATAGTAATATTAGCAATACATTTGAATATCTATTTATCTGTAACAATAAGCATTGTTGAAAATTCATTTTATGTATATATGAAAAGAGAATAAAATTACGGAAAGAAAAGAAAATTAGAGTTAAATGTGTATGCAGTACTATGTACCACATGAGAAGGGTAAATTATTTTATGAAAAGGAAGAGGTTAAAAATATCCTGTAAGATTTCAGTAGATATTAATAAATTGTGCTATAAGATTAAATAATATATTATGTTATGTTTGACAATAAGTATTTGTAAAAATAATAACAAAATGAATTATTAAAATAATTCTTTAAATGCATTCCACATGGTATCAAAGTGATCTTGTCTTTTATTTTGACTGCCATTATTTTTCTAAATTGTACATATATTTTAGCTTTTCTTTAATGGCACTGAGTGAAAGATCTTTTAAAAACATCTACTGTTGTATATATATTGTTTTGTGTATAGAAAATCAAATTATATGGGTCACCTTTTCGAATTTTGATATATCTCCAAAAATAAAATTTAACTTATTCAATGGCAGGCTTACCCACCAGATAAAACCAATAATCAATATCTTGTAGAAAATTTTGGATAATCTCACAATTCCACAGGATATGTTCAACAGTTTCGTCTTCTAATTTACAAAAAGTACATAAAGGGTTATCAATAAGTTTGATTTTACATAAAAATTTATTTGTGGCAAGAATTCTGTGGTTGATTCTGTACTGAAGCCACTGTAGTTTGGTATTGACAGCGACTGTAAAAGGTAGTTTGAATATATGTTTCTGAGATCTTCGCCTAATATTTCACCCCACTTCAGTTGTCCTGTTGGAGTTACATTGTTATTAATGAGTATTTTATACATATCTTTAGAACCTTTTCTACTTTTAAAAAGACTTGTAAGCAAGCTGGAATAAATGGACAACATAACTTATATGTATCTTTTTGTAATTTTTGCTGCTTTTAATAGCAGAAATAACACTCATGTAATTCAAAAATTTACATTGATATCATAATATTGCTGTAACATTTCTAATGAAATAAAAATCCATGTTCATCTATTACATCATTTACATATTGTATACCATGATTAAACCAATGTTGATAAAAACAGGTTTATTACCAATTCTGATCATAGTGTTAAACCAAATAGGACTTGATAAAAATAATCATAGTCCAAATTTCTCTCTTTATCAATAATCATTTCCCATGCTCTGAATACATCTTTCCAAAAATGTTTTGATTAATAAACTAACTTGTTTGATATACTGAACACCACAATTAAAAGTTTATTTTATCAATATCAGACATCAAAATACTTTGCCACTTATTATCTCTCTGAAAAACCTTCTTATCCATGATGATGTGAGTGCCATAGTAAAACTATAAAGATCTATCATTTTAATCCTCCTCCAAATATTCTTTAATCAATACGTCCTTCTTCACTCTATGTATAGGAGAGTTCCATACAAATGTATAAAAAATTTCATTAATTTTTCGGAATACACTGTCAGAAGGATTAGGCAAAGAAATAATAAGGTGGTTTAAAATAGGTAAAACAAGAGTTTTTATCACAGTTATTCTACCTATTACTGTAAGGTTTCTTTTTAGCCACTGTTTTATTATGTTCTTAATCTGTGTAATTTTATCATTATAGTTGATGTTGACGATATTTTCTAAGTCAACATCAAAATTTATACCAAGTAATTTAAAAGTTGTCTCTCCCCATGAAAGGTTTACATCAGGACATAAAATTTCCTTGCTATACTTTTTACTTCCAATCCAAATAACTTGTGTTTTTGCAAAATTTATATTTAAACCAGATATTTTTGCAAACCAGTCCAATTCAGATAAGGATTCATATAAAGATGTTTCACTAGCATCTAAAATCAATGAAGTGTCATCAGCAAACTGTGACAACTAATGCT
The DNA here is from genome assembly GCA_017311375.1 of Mytilus coruscus. Lineage (NCBI taxonomy): Eukaryota > Metazoa > Mollusca > Bivalvia > Mytilida > Mytilidae > Mytilus > Mytilus coruscus. The sequence continues at coordinate 67,129,530 of CM029607.1, forward strand.
CAACTTGAGTAACTTCAATACCACAAATTTCCTTATGTCCTCTTATCTTTAGTGCAAGAATCTCAGCACATAGGATGAAAAGATAAGGTGAAAGCGGATCACCTTGTCGGCAGCCCCGACCTATGTTAAAAAAATTCTGAAAGGTTACCCCCCTGTATAACTGCAGACTTGATATTATTATAAAACACTTTTATCCAGTTGATAATTGATTCCCCAAAATTAAAGAACTTTAAAACATTTAGAAAGAAATCCCAAGAAATAGAATCAAAAGCTTTTCAAAATCAATTAACAACAAGAGTCCAGGTATTTCATGGTAAAAGCCTTATATTTTCTCCTATGTACCTCCCACTAATAAAACCAGTCTGATCTAAATTAATAAGTTTATCAAGGACACTTTTAAATCTGTTTGCAATTACTGCTGATCCAATTTTATAGGCAGTGTTTAAAAGTGAAATAGGACGCCAATTTTTCAAAAAATGACGAGGTTGATTTCCTTTTGGAAGACAAGTAATAATTCCTTGCTTTTGTGTTACTGACAATTTTCCCTGTTCTGACCCATAATTTAGAGATTCAACCACAAAAAACTGGAGATCTCTCCAAAAAAATTAAAAAAATTCAGTTGAAAAGCCATCAGAGCCAGGAGTTTTATTATTTTTCATATTTTTTTAATGCCTGTCCAGCCTCTTTGACTGTGATTCTACCCTCCAAGCTCTCCTTCTCATCACTAGAAAGTATAGGAACATTTACATTTTTAAGATCTTCTTTCAGATCAGCTACTGAACTTGAGTTATCTCTCTTCTGATATAAATTTTAGTAGAAAAGTTTTACTTCTTTTAAAATATTGTTCTGATCAGTAAGTATTACCCCATTATCTCTTTCAATTTTGGTATAATTTTACTCATAAAATAATTTGTTGGTTTTTCTCCTTCCTCTATCCATTGAACACGTGATCTGACTATTTTACCCTTTAACTTTTTAATACGTAATTGTTCAAGTTCAGTTTTTTGCTCTCAAGTTTAGTTATTGAAAGTTCATCAACATTATCCTCTAACTGTATAATTTCATTTCGTAAATTTGTTTCCTTTTTCAGATTCCTCTTTTGTAACTGGAGTAAGAAATACTTTTCCCCTGATTTCCATCAATAAAGTTTCAAAAAAGTTGGTGATTAATTCTCAATTGAATATCTTCATTATCAATCTCATCAATATTATCAAAATTATAAACAAGTGTGCAATATTGCGCTTTGATTTCCTAATCTTTTGTTTAACTGTATTTATATATTCTACATCATAAAGTAGGAGTTGTTGAACTTCCATAAACCTTTTCCTCTAATAAAAGGATTAAATTCCAGTTCAAGTAATACCATAGAATGATCTGAACGATAGCTTGGATGTACTTCACAGTTTTGAGACTATTTAACATATTATCTGTAAGAAGAAAGAAGTTTAATCTAGCCTGTTTAAAAGGAGTTCTTTTCTCCAATAAACCTTTGAACATTGGGATAAAGCTCCTAAATGGATCTATTAAACTTCTTTCTTCAATGATTTCTAAAATACTGTCTCTAGCCTTAGGGTTATTAGTATGTTTGTAGTTACAATAATCTATAAAAGGGTTCTGTACAAGATTGAAATCACCACAAATTATGTAACTTTCATTTTCAAAATCATCAACAATGCTCATAATATTATCAAAAATTCAGGACTATCCGTATTTAGTCCATATAAGCACACTAAAGTAATTTTTGATTTTCTACAAAATTTCTAAAATTAAATAGTTACCATTTATATCTTTTTTCTTTTAACACTTTGAACTCAAAATTATTGTTGAATAATATAGCAACTCCTCTAGAATTAGAACTGACAGAAGAAAATAACTTTCGTATCCCACATAGATCTAACACTATTTTCTAAATCCTTTGTAAAATGTGTATCCTGGATACAGTAAATATTACATGCTTTTAACTTCAGCATATTAAATTCATCTTTTCTTTTGCTTTATCTCTCAGTCCTTGACAATTAACAGTCAGAATTTTTAAAGAACCCATATTTGTAATAACTTTGTATCAATATACAACATAAAATATTTTTCAAAAACAACACAACATTGCAGACAGTAACAGGACATATAAATATCAAACAGGATAATTCGCAGAAATTGAAGACAGTAAATTTGAAGAAATTGTAATGAAAAAGGGTTAAAAACATATTTAAACGATTCAATATGGCAACACAAAAGTACCATTCTATACTTTTTATGCCAAAATTTCCAGTTTTGCAGAATAAATATTTTTAAACATAATTTTGCCAACCTTTTAATGCTTTTACACAATGATTTAATAGTATTCATAATGATTAAATATATATATATATATATAATATATAGTTTGTTTTCAAATTTCTATGTTAACATATATATAGACAAAAACTATCAATTTTGAAATAAATTTTTAATCAAGTGTTTACTTTCTTTCCTGCAGTCTTCTTCGAAAGTCATCAAAAAGTCCATACTTAAGTTGCAGTCCATCTTCAGTTCTGCCAAAAACCCCACAATTATAGTACCACATTCCTATTGCTGATTATCCATTTTAGGTGGTGACGTTCCTTCGCACCATCTTATGGTGTATTTATATCCCAATTTGTTCGATTCACTCGTATATATAGGAACGTATTTGATTCTAACGAAAGAAATTTCTGTATTACTGTAAAATTATTACACCAGGGTTTTTGATTTCACAAACTTGTCAAAACATTCACTAAATTTTATCATCGGTACAAGGACATCATTCGTAAATATATATCAACGTGCAGACATATACGCTCAGGTATTTCACATCCTTTTTTTGTTATATTCAATACAAAGCACAAAATGTCGTCATTCATCTCAAAACTAACCAAACCTTAATTTAAACAGACTTATTAAGAAGGGATATAGTTACGATACTGTTGTCAGGTAATTAAAGATGGCATTTTACTGTGCGTATTGCTGTGTGTTGGTTTATTCCACATTGGCTAGAGGTATAGGGGAGGTTGATATCTCACAAAACATCTTGAACCCCGCCGCATTTTGCGCCCATCCCAAGTCAGGAACCACTGGCCTTTGTTAGTCTTGTATGTTTGTTTTATTTTGGCTCATTTATATGTTTCGGAGTTTAGTGTGACGTCCATTTTCGCTGAACTAGTGTACATTATTATTTTAAGGCTAGCAGAAGTTCCGGATGGGGATTTTCTCGCTGTGTTGAAGAGCCTTTGGTGGCCTTGGGCTGTTTTCTGCTCTTTGGTCGGGTTGTTGTCTCTTTGGCACAGTCCCTTTTCCATTTTCAGTTTTATTATAACAATTTTACAATAGACTTATCGATAAAAATGTTAATTACATTTATATAGTTTTTAGTTTGACAGCTTTGATCGGAGAAGTGCTGGTAAACCAGCTTTACAATATAACCGATTCTTTCTTCCACATTGTTTACAGCTACTCGGAGAAGTAGTAGGTTGCTTTGTTAGTATAACTTTTATAATTTGTCTTGAAAATATTTGGTCTTCTGGCCATGACTGGTGGTGTCGGAATTTTGTTTTTCCAATTGGGATGATTTTCAATCTACAAAAAACCAAGTCCCGATTTCCTTTTGTTTTATAAACCAATTCGAGTTGACGCTTATATACATGGTCAATCAATCTGCAGATATAGTATCTTAAAAGGAAAGATTACCTACTGGTACAATTATTAAAAGTACAGTTTTTGACCTAATCATATAATCAATCGTTAAACATTGTGTAAATGGATATGAAAACACAACAATGGGAATGTGTTACTGATATATTAAACAATGTGTAAACTTAAATATGAAATTGGATATAGTAAATAGAATTTTGTGTTACCGCCTTAGGAAATTTAATCTTTCTTCCTCATACCAATCTTATATTATGATATTATGATTTTAACTTTGTATTGGTAATGCGTTGTTCGTGCATTTACGCATACGTTTTGTACTTCATTTCTTTTTAAAACACTGGAACAGTTTGATCCTAAATATACAAAAATTTTGTTTTTCAATATTTATAATCAAATTCCAATTAAGGTAAACACGTGATCGAAATTATTCTTCATTCTAATTAATACATTTCAATTTTTTTATTTGAAATCATATCACTATTCAAAAGCAATTACTTAGAGTTTCGTCATAAGCTATATCTTTATTCAACTTAATAAGCCGGTCTAGTGTCAATACAGAATGGAGTTTATTCAAACTGAATCTTATTGATAACTACATTTTCATCTTCCCGCTGAAACTTCAAGCCATTCTGATCGTGACTTTGAATATGGATATAAAATACTCTGTCAGCACTTTTCATTTCTTTCAAAATATGACTGATAAACACAACACTGTTTAAGTATATTATCTCTCCTGTTATCTATTATAGTTATAAAATTGACCAATTGTGCCGTAAAATTTAAAAGATATAATTTCAGACAAAGTTGTTTCCAGATGGTTTTGTTTTCATTGATTCTTTCAAATTGAAAGAAAAGTTTAGTCATGCAGAAGAGAAGTTTTTACTTGACCAATTAGAATCAAAGATGTCTCTTCTGGTTATATATGTTTTCCTAAGATCAGAAAAAACCCACATCGATTGTAAAAGACCTTCCATACATTATACCTGACAAGATAAGTTAACAATTGGGCAAGTTATCCATGGGGTTTCAATTTGAACATCGATCCACAAATGTGGCCATGTTTGCCACCTTATTAATATCAAATGAGGATCGGTCGTCTTACGCCAAACAATTTTGCAGCTTTTGAGGATTTTAAAAAAATGATAACAGTTAAATATTGCCTTAGCCTGTGGTCACGTTTTTGTAACGGCTGCAAAACAAAACATTTTTATGATGCTATAATATACACTATTTCTATCAAGTTTTGTTCAAATTGTTCAGTTAGACGAAAAACTATTTTATCATAGGGTTTCAATGGGAACTATGTGCAATCAAATGAATGATAGCATGATTGTCAACCAAACAATATGAAATAAGGATCGTTTGTAGAAATAATTTCTAAGCATAGATCCTTGAACGTTTCAAACATTTTGACGTGCTCCTAATCATTATAATGTGGTTTTCAACTTTTACAATAATTCAACAATGTTAAAAGCAGTGCACAACAATAATAATAATAATACTAATGTTATTGATAATAATAATAATTATAATTATTTTAATAATAATAATAAAATAATCAAAACCAATTGTTCAGAGAACAATTGAAGGTCTTTCCACATCAATTTTCTAAATAATTGATGAGAAGCTACTTCCGGTTTACTCAAAGTTTTTATCCAGTCATATGTTTATTCATACTGATTTGCCTGAAAAAGGGAGATAATTTGCTACTTCCACTGAGAAAATGTCACTTCTGGTCTCATAGGATAGCTCAATTTACACTGATTAAAAACATATGGTTTTTATATACTTTTGCCTCAAACAAGGTCGATAAATTGCAACTTCCGGTTTAGAAAATGTCACTTCCGGTCTCATATGATAGCTGAATTTACGCTGACTCCAAAAATATACGGTTTCTATATACTTTTATAAAAATAAGAAGATATGGTATGATTGCCAATGAACCAACTCTCAAAAGAGACCAAATGACACAGAAATTAACAACTATAGGTCACTGTACGGCCTTCAACAATGAGCAAAGCCCCTACCGCGTAGTCAGTTATAAAAGGCCCAAAATGACAAATGCAAAACAATTCAAACGAGAAAACTAACGGCCTAATTTATGTACAAAATAATAAACGAAAACAAAATTTGTTACACAGCAACAAATGAAAACCACTCAATTACAGGCTCCTGACATGGGACAGGCACATACAGAATGTGGCAGGGTTAAACTCGTTTGAAGGCTCCAACCCTCCCTAACCTGGGACAGTGGTGTAACATACCAACATAAGAACAAACTATAAAAATCTGTTGATAAAGGCTTAACTCATCAGATGGATACAAATAGAAATACATCTAATAAAAACACAGAGTGGACGTGGACGGGTGCATATACATCCACACAACAGAAAGACACTAAGTACAGATCTTAGAGTACTCGCAGTTACTGACAGCTAGTTCAAAGCAAATAGCAACTAATGAAAAAAACATGCATCTAAGACTAAAATATCAATCAGTACACATCCAACCTCCAATGGATTTAGTGTAAAGACGTCATAAACAGTCAGAGAAAAAATGACTTTGTGCAATGCCGAGATACAGGTTTCGACAGATTGTAGAGCCATGAATATGCATATGTATATAAAAATAAAATTTAGTGTGATTTTAATTTACTGATAACAACATCAATATTAATACCAATAAAAACAATATTCAAAGATCTAATTACAGTGTAGAATTGGTAACCATTTAGAATAAGTTTATTTATACGATCGACAAGTTTACCCGGATCATTTTCAAAATTTCCGGGCTCGGTAAGCAACATCTCCGTTAGAATGAGTATGTGCTATCCCGTTTGAAAAAAGTTTTCTACAGGTAAAACCAAACTTCTAAACCAAATCTTTATATCTATGGAAGAATTTAGTAAAGGTTTAAAGTAATTTTGGTAACGAATCCCTGACTTAATAATTTACCAGTTATACATAGATAACATTCACTGAAATCCAAAACGTTACAACAGACACGGGCATAGCGAACGAGTTGTGATATATAAACACCGTAAGATGGTGGCAAAGGAACATCACCGTCCAAAAGGAAACTTAACAATAGGGAACGAAAAACGTCCCTTTGTCGTAAATTTAAGTGTAGAGTTTCCGTGTAAAACTTAAATATCTAAATCTAGGAAAGGACAGTTATTACCGTTTATATTTGATTTATTTAAAGTATGTTCCTTTGGGTAAATGTCGGCAGCATATTTAGAAAATTCTTGATTATTTAACGAAAAATATCATCAAGATAACGGTAAGTGTGTTTGAATTTATCAATTAAATGCAATTTAGACGGGTCTTTATTGAGTTTGGTCATAAACTGTGATTCATAACAGTAGAAGAACAAGTCTGCTATTAAAGGGCGCAATTGGTGCCCATTGAAATACCTACAACCTGTTGATAAACTTTATTGCCGAAACGTACATAAATATTATCAAGGCGAAAATTAACAGCTGCAATCACCTCATCACACCTCCAGTAAGTATATCTAACATATTTACCTTTCTCATTGGAGAAGAAGGCTTTAAATGAGTTGCAGCAAATATATTTGCATTCAAATTTACCAAACGACCATTTAATTAAATAGGAAAACTTTGCTTGATAAGTTTGTGTGGAAGTGTAGTGTAAATAGTTGAAAAGTCAAAACTGTCAACAGAATCAAAAGGACCATCAAAAGCACGTAATTTATCTGAAACATCCAAAGAATTTTTACACTCCAAAATTGTTAATTCCACTATTTTCATATATTTTATTACAACAGTTAATGATAAGTTTATTTTGCCTGTTATTAGGAGATAATTAGCTACTTCCGGTTTTGAAAGGTCACTTTCGGAAGTAGCTTAAGAGCTTGCCGTCTAATAGCTTAATGATACTGAAAATTGTTTTAACGGTTGAATTTCCATCAATTAATTATTCATATATAGAATGTATTGGGGTTATAAAACTGGATTTTGGGAAAGTTCAATACAATTTTTGAGGTTTAAATTTTTCTTTTCTTTTGGAGGAGAAGGGGAGGTGTAATACATAAACACCGGAAAGGTATTAATTTCTCAATCAACTGATATTTACCTTTTTCATATTTCGGTAAAGACTTGTATGTGTTCTGGTATTTCTGTTGATTTTTTACTTTAAAATTGAGAATGGAAATGGGGAATATGTCAAAGAGACAACAACCCGGCCAAAGAACAGATAACAGCCGAAGCCACCATGGGGTCTTCAACGCAGCGAGAAAATCCTGCACCCGGAGGTGGTCCTCAGCTGCCCCTAAATAAAAATCTTTACTAGTTCAGTCAAAATGGACGTCATACTAAACTCCAAAACATATAAATGAACTAAAATTAAGAAACATACAAGACTAACAAAGCCCAGAGGCTCCTGACTTAGGAGGGATAGGCGCAAAATGCGGCGGGCTTAAACATGTTTTGTGAGATCTCAACCTCCCCTATACCTCTAGCCAATGTAGAATAAAGAAACACACAGCGATACGCACAGTACAACTCAGTTTAAAAGAAGTCCGAGTCCGATGTCAGAATAGGTAACAAAAGAAACTAAGCAAAATGACAATGATACATAAATTAACAAAGGACTAATAGCAGTTACTGACATGCTAGCCCCAGATCTCAATTAAACTGATTGAAAGTTTGTCTTCATCAGTTGAAAATCAAGTACAATCCTCCCGTTAGGGGTTTAGTATCATACCATCATAAAATATATGAGATGAACATAACCCGTATCATGCCAACAACTGCTTTTAGAATAAATGTGTTTATTTCCGATGCAAAGACCCTATGGGTGAATCAATATTAATACCAAAATATGCAATCCTTAATGACTTGACAACAGTATCGTAACTATATCCCTTCCGAATAAGTCTGTTTAAAGGTTTGGTTAGCTTTTGAGGTGAATGCCGACATTTTGTGCTTTGTAAAGGATATTACAACAAAAGATTGGATGTGAAATACCTGAACTTATAAGATGTCTGCATTGTTAATTTATATTTACGAATGATGTCCTTGTACCTATGATACAATTTAGTAAATGTTTTGACTAGTTTGTGATATCGAAAACCCTGGTGTAATAATTTTTGCTTGTTTGTTTGTATGGTTGTGTTTGAATAGTATTGCTATTTTAGTTTGCCCTGTCTTATTCATAGCGTCTATATCGGAAAGTTGATGGAAATTGAACACACCTTAAGTAAGTATATCTAGCATATTTACTTTTCTCATTTGAGAAGAAGGTCTTATATGAGTTGTAGCAAATAAATCTACAATCATATTTTTCAAACGACCATTCAGTTAAATAGGAAAACTCTTATTGGGTGGAACATCTTTTGAAAACTAGACATCGGAAGGATAATTGTGGTAAAGTTGGGTTTATAACCGTCAAACGTGTGCCAAAATTTGATTAAAAGCCAGTTCCTTTATAATGTTCTTTATTAACATCAAAGGTTCAGATGTTTTCCTGATTATCGTTATTTAATTTTATCTTTAAACAAGTATTAAATAAAACTGAAATCAACATCAAGTTTAGAAAACCTCCATTTCTTTTACCATCTAATTTCATGATGTTAGTTCAATTATTTTTAATACGATGTAACTATCTTTTTTTTTTTTAGTTGATTTTTCATATTCAACCTATTTATTATGATTTAAAGACATATTGTGCATTATAATTAACCTTACGAAATAAATTGCAAACACTTGATAGTATGACTAAACCTTTTCATGTAATGTAAACATGAAAACTTGGGAACTAAGCTTACTCCATGCATGCATGGACGAAGGCAACTAACCTTAACTTAGTCCATGCTTGCATGGACTAACACAACAGACTTAGTCCATGCATGCATGGACGAAGGCAACTAACGTTAACTTAGTCCATGCTTGCATGGACTAACACAACAGACTTAGTCCATGCATGCATGGACGATGGCAACTAACGTTAACTTCGTCCATGCTTGCATGGACTTACACAACATTCAATTATTCAAGCAGACTTAGTCCATGCATGCATGGAGTAAGGTTAGTTCCCAAGTTTTCATGTTAACATAATATGAAAAGGTTTAGTCATACTATCAAGTGTTTGCAATTTATTTCTTAAGATAAGTTATATTGCACAATATGTCTTAAAATCATAATAAGTATGTTGAAAATGAAAATATCAACTATGAAGAAAAATGACAGTTACGTCAAATTAAAAATAATTGAACTAACATCATGAAATTAGGCGGTAAAAGAAATGGAGGTTTTCTAAACTTGATGTTGATTTCAGTTTTATTTAATACCTTGTTTTTAATAGATTTCTAAGATATACCACCCATATTTGTTTATTGTGTTTAAAACTTAGGTAATTTACTGTTATCACTTAAATTTCCGTTTAAATTTTTGAACAAATAACTCGAATAACTATTTTCTAGGTAACAGACAGTATGTGACACTATATATGATTATGATACCTCACAGTATAATAGAATAAATCTATTGGCTAATAAAAGATTACGTGGTGTGAATTAATTCGGATGTTTTCGTCCAAATCGGCAGGGCCGGTGAAAAAACATAAACGAATTGAACCGTCCGGTGAATAATAAAATTGAGAATGGAAATGGGAATGTGTCAAAGAGACAACAACCCGACCACAGAACAGACAACAACAGAAGGTCACCAATAGGTCTTCAATACAGCGAGAAATTCCCGCACCCGGAGGCGTCCTTAAGCTGGCCCCTAAACAAATATATATACTAGTTCAGTGATAATGGACGTCATACTAAACTCCAAATTATACACAAGAAACTAAAAGTAAAAATAATACAAGACTAACAAAGGCCAGAGGCTCCTGACTTGGGACAGGCGCAAAATGCTTCACCGCCGGAGAGACTAAATTGTACTGTCCGGGGAATTACTCTATTATTTACCGCCGATGGCTAACCCTTTTATTTGCCGCCGATGAGGCCAATATTTTTCGGTATGATAAAATAGTTACGGTCCTGCGGCTCTTTTCACAAAAATCTTAAGAGTAAAAATACTCGTAAGTCATACACATTTCAGTATAGCTTACGATCAATTTTAATCGTAAGATTTTTGTGAAAAGAGTCGCTAACTAGCGTTCATAAAAATCGTACAATTTACGTTTACGATTAAACTTACGTTAAACGTAAGATTTTAGCTACGAGTGTTTCCCAAAGGTGATCGTAAACGTAACGAAAACTTACGATAACAAAGAAAAATGGTGCTTTCTTTGAGAGCCGCGTTTATGTCTTATGAAATTTTCACCAGTTTTTGTATATTTTTGTATGGTGAATAGGTTTTGTCAGGTAAATGTCCCGTCTTGTTTCTAAGATATTTGTTTGTTTTGGTTTTATCAGAAAAATGGCTCTAGGTAAGTTTATTTGTAAGCTCGGTCTGTTTTTTTATATTGCTGAAGAATGACGAAATCATAAAGACAGACAAATGCATAAAGACTTCGGCTTTACTGAATCCAAATCAAATGAATTTCTAAATTGTTTACATGAAATTATACGTATCTTCAAAGCTTAATTATGAACTGGTATAACATTCATTAAGCTTTATGAGCATTATAATAGTTTCTGATGAGGGTCTAGTTTTTTAAAAGAAAACCCACCGGCTAGACAATTTTAGGAGTTGGACGTGTAAAATGTCTATGCATAAATATATGTGTAACTCTATAAGGGCGCCCTCCCAAACCAACACCCACACCCAAATCCGCCTCTGAGTTTTAATACTGATTCAATCAAACTTTAACTTCAAAGGGACACTACATCGGAACTTTCTATACAACAAATGATATTTCGCTATAAACGTCTAATACTACATCTCAAGCTTCCGTTAAAAAGGCATATGTACATTTCATATTGTAAAATACTATGCATTTGCTACTGTTCAATCAAAATATATAATGATTATTAGGAGATTTAAAAGATTTCTAAAACATAACTGTCCACGTATTTTTTTTTTTTTTTTTTTTTTTTTTTTGTATCTAGGTGTTTTCTTTCTCCAAATTTCAAATTCATATAAATGACAAATATAAATTTGAAATGATTGATTTATGTATCTATGTAGAGCGTATCTAAATTCCGCGAGTGCACATCCCCAGAACCCCTTTACCTCAATTTCTTTAGGACTTCGCTATGGCCATGAATTCAATGTTACTATAGATTGCATATTGAGATATCACGGTTATAAGGATCTGGGCGGGGTTTTCTTCAAATCTGTATTCTTTTAAAAAAAAATAACCATTTTCTCTATTCTTTATGAATTTTGCAAATTATTCTCTATTCTGCACATTATTCGCAATTCTTTATTATTTTGGCCTATTTTTCTCTATTCTTTATTTTTTACCCATTTTTGAAATATTAGTCCTTTAGTCTCTATTCTGTAAACCGCATTCAGACCCTCATATAACTATAATACAGGACAAGTCAGCATTTGTGGCTAAAACATTAATGTTAAATAAATAAATCGATGCATTAACAAGAATTGGTGAAAGAATATGTGTCTATAGGAATGTTGTAAACATCGGAAAAGCGTAACAATTTTGTATTTCTTTTAAATACCGGAATTTTGTTCATAGCAACATGTATAATGGGGTGATAGAATTTACAAATGTACTAAACATACAGCTTTAATTAATTTATGTGACAGATTCAATAGGATGAACATGACCTTTTAAATGCACTTTAATTATAAAATAAGAAGATGTGGTATGCATGATTTCCAATGAGACAACTCTCCTCAAGAGACAAAAGAACATAGAATTTAGCCACCAACAATGAGCAAACCCATACCACATAGTCAGCTATAAAAGGCCCTGAAATGACAAATGTAAAATAATTCAAACAAGAAAACTAACGGTCTGATTTATGTACAAAATAATGAACGAGAAACAAATATAATATACAGCAACAAACGACAACCACTGAATTACAGGCTCCAGACTTTGGACAGACACATACAGAATGTGGCTGGGTAAACCGGAGGTGGTCCTCAGCTGGCCCCTAATTAAAAATCTTTACTAGTTCAGTGAAAATGGACGTCATACTAAACTCCAAAACATATAAATGAACTAAAATTAAAAACACACAATACTAACAAAGCCCAGAGGCTCCTGACTTGGGACAGGCGCAACAATGCGGCGGGGTTAAACATGTTTTGTGAGATCTCAACCTCCCCTATACCTCTAGCCAATGTAGAATGAAGAATCACACAGTGATACGCACAGTTAACCTCAGTTTAAAAGAAGTCCGAGTCCGATGTCAGAATAGGTAACAAAAGAACTAAGCAAAATGACAATGATACATAAATTAACAAAGGACTACTAGCAGTTACTGACATGTCAGCTGCAAACCTCAATTAAACTGATTGAAAGATTATGTCTTCATCATATGACAATCAAGTACAATCCCTCCCGTTAGGGATTAGTATCATACCATCATAAAATATATGAGAAGAACATGGTGTAACAGTACAACATTAGAATAAACTATAAAAATCAGTTGAAAAGGGCTTAACTCATCAGATCGATACAAAGCAGAAAGACATCTAACAAAACACAGATCTGACGTTGTAGAGTATTTATACATCCCCGCAACAACAAAAAACACCAAGATCTGAGATTACTCGCAGTTACTGACAGCTAGTTCAAATCCAATAACAACTGATAAAAACATGCACCTAAGACTAAAATATCAATAAGTATACATCCAAAATCCAATGGATTGAGTGTTAAGACGTCATTAACAGTCAACGAAAACATGATTTAATATACTGATAACAAAATCAATATAAATACCAATAAAAACAATATTCAAAGATCTAATTACAGTGATGAATTGGTAATCTTTTAGAATAAGTTTATTTAAAGGATCGATATCATAAAGTTTAGCCGGATCGTATATAAATTTCCAGGCTCTGTAAACATCATCTCCGTAAAAATTAGGATGTGCTATCCCGTTTGAAATAAGTTTTACAGGTACAACCAAACTTCCAAACCAAATATTTTTATTTAGGAAAGAATTTAGTAAAGGTTTTAAGTAATTTGCGGTAACGAAATCACTGACTTAATAATTTACCAGCAGTACATATAAACATAGCCACAAAACCAGGTTCAAACCACCATTTTTCTTAAAATGTCCTGTACCAAGTCAGGAAAATGGCCATTGTTATATTATAGTTCGTTTCTGTGTGTGTTGCATTTTAGTGTTGTGTTTCTCTTGTGTCGTTGTTCTCCTCTTATATTTGATGTGTTTCCCTCAGTTTTAGTTTGTAACCCGGATTTGTCTTTTCTCAATCGATTTATGAATTTCGAATAGCGGTATACTACTGTTGCCTTTATATATTACGTTCATTGAAATCCAAAACGTCACAACAGACACGGGCATAGCGAACGAGTTGTGATATTAAGTGTTACACAAAAATTAAGTGCATACTTTTGGCAATTGTTTTAGATTTTAGTTTTGAGATTTTTGGAATCATGACAGATACTAGTAGACGCATGCTGTATATATACTAAACTCGAAGGAAAATATCAACGATAGGAAACAAATCTGAGTTTTAACCCGCTCGTGGCAGGTACTCTGACCATCTTAATTGACTTGGATTCGCCACGATATAGCACAAAGTAATAAAAGTGGCGTTTAACATTAGCAATGGACATCAAGAGTCTTTTGTGGAATACAATATATCCCTTGCTGTTATGGCGAAATAGCTCATTCTATTTGTTTCATAATCCTATTCATCTACGCGATATATATATACTTTAAATAATATTTACACATTTTGTCTCGTGCTATAAGTAAAGTCCGTAAAATGATTTTTTGTTCATACCGATGCCCCGTGCATGCGAATTCCACACTATCTGCACGTTAAACAATCCTTGTAAAATGTCATTAAGGGTCTGTTGGTGGCCTGTTGAAAGGCAACATTTTGCCATATCCAATTCAAAGCGCGCATTATCTTTAAAAGAGGCATTTATACTTGCCAACATACCTCGCAGAATCGAGATATTTTTTATCTCGTCTGTATGAAATATGTCCGCTGTATGTTTAACACGGACCATCAATCAATCATACAGTATTTCCTGCCAAATTATATACAGGTAACTGATATATTGATGCAATTTATAGGATTATTTGTTGAATTTTTTCCTCACTTATACTAGTTTATCATGGGAAATAACAATATTCTTGTTAATGAATGTAATTTCATACAATTGATATTAATATTTTCTGTAAAACTTAATTTCCTGATTTCCATATAGCACCGTCATCTGTAAAATGTGAAATTTAACAAAATAAATCATTGACCATATTAATATTAAATAAATTTGATTATTATACTTCACGTCAAAATGCCAAATTTTGATTGGATAGTAAGAGGTTGATAATTTATTCAATCCCATGGCTCAGCGGAGACAATTTTTGAATGTCACCCTCTTGTGCAGACAAATCAAAAACAATAATTTAAAAGACAATGAATTGAATTTACAGGAATGAATAAAGGCAACAGTAGTATATCGCTGTTCGAAATTCATAAATCGATTGAGAAAAAACAAATCCGGGTTACAAACTAAAACTGAGGGAAACACATCAAATATAAGAGGAGAACAAAGACACAACAGAAACACTAAAATGCAACACACACAAAACGAACTATAAGATAACAATAGCCATTTTCCTGACTTGGTACAGGACATTTTAAGAAAAAATGGTGGGTTGAACCTGGTTTTGTGGCTAGCCAAACCTCCCGCTTTGATGGCAATGTTAAATATAACACTAAAATGACAACATTACATGACAAGACTACAATACAAATAAATGGAATAAATAAATAAATTAGAGACGATGCTTAAGGTCTATGTTTTGGCCTCAGAAGAACTTTTTCATAGAATGTCAAAATAAAAAAAATAAATTATCTTGCTTCACTTCTGTTGTTTTTCTAATAACTGTTACGTTGTTGTGTACGTGACGTCATAGTTAAGAACTTTCAATTTAAAACTTAACAGTAAGAGACAATAATTATTGAACATTCAGTTTAATAAATTAAATAGCACATAACTGAGAGGGTGATAGAGCAGATTGGTACCCTCGAAAGCATTGTCAACCACGGCTTCGCCTCAGTTGACAATGTTTTCTCAAGGTAACAATCTGCTCTATCACCCTCTCAGCTAGCTATGTGCTATTTATATACTAATAACTCCTTTGAAGGATACTATTCCCAGTTTGGTCAACTCTTCACAATACAAGGTTTATGAAGCTGTGTACCAACTCGTCTAGTCTACTTCCCAAGACACACGACCAATTTCCTGAAGACATCAACTCCAACTAGCACCACACATATTCTTTTCTGACAGCTACCCGACCAATGTGCATTTGTCATCATTACACAGAGAAGATGCTTTTCCACTACACTCAATAACTGTTTCTCAGATACTATATTAAAGCAATAGGCTTACTATATTTGGTGTATGGTATGATTGTAAAGTGTGCATGTCTGTCTAGTAGGGTTCATCTGACCATTACCTCATTTACATTTTACTTTTGTGCTTGATTTAAAAATTGTATTTGTTTTGTATAATACTGTTAATGTGTCATCAATTTAAAGCATTTTCCTGTGCATAATTTCAAGACTGGGTAGTGTATTTGTCCATCAGTGCTTTTGATTTTGCAATTTGATAAGTGACTTTCCGTTTTGAATTTTCCTTGGAGTTAGTTATTTTTGTTCTTTTACTTTTACATTTCTTATGCATAAAATCATTCTTAATTTGAAATAAAGTTTTATAAGTATTAACACACACAATCCCATAATGGCAAAGTGAAATATCATAGTTTTCAAATTTATCTAGAATTGTAGAAAATTTTAATTAAAAAGAAATTAACAAAAGAACAAAGCGGGTATTGAGCACGGGGCTGAAGCATTCATTTTACACACCAAACGAAAACGCGAACCTGATAGATTGCATGGCAACTGGTGTTATTACATTGAAACTATGGATTCATAACATACAACTCTACTGTCTCTACCACTACATTGATGACATATATATAAATTAATGTTTTCTCAATTTCTAGACTGGTTTTTGTTTGTAAATAATCGTAATTTGTATAAAACAAAGTCTATTAAATAAAGAGCTCAGTCCTCCACGGTAGTGTATAACCACTGGACATGCATTATAGGGGATGATTGCAATTTTAGAAGCTTGACTTATATATTTCTTGTAAACTTCATTATCACCGTGTAGAACGCCACAAGTTGGGTGTAAAATGTATGACATACACGATTAGCAAACTAGTAAATAAACGTTTAGAATTTCTCTTTTTGAGAATATTTAGTACCAATTGCACGGAATGTACCAATCCCCTTAATTAAAACCAGATGTCCCTAGTTTTATGGTCAAAGATTTGAAACTTTGGATGCAAGGTACTCGTTTTAGTTTTAATTAAAATAAACTCAAATGTAGGAAAGGTAAATTTACGATTATTTCAGGAATTTAAAATTTCACTTACTTATGATTGGGACAAAATAACATGGATATGTTCTGTTCATCCAATGGAACCTAATTTTCTGCAAGATAATGTAACGTTGTTGATTTTAACAAAATGTCAACAGGTTAAATCACTACGATTTGACTTACGACTGCCTGTTAACACTCGTAAGTTTACGATCAAACTTACGATAAAATTCTACTTTCGATTGTTTATGAAACGGTCAAAACTAACGATTTGACGTACGACCGACGTAAGATCTAAGATTGTCGTACGATTTTTGTGAAACGATGGCCGGAGTCGGAAGATAACCAAAATTTTCAACCATGCTATGTTGTTTTCCCTAGGGATAAAGCCCTCAGGGAAATAACCCTTTATAGGGTTGACAATTTTGGATATCCTCCTCCTCAGAGGACCGTAATTGTATATTATTAAACGTCTTTTTGCAAATAAACGGCTGACAACCTATATGACATTAATGTCTGGTGAGACAGATATCGATTTTATAATTACAATTCTGGACAATACAATTATTATATCAATTTACGTTTTATACGATTTATTCCATTTAAATATGAGAAAAGTCATAAAACTTAAGGACTATCCAACGTAACTATACTTACTTGACATGAAATATGACATATACCGCATGCTGGCTTTATAAAATACGATAATGTATAGAGATATTTATAAGGGAATTGCATTTTCGAAAAAGGAAGTGTTTCTGCCAATCGTTTGGAGAATAACGGTAACCAATTACATCCAAAAGAATATTAATTTCATCATAATATTCAATGTTCCATTGATAAAATAATAGACCGTAGATAGTAATGTTCTAATATTATTTTGATATACAACTTGATGTGATGCAATATCACTTACATTGTACAACTAGTGACGAGGTTTCTAGCTTGGGACAGACACTTGACTCTATCATTGGGTTAAAGTAGCTTGTTTAAACATCCCCTTAAAGCTCGCTTTATGGAATAGCTAAAGGTACATACATTATCATACAATAACAGCAAGTAAAGAAAACACTCAAATCTAAAATACGGTAATACGTTACATGACAAAAACACATGTAAAACACAATATTATACCGTTTCTGAGATTTCACAGTTAATGATATCAAGATTAATGCGGCATGTTATCTTGTAAAAGGTTAAGATACTGTCTAGTCTATACTAAATGCAAAGTATAATTCAGTTTTATGCTACAAATAAATATCTGGAAGAACGAAGTTCTTATAGAAATGTTCATTTAATTAGTTTTGTATCATCATTTAATAGAACTGTAGATTCCGGATATTGTACCCAAACATATGCTCGCAGCTTAAATTTATAGAAAATTAAATCTGTTCAAGGCGTGTTTGTTTTCAATCATTTGAAATATTTCGTAAGCCAAATTCATGTCTTTGGTGCAAGTGAATTAATATTTGTTATCTGGATAAAATATTGTTTCGTAGCAACTATTATGAGAACGATTAGATATATTCCAAACCTATATCCTGAACAAATCCACAAGGGACAAGTTGTGCTTTTAACCCGTCTATAAATTTGAAAGCTGCAAGCATATGTTTGGGTACAATATCTGGAATCTATTAAATGATGATACAAAACCAATTTAATGAACATTTCTATAAGAACTTCGTTCTTCCAGATATTTATTTGTAGCATAAAACTGAATTACACATTGCATTTAGTATAGACAGTATGTTATCATGTAAATTAGTTTGACAGCTTCACAAGTACGTTTCATGACTTTGTACACTAGTTAAGAAATTTGGAACTAAAACGGTCATTTTGATTTGAACAGCTCTAAAGTGACTGAACAATTGAATATAAAGTCATTTTCAGTCTTAAAGTCAATGTTCATACTCATCCACTTCGGTACATACAGTTCTGTCCCGACAATTGATTTGCAATCAAATAAGATCTGTTCAGTCTATGCTCAGAATGTTTTATAGTTGTTGTTTATATATTTGTTTATTTGTCTGAACAGTACTGAATTTTCCGCAGTGGATATGTCTGTAAATTGCCTGAAAGATTGACATGATTTAAAAATTTATTGTTCAGATAATTTTGAGATCAAAATGATCGTTTTGAACAAAAATCATTAACTAGTGGTATATATCTTTGACCAGTATGTGTCTTAACCTTGTATCATTGAAAAGTATGTGTTTTACTTTGTATCATTAAAAGAGTTAGTGTTTTGCTTTATATCATTGAAATAATAGTGTCTTTAATTTGTATTATTGACAAGTATATATATCTGTACATTGGTTGTATTACTGTTTTACATGATATAAACAAATGAAAATAACACTTCAATTTTTCGATGCGTCCGAAGCACTTGACTTGTGTAACGGAAATATGTTTTACATCAATTGTTTGGATGAGTAACACAATTTGTGAACTTTGTACATATGTATTCCTTGTGCAATGAAGTATCTGTGCATATTAGAAGTGAAAGATATCATAAGGATATTCAATTATAAGTCGAAAACAAACTGACAATGCGATGACAATAAACGAAAAATGGCCAAAAGACAAGCAAAAGAATACAAAACACAACATAGAAAACTAAAAAATTCATGCAATTCCCTCATTCTTAGGTTGTTACTTTGATTTTTCTTCATGATGGATCTATACGAATTGAATATCTTTAGACTACTGGTCTCGATATTTTAATAGAAAAGGGATAATTTCAAATGTGCTCTTGAACTTTACACAGTTTGCTTCGTTTTTGGAGTTTTCATGGATGTATCGGCATTATAATATATGGAAACAACAATTAGACGAGTTATATAAAACCACATATGTAGAATGCACAATAAAAAAAAAAAAAAAAAAAAACATAATACAAATCAAGCTCTGAATGGTACAGGGACATATTTTTCATCAATAACTTGAAAAATATGTAACATCCAGAAACGTGTCCGTCCTCAGAACGTTTCCAATCCCCAAACAAGTCTAGTTGATGAATGACGCTACAAGAAGGCTTCCTTATAAACGCCCAATCGTGTTAATATTTTGACAACATCTAAATTTGTCCAATTTTAGAAAGAAGTGATCCGTTATCGTATATGTTGTTTGAAATGAAATGTATTTGAGATTATTACAGGGATCTTAGACGGAAAGGTCACAAAATAAAATTCTCGATTCAGTTATTAAATGTTCTTTCTTGATTGTAATATTTGAAAGAGAACATTTTTTATGTTGTAAAAAGGAGGTAGTAGGACACTAGCTTTTTAAAGGACCAGGGTTTCTCAATTTGAAGAAAGATTGGCACATAATGTCGAATTAAAAATGCGGACGCTGCCCTGTTTTGAAAATCACTAATACTGAATCAAATAGTTTTCCTAATTTTTTCCCATCTCAGTTATACCATGTACGTTTTTCACAGATACTGATTATTTATTACTGTTTGTTTGTTTTATATTTAGAATAGCTCCAATTTACATTTGGACCTCAAACTATTTCTGCAATTTTCTAAGTCTCCATTTTGAATGTTCTTGTTCTTAATCAGTATTTTCGGGAATTATGCCAAAATACATTGGTATTTATAGCCTTGCATAGTCTTTTTCTTTTTCTTTGGACTTTGAACCGCAGAAAGTCAACATCTTCTATAAATAATATCAATGGATTGATTTTGCCATCGACGTTAAAGATTTAAGATGTTCCGGTGTCTTAAAATGGACATGTTTTGGCAGATAATTAATGTCGGACACATTTGGGAGAGTGGAAATTGAACATGGCTTGGCGATTTACGATTTTGTTAACACGTTTGCAGGACTGGACACGTTTGGGAGTATCGACACGTATGAGAGTGTTGCATAGATATTTAATAGACATGTCAAAATAAATGATATTTTACTGTAACATTATTATATTTATTTTTAATCTAAACTTTAAAACAGTAGTTTTCAAATCGTAATAGATAAAAATACATTTACCTTATATAAGAAATGATACTCATCAATAGAATTAGCAAGATAGCGACCATATTGATGTGATCATCGATAGATTAAACCATACACTCGGAAATCAATACCAAATTTTTGAAACGTAGTTTGACTAAACATAAATAACCTGTGCTCTAACTTAAGATTAGATATTTTATTTTTTTTTTTGCATTTCAAGATGTTTATATATTCAACAAAATTCAACAATATATTTTATCTTGAAAAGAAAATATCTTCGAACTAATTGTTGAATTACCACTTTCGATCAATAAGAAATCTGGTAAATCAAAATATTTGAAGTGTGATAAGACATCGGGGTTTTCCGTTTTACTTCCCTATCTGAGGTAAAAGACATACACAAGGACACCACGAATATACTCGTTTGTGGGATGACCAGAGGTTTTAAGTTACATAGACCATACCACTCTCCATACACAAGGCACTTGGTTCTAACGATCCCATTCTGAGTAGACATGATATCCTATTGATACATTCTGCCAGAGACAGACGGACGTAAGAATATGTTTCATACCAGAAAAAATAACGCTTATCAATATTTCAATAACAGAGTCAATCTTTCGATGAACAAATATTAAATCACAGGTTATATCTCACAATTTTTGTAAAATTACTCATGAGCTTTTTCTAGATGTATATTACGTAATCATCAATTTGATTATTTTGTTTCTATATTTCTTAACATAAAAGGTAAAAGCAATTGTATAATTATAGTCTACTTATTTCGAAAAGGAATTCAAATGTATGCTTAATTTTTTCTCTTTTTTTTTCTTTTATCTTTCTCTATTCCTAAATGTATGGTTTGTCTCGTTAATGTATGCATTCGATCCCGTCCAGGGCTTAATTCTAGAACATATTGAACGTGGTGGAATGAAAATGGAAAGGAATGGCAATACACGGACATGTAACTGACAGAAAACTTCATAATGGTAAGGCTGTCATTCTAAAAGTTGCTTTTTCGCATTTTAATTACCATTAGAATAATGAAGGCTTGTCTTCATCCACTTAAGAACAACAAAACAGTATATATTGTATATTTGATGTGTAAAAGTAAAACAATTGAAAATAAGCATTGAACATAATACCATTTAAATATTTCAACTTGATGCTGTCACAATATAATGAATAGATATTGCAATGATTAAAATATAAATTACTTTTTATATGCTTCGATTGTGAATAAGCATATTGTTATGAACTTAAAACGTTTTTATTCAATTATACATGAAAGAAATGACATGAATCCCTCAAAAAACAACTGGGATGGACAACAGATTTCCCCAATCACACCAACACCCGACTTCTTTGAAAAGCAGAAATCAACAAACACAAATAAAAACTAACCCCGCATGGTTTAGAAAGTCTGACTTGATACAGACACATAATGGTTCGGTTAAAACCAGTTTAACGTGTGAACAAATACTCTTTGCATATTTAAATCGTATGACGCAAACGCTTAATCACAATATAGAAACCTGAAAAATGATTTTATCTACAGGAAAAGCATTTACTCAGAAAAAGAAATGTAAAACGAAATATATTTTTGGGGGCTACACCATAGCTTCATATTTTAATGAGATACTGCCGAGAAAAACAAAATATCAAATGCAACACTCCTAAGGAATTTCAAGAAGTCTCATAATACCATTTAATCGAAATAGGAATTTCTTTAGAAAGGCTAGCTATATAAACAAATTTAAGCAACAGTAGTTTATGGATATCCAAATCTCACAATACAACAAAGAAGACAAATGAGGAATATAAACAAAACCAAGGGAATATATAGTGAATATTCAAAATCGTCAGATCATTAGATTATCTCATCTAATCTAATTATTATTCTACTTTGAAAAGGGATAATAAAGCAAAAGTATTTTAACAGAAATAGTTTTAAAAACAGGGTTTTCTGTGATAAATACTTTTAATATTCCCTCTGCAAAAGTACTGTGTGAAATAGTGAAAAATCATGATAATTTTTAAATACATATAAAAATAAGAAGTGGTATGATTGAAAATGAGACAACTGTACACCAGAGACCAAATGACATAGAAGTTGAAAACTATAGGTCACCGTACGGCCTTCAATAATTAGTAAAAACCCATTCAACATAGTCCGCCATATAAGGCCACGAAATGACAAATGTAAAACTATTCAAACAAGAAAATTAACGGCCTGGTTTATGTTCAAAACAATGAACGAAAGCATCTATGATATACAGCAACAAACGACAACCACTAAATTACATTATCCTGACTTGGGAGAGGGACATAGAGAATGTAGAACATTCTGTATGTGCCAACATTGAAAAAATAATACTTGATATGAAATAATGACGTCATTCATCAACTTGTGCAAAATCTACCGAATAAACAGTAGAAACAAGTCTTCAAAACTTACTGAAAGTTTGAAACAAACAACAACAGGATTTCACTAGTCACCCGTCAGTGACACCTGCGTTCATGTACTTTTATGTGTTGTATTTTTATTTGGTAATTTTTTTTTGTTTTCAGTGAAGCGTTTTTTTTTTTTTTTATGTTGTTTTCGTTTTTTTAATTGCTTATGATATCCGTGTTTGATTTTTCTGGTTTTTTCTCTTACTTCTTTTTTTATATGTTGATGAATAATATTAATATTTATAACAGAAAATGTGTGTCTACTTGTGACTACAATGTCAAAGTTTACAAATCATGTTCTATTATTTATATTATATCCTTAGGCAAGATGTTTTACCTATTAACTTTTAAGTATAAACACATTGCCAGGAACAACATGATAACCAATTGTAGTGTTTTAGAGAAGAAAACAAGTTTCTTCATAGGATTTTAATGGAAACTATGTGCAAAATAATGATTATACTTATTGATACGTACTCATATTTATTAATTACATGAATTATCAATTAAGAATAATTTTAAACACGTTGGCACTAAGAAATCGATCGTAATGCTATATGTACAATGGCGATGCCATTGATTCAAGACGAAGGATCAACACATCTAAAACGTTTTTGGTGATCCTTGAATGTGTCTTCAACGCCATCATATTTTTGTCAACTTAAATGGAAATAGTTTGTAATAAGTCTTCAAACCATCCATCACATAAAGTATTAAATATATGACATTGTTGTTTCAGAGGGACTTATTTTAAAAGTTGTCAATCATAATCAAAAGATGCATCGCATCTGGTCCTTTTTTTTCATTCGTTTAAAACCAAATGAGGGTTTCACATTATTCCCACAAAGTTTGTATTAGTAAAACTTTGATGAGGGATTAGAGGACAAAGATGCAATTGTGAAAGGTGTACGGACTAAAGACGACAACAGACGTCAAGTCATGGTACGAAATCGAATGATCAAAAGGTCTAGATGAGCTAATGAAAAAGTGAATGTATAGCAAGTGCGATCTGTAAAACAAACACTACAAACTAGTAAAAGTCTAGATCTAAAACAGGCAATATTTCTACTCGACTGTGCTGATTTTACTCTACCATTCTGGATTGGTCTGAATATTACTCGACTTTGAACCATACTTAACACTCTGAACTTGAACTCGGCCAGTTCTTAACCCTTTCAAAGAGTCTGATTCATACTGGACCCAAGTCTTAATCATACTCGATGGCCGAGTATGGTTCAGACTTTGGTCGAGTATGATTCAGACTTTAACATGGTTCAGACCTTATAGTCCTTTGGTCGAGTATTGTTAAGACATTGCAAAACAGGTTGAGAACTGGTTAAGTACAGGTCCAGAATGAATTAAGACTGTTTCAGTCTGGTCAAGTATGAATTCAGCTTTTTCAGTATGGTTTAGACGACAGTAGCTATAGAGTTATATCGATTAAAATTCCGACCAATTCCGAAAGGTAGAATAAACATTAGTACAGTAGTTTCCATTTTAGTCTTTTGGTGGTTTAATTTTGTAGTAATATAGATTCGGTAATAGTCAACCAAGTACATAAAACTGTTTGCAAATTGGTGGCGATCTATAAAAGGAGCCAACACTTCATTATATTACTGTATTTATACATTCATAATGTTAAACGAGATTCTATGTTGTCATGTTCTGGTTGATTGCTGCCATTAATTACGTGTTATTATGTAATATCTCTTTAATCAAATATTATACACATCCTGATATAATTCTACATTCCATTTATAGAAATGTATATAAACAGTTCAACATATAAACTTTAAAAGAACTTGAACATTCGTATACATGGATTACACTTTTGAAACCAAATAATTGACTTTTTTTGCAACTCTATGCTTGATACATGCCATATAGTTTAAAACATTTAAGGCATTTTAATGATACATGAAAGGAATACAGGAATCACCAAAAAAAAAAGCTTTATCTTAATCACAGTTTCCACCAAAAAATGAGTTTTTCTAATAAGCATGACGACTTTTTCTGTCAAATATCCAATAATATCGAATTTAATTCAATACAATGTAAGGGATTGCACAAACACACATACAATCTATCTTTAATCGAAATTTTAATTAATCATATTGGTTTCCTACGTTTATTCACGGATATTTATCTGTGCTGTATAAGATATTTTGAAATAACAATAGCCATCCATATATGATGTACCCTTGTAAATGGGCCATGCATAAAAATCATATAAGGATCACGCGTAAATCGTACGTAATCGTGTAACAAGCGACAATGGAGCTACGTCCGATGATCGTGCATACTATAACGCCTTACTTATTCATGTTCCTTTTAATTCCTTTCGATGGATTGCCCGCAATAATACAGCAATCCATCAACGATTTAAAGGTAAGGATGGAAACTATATACTACATGAAACCGTTACTTTAAATGTTTGCATCTTATATGTTTTCTAGAATGTGCGTATGATAAAATCCTCTTAACTTTGGGAAAAATTAAATTGTTTTTTCGTTTAGTTTTTCGTCGACTGGGTACCAGATAATCTTGTTTTTAAGTATAATATAAATATCGTTAATCATTATTTTAACTGCTAATATTTCAATAAACATGTGTATACAACACAATATTAATCTGGCTTAAAGAAGTTGCAACCATTCTAATGTCCAGGAATTATTATCAAATACTTTTGAAAATGAGTGCGCAAAATTGAGGGCACGTGACAACAGTAAAATCTAATTAACAAAATCGTCATAACTGATGATAAAAGCTTTGTGATCATGACAAAATCGAGACGAATACACCTTATGAATAAAGGGACATGTGATAGATACGTCAAGGAGACATCAACAACTCAACAACACAAATAACTAAAATCCGTCAACAATTGACTGTCTACAAAATACGTCAAACTTGAACAATGGTCCTGCAGTTGTATTTAGCACAAATACTTTGACTGTTGGGGAAGTGTGTACAGGGTACGGCTGTGTTTTAAAACAGGGTAAAACTGATTAAGGATGAATTACACAACATCGGACTAGGTGAATTGTGACTACGCCAGTCTGAACTGACATTTGAAAACGCCTTTTCACTTATAAAACAGCGCCTACTAGATATAAAAAATACAAGAACTATATTCCTTGTTGGAAAACAGTAGCAATTAAGTGTGTTATTTACAAAAAAAAAAAAAATATATATATATAATCACAAACCTAGATTTACAATATTACTTGACTAAATATATCCCTACTCTATACCGAAAGCCCGGAAAGGCTATTACAAAAATAAGACTATCTGCACATTCATTAAATATTGAGACTGGTCGTTTTCTGAATGTTCCCGTAATGATATCGTTTATGCAAAGTATGTAGTCAATGTATTGAGGACGAGTTCCACTTTATTCTTGTGTGTTCGGCATATAGAGACTTGCGTGCAAAGTTTATAAAACAATACTACTGGTATAGACCGAGCGTATATAAACGGATACAGTTGTTAACTCTACAAAATGTTAAGCAGTTGACTTTTTGGGGAAAATTTATTTACAGTATTTTACAAAATAATTACCATTCTCTGTCTACATGTTTTATTTCAATTATAATTTATTATTTCTTGTTTACACCGATGAGCTGTAAAGCTTAATGTGATAAAGTATATATTATATAGTATTTTAGAAGACCTACTTTATAGCCGGCCTATAATACAGTTATGTGTGTGCATGTTTCTTGTTTCAATTATCATGTATGAGGGTATGAATGTGTTACCACCATGAATGAGGGTATACGTATGGATGAGGTTTACAGATCAGAAAATAATGGTCAAAAAGAAAAGATTCAAGGATAAGAAGAAAGAAATGGACCCAAAAGTATAGAAAACAAATTCAAAGTGTGACGAAATATAAAGAATAGAGAATAATTGGCAGAAAATCAAAGAGAAGAAATTTTCCACGAATGAAAATCTACCCCACCCCTTTTTCCACCACCAAATCACCACAACCACAACCATTCCCAACACACACTTCCGCATATTTACATATCTATACAAATATTCATTTTCAATTTTGATTTCATGATGCCCCCAGACATCCGGGGTTCTGGATCCGCCCTGTATTATTTACATGTAGTCCGTGATACTTGTAAAATGTGACAAATAGGTGCCTTCTAGATCCAATAGGTCGGGTGTAACGTTGACTATACAAACCACCTTGTACTGTAGTGTCATATTTATTTTACACATGTTCAAAAGTTAATATTTCTAACAAATAACTTACTTACTTTCTAGCAAACCAGAGTATGACATTGTCCGTGAGCAAACCAACTTGAGAAAACCGCCCTTTATGTTGCTTTAATCATAACTGAAAATTGACTTCTTAAAAAAGAAGTTTTACTTTATTCTAATTGATACAAAATAAAATAATTGGCACCATTCATAAAGTTTTTTTCAATCATTCTTTCATCGAACTACTTTCAACCAAGGATAGTAAATCTATACAAATCCTTGTATCAACTAATCAACATGATAAATTGTTTATTGCATAAGGTTAATTGAACATGATGCTTGGGAATTTTACTTAGTCGTGTGTCACGTGCCGTTCATCACGTGCGGGGTTTCACGCGCTGATTAAAAAGTCGTTTTACTTCAAGAATCATAATATCAGTCTATTGAATCAGATCAAAATTTCATATTCATGCTTTTGACTTGGATGGAGAGTTGTCTCATTGGCACTCATACCACATCTTCTTATATCTATTTAGATGCTTATATTTTCTTTTATTTCTTATGTAGTAAAAATACTGCAATCTGATTGGTTAATTACCCGGTGTAAATAACACCCCCTTGTTCACCCTGGATAAATAAAATTTTGCCAAAAATTAAAAAAATAAAATTTTGCCAAAATAAAGAAAAAAATAAAATGTCAAAAAAATAAATAAATAAAATGTCAAAAAACTAGAGGCTCCAAGGACCCTGTGTCGCTCACCTGATATTTTTATTTACAATTGATGCATGATAAATGCAACTGTTGTACTGTCGTTTAGTTTCAGAGATATAAGACTAAAAAGTGCGTTTGTTACCTATGTTTTATTTCAGCCATGTGTGCCATGTTGGCAGGCAGGGTCATCATACACAGTGGTCCCTGGATATCCTAGTAGTGATTTAAACCAAGTTTGGTTAAATTTGACAGTAGTATTTGAAGATCTTACTTTGCTGAACATTATTGCTGTTTACAGTTTATCTCTATCTGTAATAATTTTCAAGATAATAATCAAAAACGGCAAAATTTCCTTAAAATTACCAATTCAGGGCAGCAACCCAACAACCAGTTGTCAAATTCATCTGAAAATTTGAGGGCAGATAGATATTTACTTGATAAACAAGTTAATCCCTGTAAGATTTGCTTTAAATGCTTTGGTTTCAGAGTTACAAGCCAAAATCTACATTTTATCCCTATGTTCTATTTTTAGCCATGGCAGCCATCTTGGTTGGTTGGCTGGGTCACCGCAATCATTTTTAAACTAAATACCCTAATAATGATTGTGGCTAAGTTTGGTTGAATTTGGTCCAGTAGTTTCAGAGGAGAAGATTTTGTAAAAGATTACAAAAATTACAAAAATTAGAAAAATTACTTTAAAGGGCAATAACTCCTTAAGGGGTCAACTGAACATTTTGATCATGTTGACTTATTTGTAGATCTTACTTTGCTGAACATTATTGCTGTTTACAGTTTATCTCTATCTATAATAATTTTCAAGATAATAACCGAAAACGGAAAAAAATCCTTAAAATTACTAATTCAGGGGCAGCAACCCAACAACCCATTGTCCGATTCATCTGAAAATTTCAGGGCAGATAGATCTTGACTTGATCAACAATTTTACCCCGTCAGATTTGCTCTAAATGCTTTGGTTTCAGAGTTATAAGCCAAAATATACATTTTACCCCTATGTTCTATTTTTAGCCATGGCGGCCATCTTGGTTGGTTTGGCAGGTCACTGGACACAATTTTAAACTATTTACCCCAATGATGATTGTGGCCAAGTTTGGTTAAATTTGGCCCAGTAGTTTCAGAGGAGAAGATTTTGTAAAGTTAACGACGACGGACGACGGACGCCAAGTGATGAGAAAGCTCACTTGGCCCTTCAGGCCAGGTGAGCTAAATAAGAAATAAAATAAAAATAAATAAATTTGAGGACAAAATTGATTTGATTTTAATTTTGGTGTTTTAACGCCACTTTTAGGCACCGCTTTTGGTCTATTTCGTGGCGGCCAGTTTTTATTGGTGGAGGAAAACGGACAATAAAAAATTGAAAAAATATTTAAAAATTTGTTTTCCCGAAAATTCAAAAGAACAAAATTTCTGAATTTTCCCAAAAATAAAGAAAAAGTATTTGACAATGGGCAGCAACATCGACGTTGAAAAAATGTTCCACTGGAAATTTTTCATTACCATTTTCAATTTTACATCCTGGTTTAAAAATGATTTAAGGAATTGTTCATAAGAAATAATTCATTATCTTGGTGTAATCAGGGTGTACGGATTTTACACCGTTGTCGAAAATTCATACACCCATTCGGCTGCCCTCAGGGTGTATGAATTTTCAACAACGGTGTAAAATTCTGTACACCCCTGATTACACCAAGATAACTAATAGTATCCATGTTTTCGTGCTCCTAAAACACACTGTAGTGTCCTTAATGCAAAAACTTTATTCTTGGTACAACCAGAGAAATGTGTGTCTTTGGGTGCACTAAGTAGTCCTTTGAGTATTTCTATACATGCACCGCTGGCAATTCTCACTTGAGGTATATGTTCAAATTTGCAATAAATAAATAAAAAAAACCCAAAAACACACGGCTTAGTTCTTAAAAGGTTCTTTATCAAAACTCTTAATTCATGATACAGGCTCCGAAGTCAACACATATAAGTGATTATGAAAATATGATGGTTTTGTGCATTGTTTGGACACAAAACACGAATAACTCTAAAAAATAACAAATGTATTCTTGCTGTCAGATCGAAACCCAGAGATGCAGTGTTTATTCCACTGAATTTATCCTGGGAACAGTATATATGTTCCTGATTTATCATATCGATAATTTTACATTTGTACTTATTACGTAATAAGATGTGTGTCCAGGTAAGGTGATGATGGAAGTTTTAACGACCTTGACTGGCTATACAGCCCTTGCACGGTCGGTAATCCAGGTAAGGTTTGACAGCGGGTGGTGTATATACTTAAACGTGTGTCATCTTCAATTATACATCTGACGATGGATGACATTCTGATGTAGGGCAATTCAGTGTATATAGAGAAGAATGTATTTTAGAGTATATAACATTCCGTCATAAAATAATTCAGAAGGTACACGTTGTTAAGGTCGTTCACCAAATTTATGAAAATATTAACAGACTTATCTAATTTCATGCCATTCAATTCTAATATTTAAAGTTGTACAAATAAGAGTTTAATGTCTTGCATAAATTATAGCGAATGGGTTTTGTCTGCAGATATATGTACGTTAATCAAAAACTTGACACCTTCTGGACATTCATTAATTCGTTATACTCACTGTACTAATACGACAAATACATCTAATATATTAATTCCCGCAATTTTTCCATTCCCAATTAAAAATCAATTTCCTAAGTCTAAAACAATAACTCTAATCATGAAAGTATTATAGATTCAATATTGTATTATACAGTACAAGTGTGGACACAGATCAGTGTGGATAGTATGTTTGGATGTTTGACAGTGTTTTCTGACAAAAGAGTTCTCTGGTTTTCCCATAGGGTTCTATGTTGATCTGTTGTGCCCAGTGACAGTCAACCTGTACCAAACACTGAAAATAGCAGTCTTATATTCAATATTGCGTTTTACTGTTCAATATATATAAGAAGATGTGTTACGAGTGCCAATGAGACAACTCTCCATCCAAGTCACACTTTGTAAAAGTAAACCATTATCAGGTCAATCAAGACTGTCATGTAGGAAACACTACTTTAAATCAGTGTTGACTGTTCATAGATTTTATTTAGCTAGACATTGCTTATAATATCAAATCTACATATTGGCAAACGTGCTATGATTGCTTCCTGTATATAATATGTACATTCCTGAAAATAAATTTTGTGCATGTGCAACGTTACATTGGAGGATTTCCTTTCAACATTTTAACTTTGAAATAACTTCTATGTGAATAGATTAACATTTTAAAAAATTATCTGTTAAGGGAACACAGCTAGCTGAGTGTGCTCAAACGCTGGAGAGATTTACGTAAAGAAGCAAAAGATTTGGAAGGATTGCCAAATTATTCCAATAAAATAAGTTTCAAAATTTGATTTGGGATAGCAGCAAAAACTTAAAAATAGAGGAGGACCACATTAGGTGCATTTCTGCATGATGTGATTGTAGTATGCATGTAATATTTGTATGGTTCTATTTATGTTCCTTTAAGGTGGTCATTTCTTACTTGGGTTTGTCCACAAAAAAAAACTAAACATTTGTTCAGGATCTTCCCAGTATCATTAGTAAAAGTTTTTGTTTAAATGTGGAAATTAAAGATATATTATGGTTTGATAGTAACGATAATATACCAGATATGGCAGATTCAATACAGATGCTCATAACTCCTACAAACTGATTAAAATTCTTTTAAATATGAACAGGATTGAAGGACAAAAGGATAAAAATATAATTTATACTTAGGAACATTACCGGTATGTATAAGTGAAAGATCAATTACACTCAAGACTCATCAGCAGGCAGCACAGATGTTAAAAAAGTGTTACAAAACCACCTACATGCATATGTAGCATCATATTTTAGTAGCACGAGTATCATTGTTTGGTAAATTTGTGCTTTTTATTAGGTTTCTGGACAAAAATGTTTGGCTCAAGTGCAAATAAAATGCTTTAATCTCCCATAAATGGGAACATTGCATGGATGGTACGACTCCTTTTGCTGACAGTTTTAATCATATTACCTTGCAGCAGATCATGTGCAGATTTGAGTTGTCTGTCAAATCTTTATATCACAAAGAATGCATTTGCATAACAATGAACTGAGCTCCAAGCAAAGTACTTTAATAATACACTTGGACAAAAGCTCAATCCAGTGATATACTTTGTAATAGAGGACTGTCATGAACATTCTCCTTCATAACCAAC
Source organism: Mytilus coruscus (assembly GCA_017311375.1). Lineage (NCBI taxonomy): Eukaryota > Metazoa > Mollusca > Bivalvia > Mytilida > Mytilidae > Mytilus > Mytilus coruscus. The sequence goes on from CM029607.1 coordinate 67,162,259, forward strand.
AACATGCCAAACATGGAGCAGAAATCCTGAAAAGACATGTTTTTATTTATATTATATGTACATATACATATCCCAGTTTAAACATACAAAGTTGTGGTAAAACATTCAGTTTCTAGCAAGTAGTTCATGCACTAATATAATAATATTTGCTGAGTGGCCCTCTTTTGAAATAAGACCATACTTCCACATAATCATTGTAATTAGGTGACCAAACATTAAAACTATAAAAGTTATCACTTATCTATCAGTATCTATTTACCATCACAATTGAATCAATATATACATATATAAGACTGTTTGACATCCAGTCTTTAACCAACCCCATTCCTGAAGTTGACATTCAAATCTGACATCACAATAAAAATAACATTTCAAATCTACATGTTATTGTATGACCAATTATAAATCCCTAAAATATACATCTATTTTGTTGTTCTCAAATTAATGTCACAATAATATTGGCTTTTGTAATTGACGTCTTTTTACAGACTAGCCACAATGAAATCCAAGTTTTATAAAATGTTAAGTTGAACCCAATGCTAAAAAAGTTGTGAAAAATATAACATTTTAAGTTTGCAAATACATGTAATAATACATTTCAGCAATCGGCTGTACTTTTAGTTTTTATTTTGTCTATTGTTTGAGATTGTGTATTGAGGTGGCATTTATTTAAATGAAGGATGAACTTCTTACACCAGAATATTAATAGGTCTTGTTGTTATTTTCTGAGGTTTGGCCTTTTAATTTTAAGCTGTAACATGCCAATAGACCATGAAAACCATAACTAAGGTGGTTGACCAACTAATCCCCATTGCTGAGATGTTGTTATCTTGATACATGTACAACACACCAAATATTATTGACTTACCAGCACTGGTTCCTACAAACTGAACTTATCAGATTTAGCATATAACAAAGCTCCACATAATTGGGGTTTTACCCATTATTTTTAATGTAATGAGTGAAAGTTATTTTTCAATTGCATTATTAACTCTCTTAAATTCACCATTCAAGCAAATATCAAATTGGTTTTATATATATATATATATGTATATGTGATGGCTGTTTTATTTGGTTTATACCTTGATGATCTTTTAATTTGAGTCTCGTTTGTTTGAACTGTTCAGCCAGTTTTGTATTTGCTCTCAAAAGTTTTAGATTTTAAGTAGTACTTGAGAACATTTGATCCTGTAAGACAGTTTTGCCAGTCCTTTCAACTTTTCGCCAGACCTACTTTAAATAGACTGCTTTGCTGAGCGCAGCTGGATACGCCCGCAGAGGTCCAACCCTGAACAGTTGGGGCAAAATGGACACAATATTCAAGCTTGATACAGGTCTGAATTTGGATTGTTATTAAATATTTCACATATTATAGGTTTCTGAATAAATGTAGTCAAAGAAATTGAAATTGGTTATATATTCAATTAAAGATTAAAAAGCTTTATTAAACGAATCATTTTGGTGAATTAAATTCTTATAATTGATGATCAGCACTTCTGTCATTAGAAAATGTTATTAAGAACCTTTAGAAAAACATTATTTCTAGTTTATCTTGACGATCACAAAGACACTTGATGATCTTTAATAGTGCAGTGATACAGGCGGTCCCTCTATCCAGTAAATGTCACCATAAAGGCATGTAAATTTTCCAGCAAACATAACGTTAACTCTAAAGAGGTCTATCTATATATAAGGAAAGGGTTCCTCACCTACAATTGCAGCTGTCAGTGTTAATGTGTAATGGTGAATGCCAAAAATAAGTCAATTTGTTAGTGAATTTACAAATGACTATTTAAAACAGTGGACATGACTAAGCATTCATAAAACTAAAAAGTAAGACATTTTGGCTTCATATGGAGCGTTTTAGTATTGATAATTATAAAAGGACAGGTTTGGGGATCAACATCTCGTTTCTGAGTGTTACAAACTTAATACTCCTTACTTTGGACCACAACATGTGCATTTTAAAAATACATGTAGTTTATAGTATACATACTGTCATACATGTACATTCGCTGTTTTGCCAGACAAGCGGGGCCGTGGTCTGGCAAGTAAGAGTAATCTCGGACTAGTACATTTTGTAATACTAATATGAAGGAAAAAGCATTACAAAATCATATGCAACCATATACATGTATACATGTATGTGTTTTAACCAAAAATTTCACTGCATGTATTTTTTTTTCAAGTATTGAACATGTTTGTTGAAATTATATTTTCAATGTGTTGCTTCGTGCAGACTATAGTATAGCTATTTTACATACATGTATATATATATATATATATATATATATATATATATATATATATATATATATATGATAATGTATTGTCTATTGAAAAGTTTCAAGGGCATATTAGTTCAAGACAAAAATTTGGTTAGACAAATAGGTGGAATGTAGTATATTTTGCAAAATCTGTAAAATAATCCAAAATTTAGAATGATATCGAAATTTCCGACACGTGTTTGTTTCGACTTTTGTTTACAAATAATAATGTCTCGTGATAAGATAATTCCATGATGTCAAGATTCATCAATGGAATTTCTGAAAACAAAAGATTATATTCTCTATTTTGAAAGGCAAATTCAAAGAAGTTTCATATAAAAAATTCACAACTACGTGTACATGTATTTAACTACTGAACAGGGTTGCGTTCAATATAGAAGCAGTTGTTACATAGATTTTTACTACTAAACATGTAGCTAGCCTATAAGCTGCTATCTTGAATGACTATCTATTTAGCAGCTAGGCTAGCTGCATGTTCAGTAGTCAAAAATCTATGTAGCCCTATGAAGCTGCTAAGATATCAGTGGCGGATCCAGAAATTTTCATAAGTGGGGCCTGCTCCAGTCATGATTCAGTGATTCCCTATATAATCAACCCCTGCACCCCTAAATCCGCCTCTGGATATAGAACGCAACCCTGGAACACTAACACTAGTATGGTACTATGACAGTCAAGGATATAACTCTATAGGGTTATTAGAGAAAAATAACATACATTTGTTATTGTGGACTAAAAATCAAAGACCTGTGATAACAAATGTATGTTACATGTTTCAAAGGAACAATATACATCATTAGTTTTGTTAAAATGTATACAAGTTTTATTGATATTACTGTTGTCTTTATGTATACTTAACTATAGAAAGATATAGCAGTTCATATTTTGCCAATCATGCATAGTACACCTATGTTATTACAGAAAAATATGCCTGTAATAACTAAAAGGTGTTATTACATCTTCTCTTTATCACTCCAAAGCATTTGCTCATGATCAGACAAACATCATGTTTAATTACAATATATTTTAATTCATTGTAAGAAATAATGATCAGAGCATGTAATGAGGTTCTGCGCAAGCTTCCCAGTAATTCCCAAGTGCCTCATATAATAAGTTACATGCCTTTAATAACTAAGCCTTGTTATTACAGCTAAGATTATCACTTAAAAGCCTCGTCTCATTGATTTACCATGGTTAATGATAAATGTATTAATTCAATTCAAAAATTAGTTATCAAGGCTATGCATTTAGTTTCTGCGCAAAGTTTCAAGAGTTCCCTAGAGTCCACTAAAAATTAAAATGTTGATGATTTATTTTACAAATAACAAACATATGTTATTACAGATTTAGAAAATTTAAGGATTAAAGAGTAGACAACTCATTAAAGTATCTGTAATAACACATGTATGATATTTTCTGTAATAACCCTATAGAGTTATATCCTGACTGTATGACTCTATGACTTCTGATCTGAAACACCTACTAACACACACAGAAATATCATCAAATAGTGAAATTATATAAGATTGATTGCACCTTGTAAGTTGTATGGATAATTCCAACACGTGTTACATCGGGAGCCTATGAATCTATGACTTCTGATCTGAAACACCTACTAAAACTCACAGAAATATCATCAAATAGTGAAATATAAGATTGTTTGCATCTTATATGGATAATTCCGACAATTTGCTTTTCTTTTCTTTTAGCTTGCTTGCTTTGATTTCCTTACAGAACTGAAATGTATGCAGCAGATCTGCAGCAGACTTGTTGCAGGTTTGCTGCAAACATAAAGCTTGCAGGAACCCTTTGAATAATGTTTGCAGATGTTTGCAGCTAGCTGCGAACCTCCTGCAAACATTGCAGCTTTTGCTGCAGGCTTGCGGCAAGTTTGCGGAAACAATTATGTTTGCAGTAAGATTGCAGGAAAAACTAGAATATACGAGATGTTTGCAGCTAGATTGCAGAAATCTTTGACAATTCTATATGTATGCAAGAGCATTGCAAGAATTACATAAAATGACTGAGCATGCCTATTGGTCACTTCCTGAAGATAAAGATTTGAAATTTGAAAATGTTGATGGTGTTTGAGTCATGTTATATATTAGTGTTCTGGGAGGCATTTTAGGATGGAAACTAAAGGTTAGTTTTCAAAAACATTATTTGTAAGTACAAATTCTTCATAGAAGTGTAAACTTATGAAATTTATCCCTCCACAAATACCTGCATGAAGGTTTGAAAACATTTTCAAACATGTAACAAATATGCAGTACTCTATAGTATGTTTGGAGATTATAACTTATTAAGTATTATGTTGTAAATCAAGTTGAATTCTGCGACAATATATATGCATAAAATAAATTTCAAATACATCTTTTTTTTTTATTTTAGACTATTCATAAATGCAATTCATTTGAGCACGTACTTGAACAAAAACTTTAAATTAATTTTTAAAAGGTATTATGCTTTGATAGTTTTGCAAATGATAAAGTATTTGAATAATGGTATGTATGTATGTAACCTAACTTTTCAGAATCTGCTGTGTAATATAGATAATGTGATGTGTACACAACATGACATTGGTTTATAATTGTACAATGTATGTAGTTCCTGCAAGTTTGCAGAAAACACGCAGGAAAAAGATTAATTTGAATATAAATGTTTGCCGCAGGTCTGCAGCAAACTCGCAGCAGGTCTGCAGCAAACACGCAGGTGAAGGATTAATTTGCACAAAATGTTTGCTGCAGGTCTGCAGCAAACACTCATTTGCATATAAATGTTTGCAGCAGGTCTGCAGCAAACACTCATTTGCATGGTAAATTGTTTGCAGCAGACCTGCAGCGTATTTGCATTATGCATGTTTGTTTAGCTATTATATTATGCATGTGTTTTATTTGTATGAGTAGTTTGTCAAATGTGCTTATAATTTGTTATTTGTTTTAAATATCAAGTCGGTTAAGAGCTCTACAGAGCTCATGTTTACCTTGTTGAATTGTACATATCATGCCCGACTATAAATAAAATTTACTTACTTACTTACTTATGTGTTACATCAGGAACCCGTTTGTTTACAAATAATAGTATCACGTGATCACGCACTGCACTAACGACAAAATCTAAAATTACTGTAATTACACAAGTAACACATACATAACCCATTTACCTTGCAGACATGCAAAGGGTTTGTATACGGTTAACAAAAATATTGTATGTACAGTTAATGAAGAAATTATTTCATCAAATAGATCAGATTTTCACCCATGACACAAATCGACTGGGTTGACATTTCTGTCAAAAAAAGTGTCATCGGGGATAATTGATAAATGGGATTAAATTGACCGTCAAGAAGATCAAGAGAACCAGATCTGAAGAACCTTAACAATAATAAGTAATACTTACCACAATTGCTGATACCAAAGGCTATTTTCTATTGGAAATGTCAAAACATGATGATAAAATAGTTTAATGTTGCAGGTTATTTTCTTTTTTTTGGCGCGAAATATTCTTACTCCTATTGCTTGACGTAAAAAATTTGTATAGAATACAATTTAATTATAGCTCAGCGTAAATAAAAGTTAATATGCAGAAGCATGGCAATATATTAATGATAAAATGTGTATATATTACTGTAAAAGATTAGAATTTGACTTTTCCAGTATACTTCACTTAGAATTACATTTGAGCGCTAGAACATCTCTGTTTGTAAATCGGTTGAATCCAGGGTCGAAGTTCAACATATTAACGGAAATTTTGTGTATCAACGGAAAATTTAGTTTGTGCTTTGCATCGAGGCTTGCGTTGCTTTACATAGAGGCCACAGCAGTTCAACCAATCGGGGAATGTTAAGTTGGGACATACCTCTATTTTTACTGCCGGTTTTGGCATAATATTAAAACGGAATTATAGAAAAATGAAATGTTGTTAGTAGATACAAATGATAAACACTTTTATCAAAAGATGAATTGGATCGGGGTTCTGTGTATTTATATTATTTGTACAACCCTCCTTTACTCTTGGGAAGCGTGTTCTTTACATCGAGGCCACAGTATTTCAACCAATCGGGGAATGTTTATGTGGGGCGTGTGACCTATTTTAACTGCAGGTTTTAGAATATTTTAATTGAAATTATGGAAAAATGGAATGTTGTTAGTACATATAAAACAGAAAATGATAAACACTTTTATCAAAAGATGAATTGGATCGGGGTTCTGTGTATTGACATTATTTGTACAACTCTCCTTACTGATGCCATATTTTGGAATTTCTGTGACCTAAATGGTTCGCGAAAAATTAATATTTTTATATATAGTATAGTAATAATACTTCCTTGCTCTATATTACTGTACACCCGATTTGTCTGTTTGACAGTTTCAGACATACTAATTTTGAATGTTGGAAAATAAGTCATAGAAATAAATAATCACGGAAGAAATGTCATGGAAATAAAAAGTAGTTCTTAGTGCAATAAGAAGTCCTTTGTGGTATTTCTACACACCTGGTTTCCATGGATTATATATATAATGTAGATAATAAGAGTTCCGTCTGAGATTCTGTTTTTCTTAAAATGAGGAATAGCTAATTTACTAGCAATAATTTCATAGAAGTTTTGATCGTTGCATACTTAAATACACAGTTCCATGTAACTGTATAGATTTCTCACTTGAAATGTTTGACATATATTATTTTGGGGTCTTTTATAGCTGACTATGCATTATGGGCTTAAATCTAAAACTTAAAATATTCAGACGCCATTTTTCTTTATAATATCCAGCTTTCAAAGAATTTTTCGAATTAGCGGCATGTATATATGTCTAACCGCTACATTGTAGTTAGATTTTCTATTCAAAAATCATTCTGTATTACAAATCATGACAGAGCGTTAGCAAATACTTTCCTCTCAGTCAAATATTAATAGTTTACAACGCGACAATGTTTTCGAGTATCAGATTCAGCAACCGACGGCAAAACTCCACTAAATAAATGCCTCTACAAAGAGAACTGCAGAAGCTATCGTTTGTTAGTGTGGCTATACCATACGGATAATTTCCTACCCATCCCCGCAAAAATGCATTCGGAATAAAAGGAAGATCAAAAGTATACCAAATAATTATAGAATAGCGACATTCGATGTTTAGCAGCTGCCGTCGTCAAAGTTTTACTTTAATATCAATAATTTCCAAAATAATGTGACAATACAAATCATTGAAATGGCTAAACTGTTTTAATATCTAAATATTCAGTTATATAATAAGATATTAGAGTAATAAATCTCTTTATTCTGTTCGTTCTTACGAATATTTGGTATGTTTTTCTCATTGTTGCAGACCGCGGAAGGTGACCGACATATAAATCTGGTGATCATTATCTCATTGGCAATCATACCGCATCTCCTTATATTTTTATATAGAGTAAAAGAATGTCTCAATCCATTTCATTAAAAGAATCTATGTTCCAATATTTAACTTTCATATATAACATGACTGCGGACCCCCTCCCCTCCCGAAACAAAAAAAAAGAAAAAGGTTTACACTATTTATTACAAGCTGCATGTAAAGAATATACATATTCGGCCTTTGAAAGTTCATTAAATTAACTGCAACACAAGTGATAAGCTTACATTCGAAAAAAAAAACATATAGGAAAAGTTTTATAAGAACTTATTGTATCATAGTATAGGGTTATGATATTTATCTTGGTGTTTGATTTTATGTTCCTGAAATGAGATTCGTATTAGTTCTACCAGACTGTTTAAAATTCTGACGTCCTAGTATAAATCTATCATCACATATTCATCGAATACAGTATCATTTTGTGTAACTCAGCAATAATTTTTTCTAGATGAACTTTTTTTCATTTTGCGTTCATTATTTGCTAAAATCGGACTGTTAAATGTTTTATATTTGTCAGTTCGGGCCTTTAATAGTTGACTATGTGGTATGGGTTTTGCGCATTGTTGAAGGCCGTACGATGACCTATAGTTGTTAACTTCTATGTCATGTGGTCTCTGGTGGGAGTTGTCTCATGGACGATTATACTGCATCTTCCTATTTTTACATTGTCACTGGCAATTAATTAGTTTCATACGTTTAGAATATGTTAAGATTTAACAACACCAGTACGTATACAGTGCACGTGACAGATATATTACATTTCAATTACAACAAACTTAGAATAGTTAGTGCTTCTATGGGTGTGTAGAATTGGAAATCAATTTCTTCTTGTTTTGAAACGAAAATAACGAATAAACTATAAAATTCTATACTATACTATACGATACAATTGTATAGGGCTCTGGTTTCAAAGTGCATTTTCTATTTTCTTGATAGAGGCTTGCTACTTGCAAGGACCTGTGTTACCAAGCGGTACGTCTGAAAACCGCTCAGGACCTGCTGAGTGCACTCAGGACATACAAAGTGCATTCAGGAATGTAATAGATGTTTTAGTGAGCGTTGAGGGTATGCATTCGATAGATAATTTAAATTTTTAGATCTTATAATTTTGTCCAAATAAAATCAATTCAATATTTAAGAATTAATTGAAGTTTTAATCGGCACGCGCTGTTAATTTGGTGCAGTTTCCTGGGATATGTCATGCATGACCGATGATTATACTGAATACAAATTATCATGTTGATTAGGTCCTTTGATCTTAAATACTTAGAAGTGACTAGTGATGGCAATAACCACATACAAGTAAGCTTTGCAAACAAACAAACAAAATGTTTTTAAATTGTTATAAAACACAGAGGGTTAATTTGGCCTTAGTTCAAAACAAATTCAAGCTAATAAAGTGACTAGTGATGGCAATAACCACATACAAGTAAGCTTTGCAAACAAACAAACAAAAGAATAAAGATTTATTGTTTTAGCTAAAATGTTTAATAAACTTTTCGTTTTGTTTGTAATAGTTGAAGCCAGTTGAAAAGTTTAAGAAATCTACACACATGTCTTGTCTTGTCTATTGTCTGAAATTTTCCATTCAATTAATTTCATTTGAAAACGTTAAAATTGATCTTTTCATTGCAAACCGTGGCTTCCTTTGGAATAAAACCCTGTTTCAATTACGACGAAAGTCCTATAATATAAAACTTCGTAGGTATAGTTCAGCATTGATAGTAAAAAAAAAAACAACACGGATAATGCATCAATAAAAAACCCGAAATATATGTATATAAATATCATTTTATTGTGTGTGTGTTTTGTTCTAACTTCTTGTAATGAAGATCCATTTAAATAAATAACATTTTGACTATTGAAAGTGTATCCACATATTTACAAGACACTGTTGTTTGGCGTTTTCATTTTTTAACTTAATTTCTTTAAACTCCTCATACATGTATTATAGGTTAATATTATTCATAGACAGCTTTTGTATGCAAATTTTGTTTAAAAAAAAAACATTATTCGCCATTTAAACTCATTCTTGTCCAGTACTACATTTCTTTAACGAGTGAAACTGTGAATTTTTTTTCTAAGCTTTTATCTTTATTGCGTAAAAACGTACGATACGTGTATAGTTTCAAACTTTATTGAGTAAGATGTATTCCCCATTTATACTCGTACTTTTCCAATAATAAATTCCTCAAACGAATTTGAATAGGGCCTGAACGAATTTCAATATGAAAATAAATTCTGAAAATGAATTTGTCTCCGTTTTACTGTCAGTTTTCTGTCCTGATCAAGACCCCTTTTCATAAACGGGTTAAAAGAATGCTAGCTTACATTGAAATCCCGTCATTTATCATATTTGGGTATTTGTTCTTTGCAAGTAGTAAGATTTGGTTTTACATCGAGCTCATGGGAAATTATGAACTTTTGGTCTTACAGAAAACATGTTATTTCACATCAATGTGGTATTTGCAAGCCTCAAGAACAGCGAAAAGACTATTTCGAAGACTGTTGAATGTTACTCAGTCCGTTCTTACAACAACTAAGACCTCGTGCACAGATTTTGAATAAAAACCTAGAAACTTGCCCGTTAGCCAAACCAAAGAAAGCACGTACTCTGCCAAGATATTAGACTTAGCAAAAAAAAAAAAAAAAAACAACACGTGTTTGCCTTTGTATGTTAAACTTTATATAAGATAAAATCTGATATTCGTTTATTCAGTTGATGTCATTGAAAAACAAAAACGAACTTGTAATAGGCAAACTATATAACAGTATCAAATGTTCTTTCTTTTCCTTGAGAACTGTAGAACGTACAATAACAAAATTAATTTAGCTGTCCTCATTACACATAAACTACATATTAAAATACATTGAATGGGACTTTTGATTTTGTTCTCCATTATATTAAAATTCACCTCACATAAATCAATTCCGAAACAACTTTAATATTGCACAACTAAATTTAATATACACTGTTCTAATAACATGATATTCATAAGCAATAAGGATAATCCAATCAATTTTGTTGATTGCATTTTCACGGCTGAGTAGTTGTGTAATCAGTGACACGTGCCTTCATAATTTTGTAAAATTATAAATCTCTATTTAAGTTCGTTTCAAATGGTAAAGTTGGAGGTTTAACGGAACCTTTGTTTTTTAATGGATTAGTGTTCTTAACAAACTTTATAAAATAAAGTGCAATTTTTTTTGGCTTTCGTAAACGCGGGGAATCATGATAGATGAATGTAGGATTTTGGGGTTTTGGGGTTTTGAATGATCCTTCTCGGCTTTCGTTTGAAAGATGTGAAGACAGTACGTTTCAAAGTCGATACGTAAAACATGAACCTGGAAACCTGAACAATTGAAAAAATTTCGTTTTAAGTGCCAGCTGCATGGGCAATAAATTCATTAATAAAGATAATTAGAGAACACATGATAATCAATACATGAATTAAAATTCAATTTTTTTTATGTGGCAGTTTGTTTGTTTGAGAATCTTCAAATGTGTTGATATAGTACGAAGTTTTATCGTGTGATGACTTTTTAGATTGCTAATCTAATAAACTCGTACCATTTCCTGTGTATTAGAACAGGTCATCCAAATACGTATTCACAATTGTCGGTTTGAGGAATTGATACGGTTTAATCTTAACTGTTGCGCGTTGACATGGAAATGTCTTGATGAATAAATTAAAACGATATGATTTGGCTTTACTGTGTTAGATATTCATGCGAAATAATTAGTTTATATTTGGCAACATGAATACTAGTATTGTGAAAAGCTATACAGATGTTGTCTTTATAAATTAAAAAAAAAAAAAAACGCATGTTAATATGAAATTCTAAAAGTTCGATTATTTTTAAACTGGTTCATTGCAATTACATGGGAGATCCTGTTTTGGTAAAGCGCTTCCTTTAAATTTATCTATGTTATTGTAACGTCCAGTGGCAATTATATAGATTCTACCACTGCATCGAGTGTGATACGATATTTATCCACTCGAGACAGTTAATTTTCAAATTTAAAACGCGAGGCTTGCCCGAGCGTTTTAAATATTTAAAATTTAACTGTCGAGAGTGGATAAATATCGTATTACACGAGATTTCGTGGTGGAATCTGTTTCTCTAATGATTTTCAAACAATATGCAGGCAAAATTATTCCTTCTTTTCGAATGATCTGCAAAAGATGTGTTCTTTCTATGTGACGTCATCAGGCATGGTCGCCTTTTTCATGCCGTCACAATAAGAAATTCAGAGGAAAGTAAGAAAATTCGACGTCATAATCGGATTTTAACCAATGACGAACTGAGATCAAACGAACCACACGTTGATTAATTTTTTATACAATGTGTGCAGAAAGGGATAAATTCACGAAGAATTAGAGAAATATATTTATCAAGCATATTCAGAGCGTATAAAAGCAAGTCTAACATTTGATTCATAAGCCACATTAGTGAGGTTGATGGTTCGACCGAAATGAAAGGTTAAACATTAAACTGACACGTACAGAGAGAAATTCTGAAAATATTCAATTATAAGTTACTTAACACCCTGTCTTTGATAGAGCCATGCAAAAGCTTATTAGTGGGTCCACATGACATGTCAACCAAATGTAATGAAATTTTGCATATATGTTAAGATAGCCAAAAGAAAAAAAAATCCATCTTTAAAATTTGATCTGGTGCTATTTATAGACTTTGCAGCGCCATCTACTGGAAAATGCATAATTTCCAAAAAATCCCATGAAAATTTCTCATTTCTGTCGCCCTAAATATGCTAAATATGGTTAATTGCAGCTGATATTTGAATTGATTTATACAACAAGCATCATTTGTCCTTCAAAATTCCACATAATGTAATAGTTTGAATGTCCCTATATTTCTGGGCCTTTGGGTATAAAAAGTGCCTTTTTAGCATTTTTTTTTTTAATTCCTGAAAAGACCACCAAAATGACTTGAAATCTCATAAAGTACTTCGATTTTTAAATATATTAAATATTTATTTTAAGATTAGCATTTGTGCTTTAATGATTTAAATTTTGAGCTGGGGTCTCTAACACTGTTACCATGGCAACCGATTTAAAATCTGTGGTTTTCACATGTTTTTCTCAATAATTCATGTATTTAAACATGCAAACTGATAACAACTTTATGTTATTTTATCCTTAAAATTATGAAAATGTTTATTTCATTTGATTACAACTTCAGAACTTTTCATCATGCTTGATAGGTCTTGTTAATTTAAAATCACACAAAAAGATGTAAAATGAAGTTTAAATTTTCACATTTGGTTATTTTTCTGGTTTTATTTCATTTTTTTTTTTAAATAAACATTAAAAACTTTAAAATGTAGTTTGTATTTATGATAGCATTGCTAATTGTGTAAACCCATTACATAAAACACCTAAACAAATAAATAATTTTGTAAAGGAGTTGTCTTCAAATATAGAGTTATCTTCCCTATTGTTACTCTTCAATAAGAATGTAAAAATGTACATGATACAGAAAACATTGACAGCAGACAGATTTTCGTTTTGCACATGACTCTGATACATATTTCTACTGACATTTAGCCTACTTTGAATTATACACACTGAAGAAGAAAAGAAGTGTTTTTTTTTATAAATTGTATATGGCTGGTCCATATGCATGTCTATTTCACAGACATGACAATGTCCCATGTGGGGCTTCTAAAAATTACAATACACATGAGGAACTGTATGTAAAAATTACTGACTGTGTGAAAAGTACATGCAAACATTTGAGATCTCTCCATGCTTTAGATCAAATAGATATATCAGAATCAACATTAATATTATCACGAGCCGGTTTATTTGTATCCTCTGAATTTGTAAATAATTTATCAATATGCCAAAGCCATCGTGATCAATATGGTATTTACTGGAAGAGAGGAAACACCAACCAATGCAAACATCCCTGCACGGACCGGCCAAGCAGAAAGCAGATCGGGAATTAATTTTAACAGAGCGGTTGAGATATATTTGTTGTGGGGAAAATAGTTTTAGTTGGAGATGGTTATTAAGATACATTGTTTCTCATGTTTCAAAGAAATTAAATGAAGTAATTTTTACTAGGAAAGAAGAGGTTACATGATATAGTGTCACTTTAATTTAAAGTAAAACCATAAATGTCTGATCCTTCATTCCCCTACTCCAACAAGGGTGTTACCATAAAGTTTATAATACATTTTTCTTACCACCCTCTATAAGTATTTTGCACAGCATTCTAAAAATACTAGCAGTAATTGAAGTACATGTACGGTATAGTATGAATCCCCTTAGTGATATACTTCTTGTCTGATCTTGAAAGCCCAGACCACTTGTGTTCAGTCTAGGGTACGTGTATTATGGACCATATACTATATTGCATGTACCGATACATGTATACGGATGGGATCCTATATGGACTATTAATTTTGTGGATAATTTGGAGATTAGTATGACGTCCATTATTACTGAACTAGTATATATGTAACACTCAGAAACGTGTCCCTCCCCCAAAAACATGTCCTATTCCACCAAACGTGTCCACATGACATTACTGAACTGCAAAACATGTCTAAGTTATAAAACAGTGCCAAAGCATGTCATTTGTATAAACGCCCAAACATGTCCATTTTTTTATAAACTAGCTCCAAAACGTGTCCAATCCCCCTAATGTGTACATATTTTTATTTTTTTACTGGAAATGTCATTCGTGTCAATATTATAAATACGTAGGTTATTTGGTTATTGCTTTTTCATTAATGTATACTCATTTTGCTATTTCATTAAAAAATAGAAAATAACTTTAGGTCTTTTTTCTTAAAAGCCAGAATAACCTGGGTAAAAGTGGGGACGTTCGTTGAGCTATGTTAGATGTAAATGTAAGCAGCCATGCTCCTTGTGTAAGGAGAATTTCCCATTCACTGCGCAATTCTAACTGAAGTCATAAAAATTGTTTTTACTCGCTCTTGATTTTTTTTAATTAAAATCCCAACTAGTGTTAATCACGAATACCCGTAAACATTTAGGTCCAATCCTCAATTCCTGGTATGATAATAGAACCTATCTACAGTATAAAAAAGAAGATGTGGTGTGATTGCCAATGAGACAACTCTCCACAAGAGACCACATGACACAGAAAGTATACAAAAAACTATAGGTCACCGTACAGCCTTCAACAATAAGTAATGCTCATACCGCATAAACAGTTATAAAAGGCCCCAAAACTTGAAAAGGACAAATGTATTTTTACAAACTTAATATAGAAAGATAACTCACTTTTACTTTTTCCTAGCATTGAGATACCTACTTAAGACATGTCTTAGATATGTCTACATACTTCTGGCTTTAGAATTATATGTTTGGGTCTTTTGAGTTATGGGAAGAGTTAAAGAGGGGTTTAGTAGCAGGATGGGTAGGGTTGGTAGGGTGCCTTGGTCATCTTTTTCTGTATTCTTTATTTCTAATACAATTTTCACTATTCTCTAAATCTAAACACCTCTTATTCTGTTTTCTTCATACAAATACCCATTTTTTCTATTTTTATTTTTAGTTTAAAAAATCTCTATTCTGTAGCATTTACAGACCATAAGCTAATGTATATTCTTCTACATATGAAATACTGACAAAGAAAATAAAGTACACATGTCAGTTTTGTTGTATGTATAGAAACCCTATGCAATAACTTACTTAGTATAACATGTTAAATGATGTAAAGTGCAGGCTGAGTGCATAAGAAATTTAAATTGAACATAGTTTAAATTTTGATAGAAGAATTAAAGACTCTAGCTGGCTCTAAAGTTTGCTCCAAGTTTTCAAAACTGGCGACAATATATAGGAGCTGGCTAATTTTCTGGCTCCAACTTTTTGGGAGCCAGAGCAGCTCCTGCAAAAGGACAAATGTATTTTTGCAAACCTAATATCGTTTAAATAATGCATAAATATTTGACACTGGACGTTATGTCTCTTGTTCGTGTGTCTTTAGTGCTGCTTGAAACCTAAAATTTATTAAAAAAAAACCTGACAACCAGTTTATGATTTGAAGAGCTTTTACAATACCACTGAGAGTTAAAAAAAAGGAAGTCAATTCTGCTGAAAGCCCGCCATGCAATATTCGGATTAATATAAAAGCATCATTGGGGTTTATTTATAGTATTAATCGTACTTAGTACTAACTAATTTACATAGTAAACGATTAATTCAACTGTACAAGAATTATTTGTATGTTCGCTCAAAATGAGCATGAAATACTTGCAACTGGCCAATAAGCAAATACAGTCAAAAGTTAATTCATATGTTATAGATTGAATTTACAATTATAATAATCATCAATAACCGGCATTGAACAAACTAATGCTATAATAAATGACCACTTCATCAACTGTGTCCCCCATCATAGAATAGCCGTAAACGTTATTTCATTCGGGAAATGAGTGTATTAACGCTAAAAGACGTGAGCTGTTCTGGCGTGTAATAGTGGACACATTTTGGCGAAAAACAATTGTCGGACAAGTTTGGCGGTTCTCAAATCGGACAATTGGGGATATTGAATATTATGGACACGTTTGGGGAAAATAGACATGTTTGGGGGAATCGGACACGTTTGGGGGAAAGGGCACGTTTGGGAGTGTTACATATATATTTGTGTAGGGGCCAGTTGAAAGACTACTCCAGTTGCGGGAATTTTTCGCTGCATTGAAGACCTATTGGTAACCTTTTGCTGTTGTCTGTTCTATGGTCGGGTTTTGTCTCTTTGGCACATGCCCCATTTCCATTCTCAATTTTATTTTGATATTTTGAAAATGGCTGCTTCTGCTATAGAAATGAAATAAGATAACAATAACGGTTATGCTTTCTCAGAAACAAACATTAGCTTTTCCATAAATGAAATTGCAGACAGGACAGTAAATTATTTTCTAAAAGAATTCTAAAAGAATTTCTGTATTTATCAGGGTTTACATACATGTAGGCGTTAATGTACTCATAAACAATTTTCTATACATCTTACTTTTATATATATAATGTGAATTCAGAAATTTTTAAATATGTAGTAATTGATATTATTGTTATTGTGAATCCTAAAGAGATTAATTATAAATATGAATTTAGAATACCAGTATGTGTTACTTTTGTTACTATGCTTGATTGTCTTAGAAATCATGTATAATGTTTGTGTAAACACCAGATTTTCATTAGTCTAAAAAAACATTGAACTTTCACTATTCCTAAAGGTGACAAAAATAGAACGATATGGAAATATTTTATAGAATACAGAAGCAGGTATATATATTAGCACAATTTTAAATTTGTGTAATTTTGATGGTTAAATTCTAGATACTAAAGTAGTATAAAAATATAACAGCTTTAATTATCTATAAAGTGTATTTTTATAACTTTGGATTCTCCCCCTTGGTCATATAGATATCAATACTTATTGTCACTGTTATTTGTTATGTAATGACACCTCCTAGACAAATATACACTTTAAAACTACATATTTGTAGAGAATGATATTTTACAAATTTTGTTGTAAGAAATTGCAAGTTTTGACATTTTCAACAGAATCATAGAAATAAACCACAATTTTGTTTGTCTAAAAACTTGGTATGCTTTTATTTTTATATTTTACTCTATGAAACAAAGGAAATATAGATTTACTAATTATATATCAAGAGCAAACTGCTGAATTTGAAAAACAGTTGATATTTTCTAATGTTTTTGAAAATGCATTTTGATTGATTATCTCCTTTGTACATATCAATAGACAATCAATAGTCATTGCATAAATTATCATTGTATTATGTTCATTCTTGCTGTTATTGGTTTTGCTAAATGTGATAAAGCTTTTGAAAAAGTAACACTTTGATTGTCATATAAAATATCTACAGGTTGATATTTTAAATTCCTAGATTTATTGAGCGTAATTGCTGTTTAGGCATTGTTCATACTGAATTCTAGAAAGTATTTGAACAAGAGCCCACAAATTGTATATGCTTAAATGCTGAATAACCTCTTTCACTGATAATTTCATATTTTTTATTGGACCAAGGCCTGTTTAGTTACCTAAATATGTACTTTTAAAATTTTAGAAAATTCATTTTTATTGAATTATCTCCCTTTGTACCATTGAAAATCAATATGTATTGCATCATAACTTGTAATGGTACTATGAGCATTGTTACTTTGACCTACTTTTTAAATGCTATAGTGTTTTGAAAAGAAACGCTTAATTTTGAAAATTATCTACCATTGCTAGTTTAAACTAATTAAGGAAAATTTGTAAATTTAGGCATTTTCTTGAAGATTTCTAGAAAATATGAAATGAGACCCCAGCACGATTGATATCTAAAATACATAATTAAGTATTCCAATTAAAAACAAAGTGAGTTTTCTTTATATTTTAATGGACCAAAGGCTGGATAGTTTTTAAAAATGTACTTTTATGATTTTCAGAAAATATTTTTACTGGATTATCTCCTTGGAATAATCCACAAACTGTTTCTTTAAAAATGTATGTACTGGTGAATTTCTAAAGCTAAAATACTTGATTATTCAATAAATCATCATTCTTTATCTCGTTGTTTTCCGCATTTATAAGTTTCAGGGTGTTGAATTTGGTCAATTTCATAGAAAATACTGCCTCAGACATGGAAAACTGGTTCCCGGTACATTTCAGCATCTCCAAGCTGAATGTAATGGGAACCAGATGAAATATTTTTTATGGACTTCTTTCATAATATTCTTTAAGCACACAAAGTTTGAATCGAATCTGTTGACCCCCTTGTGGACTGTTTTGCATGGTTTTATGGGAGACTGGGTGTTAATATACTTATACTACATGGTGGACAAATTTAAATTATATTATTTAAATATTTAAATTTTATTCAACAAGTTTTCTTCTTTGCAGCATTTTAAAAGACCAAACAGCCTATTCAGTTCTACCAGTGATATTTCCTTAAAATTTTGTGTGAAGGTATTTCATGATTTAAGCCACGCCCTCGTAAACTAATTCAAACTGATGTTAAAGACCAAACAGCCTATTGTTTATGCGCATCAAATAACGCAACTTGGTAGTGACACAAAAGCACTATGACGTTGTTTCTAGCCATGAGAAAACGTCAAATTATAACGTCCTATTCCGCGTTTTCACGGATTCAAACTTGGTGTACGCTTAAAAATACGTCTTCCAAGAAAAGTGGAATTAAGCGTCGCGTTGATATCTAGTGGAAATTAAACACAGGGGCGGATCCAGTCCAGGTGAGGGCGTAATGGGCGTACGCCCCTTTAAAAAAAAAAAAAAAAACAAACAAACAAACTATTGTAATCTGCTAATATTGTATTGAATATGGCAATTTATCATACTTCACAATTATTTTATGTTTTTAGCAAAAAAAGGTCCAAAAATTTTGCATCGCTACGCTCGGCGAAGATTTTATTCTACGCCCCTCTTTCAAATATCCTAGAAACGCCCTGATTAAACACAAATGGACATAAAAGATACTACACTATCTATAACCTCCGTTCTGATAAACATAATGTTAAAAATATAAATTTTGAAGTCGGCGCAAATCTCGTACGCCCGTGTAACTTTACGCTTAGAATTTGAACTTATGTGATTTTCAAAACTGAAAAGTCTTAGAAATAAATTATTTAGTCTTTCAGTCAATGTTCAGACTTTTCTACTTCGGGAAATTGAGTACTGTTCAGACAATTTGCTTGCAGTCCATTTAGCACTTTCCAGTAGCCTTTCAATCAATTAAGGGAACCATATCAACAGACGACAACCACTGAACATCAGTTTCCTGACTTAGGACAGGTGCAAACAAATGCAGCGGGTTTAAACGTTTTAATAGGCGCCAATCTTTATCCTACCCGAAACAATAGTGTAACATCACAATATAGAAAGACACACTATAAAATATCAATTGAAATGGCTTAACTCAATCAAAAGACATATTAACAAAAACAAGTGAACATACACTGAACGAATAAATTTGATCTATGACACAATGTATATACACAATTAATAAAACAAGTGGGTTAGATGTTTAACATTATCAGAAAGACAACCATAACCTTGGACAAAATGCCGCCAAATAAAATAACGTACACAGGTAAATAAAAATAATTTTGTTATAAGGTATACAAGGAGTACGGAAATAATTTTACAAAATAAATAATTTTGTTGTTCCTAGTACGAGACCAAAAGTGAAAATTTATCGTCATACTAAACACTTATCAAAGGTAATGTATATTAAAAATAGTGAGACTAGATATAACACTGAATAAGTAAACATTAAATAACAAAATACATTACAAATTGTATCAACAGGTCAAATTAACACGAAAGTACGATTTAAGAGTACTCGCAGTTACTGAAAGCTAGTTAAAAGCCAAAACAATTAATAATAAAAATCATGCATCAGAGACTTAAATCAACTAAAACACATCCCAGGGATTTAGTGTTTTAACCGTTGCAGATCAATATTGAATTTGTAGTGATATACTTTTGTTTCTCAGTGGCGGTCAACATTTACCACAACACGGTGGATAGAACGAGTGGAGCGGGATCTCCTCACACAATATTCTATCAGCTTACGAAAAAGCTATTATTGTATTACACTTAAGAGCACCCGATCTAACCTATGTTTACGGAAGGAAGCGTGCTGTTCATTTTTTAGTTTTCAATGATTGTTTTTTACGCTTTTTTCGTTTGTTTTTTTTATTTGCCATTGTATTGTCGGTTACTCTTCGACTAGTGATTTGCCATTGTGCCTTAGATACCTTCTGTCTCTTTTTAATAAGTATCATTAAGACTTATTTGTATTTTGCAATTAGCCAATTCAGTATCATATTGATTTGTTTGATATCTTTACCCTAAATTATCCTTTATCCTTTATATATTTTTTTCTAGATAACTTTGTGTATATCCTTTAATTTGTATCATTGACAATTAAAGGGGCATTAACTACGAGATATATAAAAAAATATAATATGATTTTTTTGTTCAATCATGAATGAAAGTGAAATAGTGAAATAATAATTCGCTTTTAGCAGCCAGTTTGGTTCAATTTTGTCAAAATAGGCTAAGAAACATCGCTAATGAATTATTCACTTGCAAGTGAATATTTCGACCTCATTGAATCCGTATTCATGTGACCTTCAATTTAAACCCTTAGCTATAGATGGGTTACACATGAATTAGGCGTGTTCAGTTATTAAAAGGTAAAGAATGTCAACATTGAAAGTGAAACAAGGGTAAACCATTTGATTGACTGATTCGATCCACAAAAACTCATTCTTGTACAGGTAAAAACGAGGATTAACATATATATTTAACCTATAATATGGAATCAAACAGACCTAGAAACATCCAATTGCACGAGCTCACTATCTATTTATATCTATATTTATGTTTATATCGGGTTATATGACCGTCGGCAGTCTTCGGAGGTCATCTCCATGGTTAATTAGATGGCGTCTAGACCAAAATACACACGAAATATTGATACATTTTATCGAGCCCATGCATTGTAAATTGTTTATTTGAGACTTTTTATAATTTAGATATACGTTTTAGTATGTTATAAATCAAATATGAGAACTAGAGTCAAATCGGTAAACATGAATTTGACAGCTAATGCCCCTTTAAGGATTTGTATTTACTTTTCAATGTTACTGCAAATATAATCGAAAAAAAGAATACTGTCTTTTAGATTTTCTTTATATTGTCTATTTGTACGCAAGACTTCCCTGCTAATTTATTATTATTTACTATCTAAAACGTGACGCAAAGCGGGTTCTGTCATACTTTCGTACTTCACAATTGATACTGTTAAAGGTTACATCAATGAAAAACAAGTTTTCTGTTTCTTTTGTTTTCAAATCTGGATCATAAAGATTGAACCTGAATTAACGAGCAATAGATTGTATCAGAGGTGAGGAACCTGCTACTTGTATAAAGTTTACTTTCGTCATTATAAAGTGTTAAACAGGCTATTTTATAGAAAAAAACTAGACAAAGTGATGCCCCCGCACTCCACTCTGAAGTAATTGTATTATAACAAAATCAATGTAGGACTTTCTTTGAGATATTATTGTGTCTGGGAGACACAAATGATGCCCCCGCAGATGGAAAGTATTTCAAAATACAACAAAGTTCAACTATCTCCCAAAGGAGCAAATATTAACAAAAAACAAAACACTGACCACATTCCCCCATTTAATATATGTACAAACACCCAGCAAAGTGGAAACTTCCTAGCATTTAAACTGTAGGAGGAGTTATGTGGAATAACTATATACCCATAATGGGACGGACGGACGGACAGGGGTAAAACAATATGCCCCCAACTTTTAGTTGCGGGGGCATAAAAACAATATTTGACATGTGTACTTGATTGATTCTTTCATGTGAAATAAGTACTGCAATGGTGTATCAGGAAATGTTCGCCAGTGTTTTTTGTGGTATTCGATATATTTATGGTAGTATTGTGTTTCCTATCATGATTTTCTTGATAGAGGATTGCTGCTCACAAGGAAGCTATTAAACTAAGAGTTCCAAATGGTGAAGTTGAAATCATCCCTTCGTAAATTTTACAGACGCAATCACGAGTTGGTTGACCGTTATGGAATAACCGTTTCACAGATGATATCGGATATGTTCCTTATGTCGTAACTACAATACCCTTCCCTTTTCACGAATGTGATATACCGAATTAGACTATTTACCGGATTTGTAATAACATAAGCAACACGACGGGTGCCACATGTGGAGCAGGATCTGCTTACCCTTCCGGAGCACCTGAGATCACCCCAGTTTTTGGTGGGGTTCGTGTTGCTAGTCTTTAGTTTTCTATGTTGTGTCATCTGTATTATTATTTGTCTGTTTGTCTTTTTATTTTTGGCCATGGCGTTGTCAGTTTGTTTTCGATCTATGAGTTTGACTGTCCCTCTGGTATCTTTCGTCCCTCTTTTAAGGAGAAATGTACTCAAACGTGAAAATTTCACTGCTCATTTGAATGTTATATACAATGCAATCATACACGAATATTAACACGACGAACATTTAAGTGACACCTCTAATGGTATATATTCAAATTTTAACTACGGGTTTGAAATAAATGTAATAAGCATTATCAACGTAGTAAAGAATGACGCAATTTGCTCCGTTTGGAAAGCTTTATGGACTTACCAGTGTTACGAATGGTTGAAGGAAAATTTCAAGAAAAATACATAATTAGAGGCTCTCAAGAGCCTGTGTCGCTCACCTGATTCTACTTTGGTTTTGGAAATCATGTAAAAATAAATTAAAATAATAACAGATACCCTAATAATGATTGAGGCCAAATTAGGTTTAATATTGGTCCCGTAATTTAATCAAAAGCAGAAGACTTTTGTAAAGTTTACAGCAATTACCAATAAATTCATTGACATTGTACAAAATGACTTTATAAGGACAATAACTCAAACAAGATGTCAATTGACAATTTTGCTCATGTTGACTTATGTGTAGATCTTCTTTTTTTTTTATATTTTTACAGTTTACAGTATATCTCAATCTATAAAGATACATGTATTAAGGTCTTCATCATCACCTCATAAGGAACATTTATGCCATGTTAGATTTCATTCCATTCAGTGCTCCTCTAGAAAAAGCATTTGTATGTATTTCCTATAGGGTCTTATGTTAAACTAAGTCCCCTGCTGGCGGCCATCTTGGATGATGGTTCGGCTACAAAGTAAATACACTTGGTCAGCACCTCATTTGGAACATTCATGCCATGTTTGGTTTCATTCTATTCAGTGGTTCTCTAGAAGAAAACATTTGTATGTATTTCCCGTAGGGGCCTATGTTAAACTTACTCCCTCTGCTGGCAGCCATCTTGGATGACAAATCAGCTACAAAGTAAAAACACTTGGTCAGCACCACAAAAGAAACATTCATATCATGTTTGGTTTTAATCCATTAATCGGTTTGCTAGAAAGGTAGGCCCTTATAGCTTGTTGTTCGGTGTGAGCCAAGGCTCCGTGTTGAAGACCGTACTTTGACCTATAATGGTTTACTTTTATAAATTTTGACTTAGATGGAGAGTTGTCTCATTGGCACTCATACCACATCTTCTAATATCTATTTGTATATATTTCATATAGGGTTCTTTGTCAAACTAAGTCCCCGTTGGCAGTCATCTTGGTTGATGGATTTGCTACAAAGTAACAACACTTGGTCAGCACCTCATAAGAAACATTCATGCCATGTTTGGTTTCATTCCATTCAGTGGTTCTTCAAAAGAAGACATTGGTATGTATTGTCCATAGGATCCTTTGCTAAAATAAGTTCCCCGCTAGAAGCCATCTTCCCTGGATGATTGATTGGCTACAAAGTGACAACACTTGGCCAGCACCTCATTATGAACATTCATGCCATGTTTGGTTTCATTCCATTCAGTGGTTCTCTAAAAGAAAACATTTGTATGTATTTCCCATAGGGTCCTATGTTAAACTTACTCCCTCTGCTGGCAGCCATCTTGGATGACAAATCAGCTACAAAGTAACAACACTTGGTCAGCACCTCAAAAGAAACATTCATACCATGTTTGGTTTTAATCCATTAAGCGGTTTTCTAGAAGTAGGCCCTTTATAGCTTGCTGTTCGGTGTGAGCCAAGGCTCCGTGTTGAAGACCGTACTTTGACCTATAATGGTTTACTTTTATAAATTTTGACTTGGATGGAGAGTTGTCTCATTGGTACTCATACCACATCTTCTTATATCTATTTGTATATATTTCATCTAGGGTCCTTTGTTAAACTAAGTCCCCCGTTGACAGCCATCTTGGTTGATGGATTTGCTAAAAAAGTAACAACACTTGGTCAGCAACTCATAAGAAACACTCATGCCATGTTTTATTCCTTTCCATTCAGTGGTTCTTTAAAAGAAGACATTTGTATGTTTTTCCCATAGGGTCCTATGTTAAACTAAGTCCCTCTCTGGCGGCCGTCTTGGATGATGGATCGGCTTCAAAGTAACAACACTAGGCCAACACCTCATTATGAACATTCATGCCATGTTTGGTTTCATTCCATTCAGTGGTTCTCTCAAAGAAAATATTTGCATGTATTTCCCATAGGGTCCTATGTTTAACAAAGTCCTCATTGGCGGCCATCTTGGATGATCGATCGCCTACAAAGTTACAACACTTGGTCAGCACCTCATAAGAAACATTCATGCTATGTTTAATTCCATTCCATTCAGTGGTTCTCTAAAAGAAGACATTTGTATGTATTTCCCATAGGGTCCTATGTTAAACTTAGTCCCTCTCTGGTGGCCATCTTGGATGATGGATCGGCTTCAAAGTAACAACACTTGGCCAGCACCTCATAAGGAACATTCATGCCATGTTTGGTTTCATTCCATTCAGTTGTTCTCTAAAAGAAAACATTTGCATGTATTTCCCATAGGGACCTTTGTTAAACTAAGTCCCTCTCTGGTGGCCATCTTGGATGATGGATCGGCTTCAAAGTAACAACACTTGGTCAGCACCTCATAAGGAACATTCATGCCATGTTTGGTTTCATTCCATTCGGTGGTTTTATAAAAGAAGACATTTGTATGTATTGTCCATAGGGTCCTATGTTAAACAAAGTCCCCCGCTGGCGGCCATCTTGGATGATGGATCGGCTTCAAAGTAACAACACTTGGTCAGCACTTCATAAGGTACATTCATGCCATGTTTGGTTTCATTCCATTCAGTGGTTCTCTAGAAGAAGTTCAAAATGTAAAAATTTAACGACGACGGACGACGGACGCCAAGTGATGAGAAAAGCTCACTTGACCCTTCGGGCCAGGTGAGTTAAAAAGGAGACATTATAACCTTAAAACATCTTTTAATTAGTTTAAGTGACGTGTAAGGAAATTTCTCCTCAAAATATTAAAAGATATGTACGAAACATGTCAAAATAAACTATAATTCATGGCAACATTCTTAAATGTTTTTTTTCTCCAAAATTTAAAACAGTAGTAATCACAAGCAGAAATAAAATACATTTACCTTACATTAGCAATGATATCGGTAAGTAAAATTAGCACAACTGTGACCATACCCATAGTTTAAGTGTTCGTGTACAAAAAACAACAAAACTAGGCAACACAAAATTGCGGAATTATAAGTTACAAAAACTAAGATAACCTTCGCACTTACTTTACATAAGACAATATTGACTTTCTTGTATTGCAAAGATAATATCAAACAATATACTTTAAAAAGTTTCTGAACTGATTGATGTATTACCTCTTTCGATGTTTAAGAATTATTGTAAATGAAGATATTTATGATTGATACGCTATCAGGGTTTTTGTATTTTGTACTTCCTTATGATGGCAAAATACATGTTTTCACACAAATTCCTTAGGGTGTGGATAACGGAAGGCTTTGATTGCATAGAGCGGGTAACTCTCTCTCTTCACGAGGCACCGAAAGCGACCCCCTTATTATGTAAACATCCCGCACCAAATGCAATACATCAACGGATTTGTTCCTGTCATGAGCGACACGTCTGGTTCATTAATTTAGTAAACAAGAACAGCTCAATTATATATCTATGTTATATTCTTTAGCCAAACTCATATTGCCCTTCATCGATTTTAAAATTAAATTTTATTTTCAAAAAGCTCCATTTGATGTCGAAAGTGACTCACTCTTAAATATTTATACAAGAAGTACCATATGGGGGAACTCCTGGTCAGTTTTTTGTTTACTAAAACCACGATTCCCGACCGTCATGGTTATTTAGGAGAGACATCAATATATTTAGATGGAAAAAATTATATCTCTGCTAAAATCACATATGTTTCATAACTCTACTTGAGTTCTTCTGAGTTTTTTTCACCAAATTAGAAATTTCTTCGTATTGTATCAAATTCTTCCTTTGACATACAACGTAATAGCAGTACTACTTATCATGATGCTCAAGATGGACAGACATTGCTGTTTTCTTCTCATATAAAATGGAATAAAAATGCAATAAGCTAAGATGTTTTATGTCAAGTAAAATGAATTATACATAATATATGGTAAGCAGCACTCTCAAATTTACATCGGTTTTGACATTTTGATTATAAACGGTGACCAGTATTCATTATTGTTGTCAACTCAAGTAAATATCAAATGGTCTGTCAACAATAACAACGCGTACATAATACAATGATATATAAAATATAAGCAGAATTATCTTTATGATGTGTATGTATTAAATGTAAATCATAGAGTTTTTTTTTTTTTTTTTTTGCTAGAACACAAATGAAAAGACATATATTATGAATAGAAAATCTATCTATTCCTCTAATGTTCATTTCGGAATAAATCGATACCAATGTTCTCTTATTTATACTTTTGAAGGAGTTAGATGTATATATATATGTAAATAAAATCATCACAGATAAGTGCAAGTTGTTTTTTAACGTAAAAGAACAGAAATAAACGGAAATAATGGGGATTTATGAAACCCTCATTCATTTGGTGGTTCAGGAGACAATAAACGGACGAAGTAGAACTGTCCCCTCTGCCACATATCTCTACCCTACCGGCTCTATAGTGGAGGGTATTAAATAATTTCCTAGGGTTCACTCTTGTCATCGAGAGGAATCCCCTCCACTTCTGGTATCAGAAGAGAGGTGTCATCTCCGCAGTACACGTAATTCAGGTTGTTTGCATATAAAAAATCGGAGAGACTGTTGTTTTGCAGAGGTTTGTGTAAACAGAGGGGGTTCTCCGTCCAGTCCACTCTTGCACGTAGGAGGGATATTTTGACACTTATGTTATCATAGGGTCCCCGATATGCTCTTTTCAATCCTTTGGCTATCGGGTTGTTTGTCTCCCTGGAACTGGTACTGAGAACATTTGGAGAAAAGATTAATTTTAAAGTGCCGATTAATTGATGAAAAGACATTAGCAGTGTATGATTGATTTTTAATTTGTCGTCGTTGATAATACATTAGCAGTTTATAATTGACTTTTGACTTTCTCGTTGTTTTTATTAGACTAAATATTTTTATGAATCTATAACTTTAAATTAAAGCTCATATTTTGGTTATACAAAAACCTGGGAAGTCGCAGATCCTTTAGTGGGCGGTTCAGGGAGACAATAAACGGACTTAGAATTGTCCCCTCTGGCACATATCTCTACCCTACCGGCTCTATAGTGGAAGGTATTAAATAATTTCCTAGGGTTCACTCTTGTCATCGAGAGAATTCCTCCACTTCTGGTATCAGAAGGAGGTGTCATATCCGACGTACACGTAGTTCAGGTTGTTTGCATATAAAAATCGGAGAGGCTGTTGTTTTGCAGAGGTTTGTGTAAACACAAGGGGTTCTCCGTCCAGTCCACTCTTGTAGGAGGGATATTTTGACACTTATGTTATCATAGGGTCCCCGATATGCTCTTTTCAATCCTTTGGCTATCGGGTTGTTTGTCTCCTGGAACTGGTAAAACATTTTATCTGCGGCCTATCAAGTATCCACACATACATATTTTTGTACATATACTTGTTGCATTATTAGTAATAAATATTCTGTATTCTTTCTACACTTTGTATTGTTGGTTTTTCAGCGCCAGTGGTTCGTTTATTAATGGAAACTAGCAACACAAAACAAATAATACATAGTAAAAAAAAAAAACAAAATGAATAGGAAAGAAATGAGAATGAGATCCATAACGTTTAGCTATTAAAAGATAAACTATCATATATTTGCGGCAAACATGGCTTCCTTTTACCTACATTTTAATCAGTCTTATCATTTAATCTTTTCTATGCAAGTTCGTATTATCGCATTATCGGAAGTAATATACCAGAGGACTAACAATCCTCATTATGGAACACCTCTCCATAGAAAAAAGAAGACAACTTGATTCAGTAACCGGGAACTGCGGCACATTAAAGTTGCGATGACGAAACTTATGGTATAAGTCTGTTATCTAGTTCCACCTGCAACTCCGTGAATGTGATCAATATGTTGTATACACTTGGCCTACATATAGCCATTGTCATTGTAATTATACATCACTTACGATTTAGAATGTTTCCTTAAATGACTCTCTACCTTTTATACAAAATGATACATCAAATTCACGCAGCCATATTCTCTTACACTTTCAAATCTTAAATCTGTATACGAAATATGTTTGGAAACCCCTGTTACTACTATGCATTTTAATCATAACAATGTACATCTATTATCTCTATTATCTTTAATATTGACTACCAAAGATGTCAAACAGTTTGCATCAATAAAGATGTAAAGGTATGGTCGAAATACCGTTGCCAAATAAAATTGAAACGAGGAATGTGTCAAAGAGACAACAACCCGACCAATCAGCAGAAAACAGCCAAAATCCATAAATTTTTACAAACTGATGGAATCAGTCGAGACTTATACCATCAAATCGCGAAAAACAAGGCGTAACTACTCTTTCTTAGTTTTTCGGGCTTTGAGGTCGTTAAAAATAGGAGGACAAAACATGTAGTGGGTCTATGGGTACTCGTGACATAGAACAATAATTCCTTTATCATCTATCTTTATCAAGGAATTCTAAAGCAAAAACGTTATTATTTTGACATTATCTGCGGAATCTGAACAAAGTAGACTTTTAATGGAGGTAGACCGAGTGTTTAGCAATATTCGGTTCTTTGAATATAGGTTGACAACTCATATGAGCCAAAAATATACTCCAAAGACACTTTCGAAGGAAAAATTCCAGAACAAGCATAAATATGTTTTCAATCCTTTCAAATTTCAACCATATATTTATTATAAGGTTTTCAATCACTCTACTAATTGGTAAACTTAATGTCATCTCTTTGAAAAATTTACAGACGCCATTATGAATAAGTCATTACCTCACGTCAGTCCTTTTTTCCTCGATTGTGACATAACTTAATGCGACTAGTCACGAGATTTGTACTTACATGAGCAACACCATGGGTGCCAAATGTCGAACAAAAAGTATATAACAACAATACCGAACTCCAAGGCAAATTAAAAAAGAGTAAGTCTATCAAACTGACAAAATCATACGCTATCAATCAACGGAACAGTTTTCGAACAGAAGCTTCTTATCCTTATGGAATACCTTAGTTCGACTCTGCGTTTAGTATAGTTCAATCTTTCGTTTTCTAAGCAATGTGTTGAAATTGTTGTTTGAACGTTTGTCTGTTTTATGTTTTCCCATGGTGTTTTCTGTTTTAATTGGAAATACTATTTTCGAATGCTACCTTTGTTTCCTCTCTTTGTCTCTTCTGGTATTTACTAAAAAGGATGAGTTTTAATTCTAGAACAATTAAATTCCCAAAAAATTTTTTTTTTGTTTTAATTTCAATATTCCAGTTCGACGTTAATTTATGTTGTAAGAGAATATGGGGCCTTACGCACATTTTATCATTTATACGGATTGTTGACTAAGAAACTAAGGTTCCAACTTCCACAGGGAATGTTGACCTTAGATGGATTCGGCTATTATTTTCTGTCACTTTTTGGTCATAGATTACTTTACGTGTATCTGTACTTATGCATCCCTTTTGTTTTCAAATATATCACTTTGGGTTTTTATGATGAAGGCAAATATATAAAAGGGCTTGGGACGCATACAATTAATAAAGTGTTCTTTTCATTTTAAGCATAACTGATGAGTCGTTTATAGACAATTACTCGTCTGTAGTATACAATTATAAGCCGGGTATCTTTAATGAGTTTTATGATTTCAAAAATATATATTTCTTCAGAAACTAAATCAACGTCTGACCAGTCAACATAGATAGAGCCTAGGTAAGAAAGTAATTAGAATTTGATATAAAAGTCAAATAATGTGTTGCCTATGTACTCTTTGGTAGGAGTATTGTGTTACTAATATATGTTGTCCCATCATTTCATCCATAAGACATCAAGGCATATCGGGTATCTTCCGTTCACCATAATATTAAAAAGTATGACAAAAATATCGAACTCTTATGCAGATTCAAAAGGGAAGTTCATAAAACTGACAAAATCAAACCATATAAATGAATGGAACAAGTGAAAGACTACTGCCATATTCCTAACTTGGTGCAGGCATTTCCCGAAGAAAATAGTGAGTTAAGCCTGATTGTACAGCTAGCTACAACAGCAAAAACAATCTTGAAATGAACTAATGATTTGGAGAGAAGAGTAACATTCGTGTGTGAGACTTTACATCTAAATAAAGAAAATAATGTATTATCAATTTATTACGACTGCTTTTACAAATACAGAATATTTTTTCCGTTTGATTCAATGTCTTATTTCTTAGATTTGTTAAGAAATTAACAGTAGATTTACTAATTTTCTTTTGTAGCAAGAAACCGAGTTCGTTCCAGCAACTGAATATTCTTAATGCAAATATTTAATTTCAGAATGTTATCATTGGAGTTTTTTGGGGGAAAATTAGGTTTTCACATTTGTAATCTAAACACAATTTGAAATTATTTTTAATAACTTGTGGCTTTAGAAAAGCCCCGTGATTCATTCATTTTATTGTTTTCTTACAATGGCATGACATTTACTTGATTTTGGAAAAACATGAAAAACAAAACCATCTAACTTAAATAGTACTTCTGATTCTTTCTCTTTTCTCACGAAAATCTAGTTATTAACTAATGTGGTTTTAGTGTATAAATGTAAGTTACAGATCGAGATTGCTTTTCGCTTTCAAAACCTAGTTTTCGTGGTTTTAAGCCTGCTGAATTATTCAGCAAAGAGGTGCAATATCAGTGCAAGTACAAGTAGCGCAAAATGAATTCGGTGCGTTCGAAGTGCTTTTAGGATTAATCTTCACATGGATCGCTCTAACCTACAATTTTGAAAGCCATGGATGTATACATAGAAATAAACTCGTTAAAAGATGTTTCTGGATTTGCTTCAGCAGGAACGCTAAAACTCAAATATTTCAAAGTTAATGATGTATACATACTCGAGAATTTAAGGATCCATATCACCAAAAGTGACCAAAACCGAATAGTCAAACTCAACTTAGGTCAACCTTGCATGTGATATACAATATGTCTATTACAGTATGAACGAGTACGAATCAGTTGTTGTAAAAGAGGTTGTAAAAGTAGACGGCAAAACAGGAGGAAAAATCTCTCCATCCGACAACATCCAGATCAAAGGTAAAGATGCATATATAATATATCATTTTTGCAAAACGTATTCCAAAACGTATTAACAGAATTAACGAACTCCAAAATAAATCCGGAAAGTGTCATATTCCTGACTTGGTATGGGTATTTTCATAAACAAGTGGTATAACTAATTAGCACCACTTGATAAACTTTTATGTCTTTATGCTACTGAAGATCATTTATCGATTTGTTGTCATGGCGACATTTAGAAAATTCATTATTTTGACTAAAAAATCAAACTAAGTAGTATTTCTTCCGACGCACTCACTCGCCAAAATATTGAACAATATCATTGTAAAAAATTCGATAATCTATACATACCTGGCTTTATTATTTTGTGTCTGTGTTACTTTATACTGAGTGTAAGTTTTAATGGAAAAGGTGTGATTTATGCAGAGCAAGACCAACGTAGCTCATTAGAGGTTCTCACCCTACGATTACACTTGGTTTATCAATGATATGCGACAGTTTTTACCTGAACATATAATTTAGTTTTCTTGTCCATAATTCAAATTTATTTCAACAATTTATCATCTGGTTAGCCTTTTCCAGTGTCATTTTTGACTACTTTTATCCATTTTATGATATTTTAGGTATAAGTGAACACAATGGACAACAGAGACCCGACAGAGAAACAGCTGAATATGTGAATTTAGTTATTTGAAGAAAATAAATATTTCAAATCAATCGACATTTGTATGTCTTGACGATGCTTTATAATTGTGCATTACTTTTGATGGAATATTGTTAGAATTTTAAAATCATTAAATAACTGTAATGCGCATCTTTCATTTTTTACACTTTATTTAACTTTCTCCTAAATATTTTAATATGACCTTGGGTAAATGAACAGAAAAAGGCCACATGAGGGGGATTATATGTTTGACACAGTATTACTTGATTGACTGTAATATAAATAAACATTTACTTTTAATATTGGTAGGTCCTATAGTTGTTCTTGACATTGTTCTAGAATACAACACGAAATTATTTGCAGCATCCGCATGCATCTAGGTTTCTAAGTATACATTTTATATATTCCATTTTGAATATATTGAACTATTTATCTTAGACTCCTTCTTTTTCCAATATTATTAATATTTTCCTGTAAATTCAAATTGTTTTTATATCACAACTATACAATAGCATTTAACGGTACTAATTTTACAGTACCAAATGCGCTTTTCGATAATTAATGTATCCATTTAATTAAATGCGGTTTGAGGTAATATACTGTTTGTGTGTGTGTGTGTGTGTGTGTGTGTGTGTATTTATTGACGTGTTCTTTCATATCAGTAACTCTTATTGAAATAAAATGCCTACATGTATATTGTTTTGCAAGACAAAAGCTACTGAATTACAAGAAACATTAAAAGACAATATAACTATATGTATGTAAGCCTCAAATCTATGTCCAGCCTCAAACCTGTGTCCTTTCCTCAGATCTGTGCCCTATTCTATATTGTGTCACAGACATCATTAATACATGGTTCTCAAGTTTGCGTCCTTTTCAACCTTTTGAGGTTTGCAATCTGTCCTGTATGTTAACGTCAGAAGGATTAAAATTATGGAAGAAATATAATTGTTGTCAAAGACATCAATATACAACCTTTATATTCGAATTAAATCTGCATCTGCAACTTTCGGGGCTAAATATAAACTTTTCTAAAACACGGGCAGTTTGGATTGGGAGTACAAAATACTGTAGTGACATACTTTGTCCAAACAGAAATTTATCCTGGGATACAACATCATTTAAGTTATTGGGTATTAATTCTGATGTTTATCTTGATAAAATTATTGTCCCCGAGTAACGCGTTGCGGGGACATGGAAATACCGGGCGTCCGTCCGTGCGTCCTTATGTCCGTCCGTGTGTCCGTTCGTCTGTCCGTCCGGTCTTGTCAGCGCTGTCACAAGTACAATTCTTACCGGATTTTTATAGAACTTATACTATAGGTTAATATCAGCAATACCTCGGACAAGTTCTATAATGGTGGACGATCGACTTTTTAAGAGATATGCCCTTGGAAATCTTAAATTTATGGAAAATGGCCTCGTTAGCGCTCTCACGGTTACAATTCTTGCCAGATTTTTATAAAACGTATTCTATAGGTTAATGTCAGCAATATCTCGGACAAGTTCTATAATGGTGGACGATCGACTTTATAAAAATTATGCCCTTGGAAATATAAAATATGTGCAACGCGAGGACACTGAAACTCTGTTCTTTTATTAAGATTAATTATAATGAGAGAGTTTTGCAAATAAAAATCTAATTAAGATTTGGTCAAAAGAAATCTTACAGTAATAGGGAAATTACAGTTGTGAAAACTCTGATTTTATCAGTCATTAATCACCTTATAATAACATTGTCAAATCCAAATCAAGAACTTTTAAAAATGTTAATGAGCTTATTTTTACATTTATTTGGAATTAACCTGTTCATAGAGCCAAGAAGGAGCTGTTGCAAAGGATTACAGTGAAGGTGGATTGAAAATGATCAACCTTAGCTCGTTCATCACAGCCCTCCAATCTACATGGGTTAGAAAACTTTTTCAATCTGACAAAAATGGAAAAATGTTTTTTTCCATATAAGAAATCAAGAAAAATAATTTAAATTTAGAAAGGGTTATCTGTCGTACATCAAAGGAAATATGAAAATAAAATTTGGCATGATGTTATCCATGCATGGAACACTATTGTTTAAAAGATCAAAAGAATACGTGGGAATGTTTTTGTCATGCCCACTGTGGGTGAATAATTGTATAAAATAGAGAAAATACATGTATTCTATAACATTGGTTCAATAAAGGTATATTTTCATCAATGACATTGTATCAGATGCTGGAAAAATTCTCAGTATGGAGATTAATTTTCAAATTACCTTTCATAGTCACAAAAAAACCAAACCGCAGTGGTTACAATAAAGAATAAATCAGCATATTTTAGGTACATGTACCAATAAATTTTTGAGTCATAGTGATATCTAAATGTCCCCATACGGTTCCCACAATAACATGAGTCGATACAAAATGTTAAGTTCTACATTTCCTGAATTCTAGCAATATTCAAATGTAATCAGTCGATTTAAAAAGTCTCTCTAAAGCTACAAGACGAAATTTTGCATAAGGTCGGTGTAACTCCTGAACTGTAAGTCATAGTGACAATCGATATATAAATGTCCCCATACGGTTTCCCACAATAACATGAGTCGATACAAAATGTTAATTTTAAGATATTCCTGAATTTTGGCAATATTCAACTGTTATCAGTCGATTTTAAAAAGTCTCCTCTAAAGTTACAAGACGAAATTTTTGGCAATAGACGACCTAATGTTGATAAGATGGCAAACATGGCCAGATTTTAAATTCTATGGAACTATTTGCCCAAATTGTAACTTTACCTGTAAGATATTATATAATGTATGGCAGGTATTTTACAATCGATGTGCATTTTTCTAATCTGATAATTTTATATTATCAGATGGTCAATTAAAAACACTTCTCCTCAGCATGACTAAACTTTTTAAATTTAAGAGAATCAATTAAAAAATCAATGTTGAAACAACTTTGTCAGAAATTAAATCTTTTAAATTTAGGGCTCAATTGGTCAATTTTATCACAATGATAGATAACAGGTAAGATAATATACTTAAATTATTGCGTTTATCAGTCATATTTTGAATGAAATGAAAAAGTGCTTACAGAGTATTTTACATCCATAATCGAAGTCACGATTAAAAAAGGCTAGAAGTTTCAGCAGGAAGATGAAAATATTATTATCAATAAGATATAACACTAGACCAGCTTATTTAGTTAAATGCTTTTGTTAAAACCCTTTTCTTAATATTCGAGAAACTGTTAGTCCCTATGTAGAGGTTTGAAAAGTAAAAATTACCCACAGCTCTGACCCTTACTCCTAGACGGAAATAGGTCAAAGAAACATTTGAAATATATCTCTTTTACACCCTTCTTCTCATAGTTCCCGCTTCAAGACTCTCACTTCATGACTCTTGTTTCTCTTATCCATGTCGAAAAATCTATTTTAGTCTACCCCTATTTTACCCCCATCCTCCCTTTTCCTTCCTTGGTTTCCATCCCATAACTCCCAATTCATGCCTCTCAGTATTAGGTACCTTTATCCTTGTATACATAGTTCAACACACATAAACTTTTCAACGGCCTCAACATATGCAGATTTTTTTAATTTATCATGTTTTATTGAAATCTGTACATCTGTTAGTTGGAAAACATCAAGTACCGGTACCTTATCCCGGCCTCGTTGACATTAGTGAAAAAGCTGTTTTATTTTTAGTAATATAATTACAATTTTCATACTTGAAAAATTATATACAATGTCAGTAATATCAAATAAAAAGCGTACCATGAAGATTATCAAACATATAATTATCTTATATAATAAATGCACAAAAGTAATGAAAACATAGAGTTTTGTTGTTTTAGTAGTAAAATATAAAGAAATATATTTTAGATTTTTAGCAATTAAATAATTAAAAAATATATATATATATTTTACATTTTTAGCAATCAAATAATAAAAAATAATAATAAAAAAAAAAAAAAAAAAAAATAAAAAAGTAATCAAGAAGAATTTGAAAGAAATTTAAAGTTGTTTTGTTTGTTTTGGTTTTTATTTGCACAGATGAATTATATAGTAATTTCTCATATAAGAGCTAATATATCATATGACAATTCTAATTCTACTAATTTATGTACACATACACATTGTAAAAAAACTGATCACTCACTAAAAAGTTACGCGGGGACAATAGTTTTATCAAGATAAACATCAGAATTAATACCCAATAACTTAAATGATGTTGTACCCCAGGATAAATTTATGTTTGGACAAAGTATATCACTACAGTATTTTGTACTCCCAATCCAAACTGCCTGTGTTTTAGAAAAGTTTATATTTAGCCCCGAAAGTTGCAGATGCATATTTAATTCGAATATAAAGGTTGTATATTAATGTCTTTTACAACAATTATATTTCTTCCATAATTTTAATCCTTCTGACGTCAACATACAGGACAGATTGCAAACCTCAAAAGGTTGAAAAGGACGCAAACTTGAGAACCATGTATTAATGATGTCTATGACACAATCTAGAATAGGGCACAGATCTGAGGAAAGGACATAGGTTTGAGGCTGGACATAGATTTGAGGCTTACATACATATAGTTATATTGTCTTTACTGCTGTTTCTTGTAATTCAGTACTTTTTGTCTTGCAAAACACTATACATAAAGGCATTTTATTTCTATAAAAATAATGATATGAAAGAACACGTCAATAAACACACACACACACACACACACACACACACACACACACACACACACACACACACACACAGACACAGACACACACACACACACACACACACACACACACACACACACACACACACACACACACACACACACAGAGTATATTACCTCATACCGCATTTAATTAAATGGATACATTAATTATCGAAAAGCGCATTTGGTACAGTAAAATTAGTACCGTTAAATGCTATTGTATAGTTGTGATCTAAAAATTAATTTGAATTTAAAGGAAAACATTAATAATATTGGAAAAAGAAGGAGTCTAAGATAAATAGTTCAATATATTCAAAATGAAATATATAAATGTATACTTAGAAACCTAGATGCATACGGATGTTGCAAATAAGTTTCGTGTTGTATTCTAGAACAATGTCAAGAACAAATATAGGACCTACCAATATTAAAAGTAAATGTTTATTTATATTACAGTCAGTCAAGTAATACTGTGTCAAACATATAATCGCCGTCATGTGGCTTTTTTTCTGTTCATTCTACTCAAGGTCATATTAAAATATTTAGTAGAAAGTTAAATAAAGTGTAAAAATGAAAGATGCGCATTACAGCTAATTAAATTGATTTTGAAATTCTAACAATATTCCATCAAAAGTAATGCACAATTATAAAGCACCGTCAAGACATACAAATGTCAATTGATTTGAAATATTTATTTTCTTCTGGCTAAATTCACATATTCAGCTGTTTCTCTGTCGGGTCTCTGTTGTGCATTGTGTTCACTTATACCTAAAATATCATAAAATGGATAAAAGGAATCGCAATCATGAGTCAAAATTGACACTGGAAAAGGCTAACTAGATGATCAATTGTTGAAATAAGTTTGAATTATGGACAAGAAAAAATATCATATGTGCAGGTAAAACTGTCGAATATCATTGGTAAACCATGTGTAATCGTAAGGTGAGAACCTCCAATGAGCTACGTTGATCTTGCTCTGCATAAATCACACATTTTCCATTTAAAACTTACACTCAGTATAAAGTAACACAGCCACAAAATAATAAAGCCAGGTATGTATAGATTATCGGGGTTTCTTCACAATGATATTGTTCAATATTTTAGCGAGTGAGTGCATCGGAAGAAAACTACTTAGTTTGATTTTTTAGTCAAAATATTGAATTTTCTAAAAGTCGCCATGGCAAAAATCGGTAAATGGTCTTTAGTAGCATAAAGAGATAAAAGTTTATCAAATGGTGCTAATTAGTTATACCACTTGTTTATGAAAATGCCTATACCAAGTCAGGAATATGACACTTTCTGGATTTATTGTGGAATTCGTTATTTCTGTTAATACGTTTTGGAATACGTTTTGTCAAAATGATATATTATGTATGTATATATACCATTGATCTGGATGGTGTCATATGGAGAGGTTTGTCCTCCTGTTTTGTCGTCTACTTTACAACCTCTTTACAACAACTGATTCGTACTCGTTCATACTGTAATAGACATATTGTATATCACATGCAAGGTTGACTTTAGTTGATTTTGACTATTCGGTTTTGTCTCTTTTAGTGATATGGAT
The DNA here is from genome assembly GCA_017311375.1 of Mytilus coruscus. Taxonomy (NCBI): domain Eukaryota; kingdom Metazoa; phylum Mollusca; class Bivalvia; order Mytilida; family Mytilidae; genus Mytilus; species Mytilus coruscus. The sequence goes on from CM029607.1 coordinate 67,201,020, forward strand.
CCTTAAGTTCTCGAGTATGTATACATCATTAACTTTAAAATATTTGAATTTTAGCGTTCCTGCTGAAGCAAATCCAGAAACATCTTTTAACGAGTTTATTTCTATGTATACATCCATGGCTTTCAAAATTGTAGGTTAGAGTGATCCATGTGAAGATTAATCCTAACAAGAGGGTCTCAAGAGCCTGACTCGCTCACCTGTAATTTTTACTTAAGTCATTCATCAATGATTATTTTTGCTTTTAATATATATTAATGAGTGACTTAAAAATTCCATTGAGATGTTATTTGTATCTGTCATATTTTCTTCAAAAGCAAAGAAATACATTTTACCCTATGTTCCATTTTAGCCATAGTGGCTATGTTTCTTGACGTACATTAATAATATTCAAGATAATAACCAAAACTGCAAAATTCCTTAAAATTACCAATTTAGAGGCAGCAACCCAACAATGGACTGTTAGAGTTGTCTGAAAATTTCATGGCTGATAGAACTTGGCCTAATGAACATTTTAACCTCTCATCAGATTTGCTCTAATTGCTTAAGTGTTTGAGATATTTTTAGCCAAAACTGCATTTTACCCTATGTTCTAATTCTAGCCATGGCGGCCATGTTTTTGACAAAACAGAAAATAAAACACAATCTTTATCCTAGATACCATAAGGATCATTCAGCTTAAGTTTGGTTGGAATTGGTTCAGTAGTTTCAGAGGAGAAGATTTTAAAAGTTAGAAAATGATAACCAAATTGTGTAAAATTGTCCTCAAAGGGCAATACTCCTTAAGGGTCAATTGACAATTTTGGTTATATAAACTTATTTATAGATCTTAATTTACTGAACATATTTGCTATTTACAGTTTGTCTTTATCATTAATTCTATTCAAGATAATAACCAAAAACTGCAAAATTTCATTAAAATTACCAATTTAGTGGCAGTAACCCAACAATGGGTTATTAGATTCATCTGAAAATTTCAGGGCTGATAGAACTTTACCTTATGAACACTTTTACTCCAGTCAGATTTGCTCTTACTGCTTTGGTTTTGAGATATAAGCCAAAACTGTATTTTACCCTATGTTCTATTTTTAGCCTTGGCGGCCATGTTTTTGACGAAACAGAAAATTAAACACAAACCTTATTTTTGATACCCTAAGGATCATTCAGCTTAAGTTTGGTTGGAAATGGTTCAGTAGTTTCAGAGGAGAAGATGTTTGAAATAGTTTACACCAGACGGACGACGACGACGGACGACGACGGACGCCAAGTGATGGCTAAAGCTCACCGTTCCTTCGGAACGGTGAGCTAAAAGCACTTCGAACGCACCGAATTCATTTTGCGCTACTTGTACTTGCACTGATATTGTGCATTATCCGGTTGATATAGATTTGATTTATTGATAGCTGCTCAATGCATTGTGTTTCATTAAGATCGATCAGGAACATCTCAATATTTGTCCTTAAAAATTGTTCCTGTTCTTTTTCATTCATATCGTTTTTTCTTCGATCAAGGCTTACATCAATGTATAAAGATTGGTTTCCATTATCTTTTGAAAATGTAACGGATGACAAGGATCACCTCTTTGCTGAATAATTCAGCAGGCTTAAAACCACGAAAACTAGGTTTTTTGAAGCGAAAAGCAATCTCGATTTGTTGCTTACATTTTAACATTAAAAACCACAAAAGTTAATAAGTTAATTTTCGTGAGCAAAAAGAAAAAGAGTCGGAAGTACTATTTAAGGTAGATGGTTTTGTCTTTAATGTTTTGCCAAAATCAAGTAAATGTCATGCTATTGTAAAAAAATATAAAATGAATGAATCACGGGGCTTTTTCTAAAGCCACAAGTTGTGAAAAAAAATTACAAATTGTGTTTAGATTACAAATGTGAAAAACCTATTTTTGTCCCCCCCAAAAAAAACTCCAATGATAACATTCTGAAATTAAATATCTGCATTAAGAATATTCGGGTGATGGAACGAACTCGTTTTCTTGCTACAACAGAAAATAAGTAAATCTACTGTTAATTTCTTTACAAATCTAAGAAATAAGACATTGAATCAAACGGAAAACAAATATTCTGTATTTGTAAAAGCAGCCGTAATAAATTGATAATACATATTATTTTCTTTATTTAGATGTAAAGTCTTACAAACGAATGTTACTCTTCTCTCCAAATTATTAGTTTATTTCAAGATTGTTTTTTGCTGTTGTAGCTAGCTACACAACCAGGCTTAACTCACCATTTTCTTCGGCAAATGCCTGTACCAAGTTAAGAATATTGCAGTTGTCATTCACTTGTTCCGTTGATTGATATAGCGTTTGGTTTTGTCAGTTTTTATGAACTTCCCCATTTTGAATCTGCATAAGAGTTCGTAATTTTTGTCATTCTTTTTTAATATCATGGAGGACGGAAGATACCCGATATGCCTTGATGTCTTATGGATGGAATGATAGGACGACATATATTAGTAACACTATACTCCAACCAAAGAGTACCTAGGCAAAACATTATTTAACTGTTTTCATATTCTAATTACTTTCTTACCTAGGCTCTATATGTGTTGACTGGTATCTGTCAGACGTTGATTTAGTTTCTGAAGAAATATATATTTTTTGAAATATATCAAAAACTCATCAAAGATACCAAAGATAATTGTATACTACAGACGAGTGATCGTCTATAAACGACTCATCAGTTTTGCTCGAACCAAAAAAGTTAAAAGTAAAAAAAAGTACGAAATTGAAGACTACTGAGGACCAAAAATTCCGCAGATCTTAGACAAATACAGTGAAGGTAATCTATTCCTGAGGTAGGAAATCCCTAGTGATTCGAACAATTCAATGTTTTGATAACAGTTAATTTTTTCACGTGATTGATGGGTTGTAAGTAACTAATGAATTTGTCTTTGTGCCTTTATAATTTCTGGGATGCTTTTTATCTTAATTGCTACGAAAATATGATGGTTGCCAACTTTTAAAAAGATGATATAACATAGAGTTATTGCATAAATATTATTTTGTACTTTCATCACTACGATTGCATTAGTGTACATTATACATGTTTCGTGTTTTTGTTTGCATAAAAACTGTCCTTGGTAGATTATAAAATTGCACGAGTTTGCGAGAACAACATACACTGACGGACTTTAAAAACGCAACACACATTTTGTTATTTTTTAAAACCAAATCATGATAGATCCTCATACAAGTACTATTTATGCTTACCATACTTCTTTCTGTTTAGCTAAAATCAACATCTGACTTACCTGTTGTTATTGAACATACAGGAATCCACGAATTTCTTAAAGCGAAATTTGAAAATCCATAAATGATTTTTTTTTAAATTGTTTTCTTCCTGAAACAATTCTTTTTATCCAAACCCACACTTAAATCATTTAAAAAATGTTGCATCACCATATTGCCGAGACTGAGCAATGAAAAAGCTGAATCAGCCCATAAGAATATTGCAGGCAGGAAATCATGAACGTGCTGTAACCAGACAATTGGACATCAGAAACTCGTCTCACTGTCCTTTTAACAACGATACAGGCAGGTGGAATTTGTTGATGACCATCAATGACCAGATCAATATGTATTGCAACGTCACGTAAATAGAATTTGATTACGCAACGTCATTTGCAAGACATGTTAATGGCCGCAACATCAACTTCCTTAAATGTTTCCATAAACAGAAATGCCCAAGAAACGACTGCAGAAAACATTTAAAGCCCTTAAGTTTCAACCTCATAATTGCCAAAACACACTATAATGGGTGGGACAAAAGCAAAATCAGAAGGTGCAAAACAGAACGCAAAACATGCCTAACAGAATAGGTTGACTTTTCTTACAATCATTTGGCGTTGGCTACAGGCAGTCATTGCCTTCGAAGGTGACCCATCTCTTGATAAGGGGAAACCAGGGTTTCAGTGCATACCAGATGATTTGAACATTAAAATTGACATAATCAATTCAACTTTCGAACTGCAAATTTGTTTTAGACAATGAAGTGATGATGAAATCTATGTTCATACATTTGTTAAGCAAAATTGCATATTTGAAAATGGGAATAAAAGTTTCAAATCTGTAATATCCTTATTTATATATTGTATGTACCGTTTTGTATAGATGGCTTTTTGCGTCTTGTTTTCAGGACTACAAAAAGAACTGCCACTACTAGGAATGCAAGAGATATACCTGTCCCGAGACCTATTGCTATACTTTTGTATGATTTGTCCTTGACGTGAGCTGCAATAGACGTAAATAACATTTGTTAAAAAAAAGGAATATATGTATTCTGGACGCATATCTGCGTATTTCGTGTAATTATTGCACAAATTACACAGAAAACGTAATTGTGACCGTATACAATGTTTAAGATCATACGTGGAATGATCTCAACTTCTTATGTTATAAGGCCCATTCGTCTTGATGATCGTTGAACATGTTTTATACTTCAGAAGCTTATTCAGATGAATAAGTGTTAAAATTAACATCGCACATCAAACGTCTAGGAGTGTACATTGGCTGCAAACAGAAACAATGACCGAATAACGAACAATGTGCTACATTAAGTTTGATGAACAAATGTGAAATACAAATTCAAATTAAAATGTGGGAAACGCTACGAAAATCACTTGTTGCTTTCAGCATTAATACTAGGAAAATCAAACAATTAAATGTGCATTTATCGTCACGTTGAATATATATGTGCATATGTGGAAAAATTCAGCATGCAGTTCATACCTATGCAAGACACACCATCTTTGGATAAAGACCTACTGTCACTATTACGATCCATTTGTATTTATACACTCGTCGTCACATGTATCATTGGAAAGTAAACACTCATTTATATCTGAAAGTAAACGTATTTGTTTATTGTAAAGAAAAGTATCATCTGAACACTACTTTATTATATTCTACTAAGTATTTAGTGGACATATTCTCATTGATAAACATACAGACAAACCTAATTTTTGCATTGAATTATATATATACATATACAATTATTTAGACGGATTTTAAAGCTATATAACAAATGAAATGTGGAACATAAAATATTACAAAATGTGAAATCAGGTAGACAGTAAGATTGAAAAGGTTCTTTATATTTGTATATTTATTATCACACATAAGAGCTAAAGAACGCACGTATATTTCATTTTTGAAGAAATTAATACGAAAGCATGGTGGAAACATATCTGACTTATATAATTTGTTTACCTGACTGACACACATCACCTGAAAATCCCTGGTTACATTGACATGAATATGACCCCGCAACATTAACACAGCTACCATTATTTAAACACGTCATGCCTAACCATTCGTTAATATCTACAATAATAAATGAATTTACAGGCAAAAGGAATGGACTACGCAGAAAGTTTGGAAAAAGAAATTTCCTCGCTGACTTGATTTATAATATGTATTTTGGAATGATGAAGATATTATAAGGACTTGCATTAACCATTTTGAATAACATCTTTTTGATGTTCACAAGACATAAGTCTGTCAGCTATCAGATTTATAGTTTGATTTTAGAACAGAGGAAAATCTAGTGTCAAAAAGTTACCAATCCTGCAAACACTTAGAAATTGAACTCAGTAATGCGTGTACGTATTGTGCAAGAGAGCTACAAGTTATGAATTCACTAGAAGGCGTTCTTTTAAATAGCAATACAAGATTTTCCTTTTAAAAGTAGTCAGAGGCGGACAGCAGGCTTTATGACTTTAAAATAAAATTGTTTTGGAACTTTTCTATGGTTATAGATACCTCGCTGAACAATCTTATGTTATTTTCCAACTGGCAATTAACGTAACTGAAACATGCAAAATCTTCGTTATTCTACATTCTATTCCAGGTATGTACATAAAAGAATCACAAATAAAATCGGTTGCTATGCAGCAGAGGCAAATACTTTTGAGTTTCAGCCATTATGTAACAAAAAACGGACCATATATAGATATAAGAAGATGTGGTATGAGTGCCAATGAGACAACTCTCCATCCAAGACAAAATTTATAAAAGTAAACCATTATTTGGCTTTATAATTATTTTGATCTGAGCGTCACTGATGAGTCTTATGTAGACGAAACGCGCGTCTGGCGTATTAAATTATAATCCTGGTACCTTTGATAACTATAGGTCAAAGTACGGTCTTCAACACGGAGCCTTTGCTCACACCGAACAGTAAGCTATAAAGGGTCCCAAAATTAATAGTGTAAAACCATTCAAACGGGAAAACAAACGGTCTAATCTATATAAAAACGAGAAACACTTATGAACCACATCAACAAATGACAACTACTGAACATCAGATTCCTGACTTAGGACAGGTGCAAACAATTGCAGCGGGTTTAAACATTTTAATGGTACCAAACCTTCATCCTTATCTGAAACAATAGTGTAACATCACAACATAGAAAACACACTATAAAATATCAATTGAAATGGTTTAACTCAATCAAAAGACATATTAACAACACCATATACCTATATACACATTTATTATGAATACTGAATAATAACGTTTAATGTACAAAGTTCAAGACAACCTGTTTAATGATGTTCATAATTTTTTAACAAATAAGAAGACCTTTTATACTGCAACTAGTTGTGTATATTTCCTAAACATAGTAACACAGCTATATTTTGTGCAATGTCAATTTCATTATGGAAATAAACTCATCATAGATACCAGGATTGAAATTTAGTATTTGCGCCAGACGCGCGTTTCGTCTACAAAAGATTCATCAGTGACGTATGAATAAAAAAAGTTAAAAAGGCCAAATAAAGTAGAAGTTGAAGAGCATTGAGGACAAAAATTCCTAAAAGTTTAGCCAAATACTGCTTAGATAATCTATTCCTGGGGTATAAAAGCCTTAGTTTTTCAAAAATTATTCAAAGTTTTGTAAACAGTTAATTTATAATTATGACCATAATAATGATAATTCATGTCAACACAGAAGTGCTGACTACAGGGCTGGTGATATCTTCGGGAATAAAACTCCACCAGCAGTGGCATCGACACTGTGGTTGTAAATAAACTCATCATAGATACCTGGATTGAAATTCAATATTTGCGCCAGACCCGCGTTTCATCTAAAAAGACTCATCAGTGACGCTCGAATAAAAAAGTTAAAAAGGCCAAATAAAGTACGAAGTTGAAGAGCATTGAGGACCACACTTTTCCACAGTCAGGGTTCATTAAGGGTTGAAAATAAGAAAAAATTGGAGTTACAATTTAGATAGCTGTCAAAGTATTAATCTAAGTTATAGCATAAAAACAATATACGGTCAATGTCATAAAATATAAACTTTTTGTATTCGGCACAAAACTAATTATTAATAACAAGTTTTGTCCCATTCTGGTCATCAATTGAAATAATTATCAATATTTGCACAACCATTGTACAAAAGTTTTGATATTTAAAAAAATCATCAAAGATAACAGGTTCATAAATTAGTACGCCAGACGCGTCTTTCGTCTACAAAAAACTCATTAGTAACGTTCGAATAATTTTGTTTTAATTATTACTCGAGACGACATTCACTGCAACCATGTAAATGCAATGCATATTCATTCAGAATTTAAATCTATTGACATGTTTAGCAAAGATATGAATATATGTCTACATAAAAAGTTTTCCGTTATATTGTAACAGAATAATATCACCAACAGCAAAGTCTGAAACAAAAACAACTATAATACTCTTTATATTTACTTAAATAAAAATGGGCATATGAGGTTAAGTCAATGAGACAAAAACAAAAACACAACTCAATGTTTCTTTCTGTTTGAATGGATATTTGGTATGAATGGTTATGTTGGGTTATTGTATATGTCATTGACGTTAACATTTTCATGTTAAAAAATTTGATTTTGATTTAAATTCTTTTAAATAGAATAAATCCCGGCCCTTCAGAATGCAAAAAAAAAAAAAAAAAATTACGAGGACAAAATATGTTTTAGTTGTTGCTGTTATAAAACGATATATCATTTTTTTATATATCTTGTTTCGGTGTGAGTGTGTGGCTGAAATAATCGAGTGTGTGTTGCAGACATTTTCAAATGTGTGTGTAGTAGACATTTTAATTGCTTTAAAGTTAATTTTAGCTCATTCCATTTCAACCGAACAACGCAGGAAATGAAATATACCATAAAGTAAACAAAACAAAAACATATTACATTGTCTGAAAAAGTAATGATCATTACTCGATTGACTGTAATCAAAATGTAAGCATACCTGTACATGTTGTTTGATCGATGTTTAGAGTGTATCCTGTTCTACAAGAGCAGGTAAATGATCCATTTGTATTTGTACACAATTGCTGACAGTTGTGTGTTCCAAGTTGACATTCGTTTATATCTAAAATATAATGGATAAAAGGAAAAATATGAATAGATAATAAGATATTTCTTGTGTAGATTCGCATTGCGGGTGATGCATGCATAGCATGAGGAGTTGAGCCTGTAAATGCACCACCTGGTCTCGCTCCCTTTGAAGTTAACGCTATTCCCTCAGTATTTTACGTGTAACCGTTATTTGTATCTTCTTTATCAAAACATGAGATTTAAAACGGTAAAATACTGTTCATTTAACTATATTATTATACCATGCAAACGTTAACTGTCTTTAATTAATGTGCAAATCTAACTTCTAGAATTTAACCCAGAAGATAACTAATCGTACACAGATTTCGAAAAATAAAACAATTGGTAGTTCTGCTTTCTGTTTAAAACAGTCACCTCCGGTGTCAATTAATTGCTTACTTCTCTCTGATTCCAAAATATGGTTTCTATGGATTTCACTGTAAAATAAGGGAGATAAGGTGCTACTTCTGATTTCACTACACTGATTCGAAATATATATAGTTTCTGTATACTTTTGCTTGCAATAAGATAGATACTCTAGACTGTCTCTCTTTCCGTCTTTTTTTTTTTATTTTGCCATCATTTTGGCGGAATCTTGTTGACATATGAACTCATTTAAAGTTATTTTATTACATATGGCAATATTCAGCACACTTCTATTAGAATGATAAGCCAAAAAGATAATGATTAAATCTGTTTCACTGTTTTCCTCGATATTGACACAGATGGACATTTAGAATCTAGGACACACAAGATGATTTCAACATTCCAATGCACGCTTTGTCATTAGCTTTTCAAATAAGGTAGATAAAGACTTTTGGATATAAAGTACATGTTATATACTACACAATATTGTATTCAGATGTGATACTTACCTGAACATTGAAGACCATCAAATCCGGAAGCACACAAACATGTGTCTGGTAAGGAACATGTTCCGCCATTTGGACAGGATGTAGAACCGTAACATATAGCTGTACAAAAATAGTTTGTTTAGTTAGCAAATGGAAACGCAAGGAACATCTTAAAAAAAAATTAGACATCGCTCTATTGTATGTCTATTACCTCATTTATTATTCACATGCTCCTTGATTCTGTGTTGGTTGTTTATGAAAGATATTATTGGTAAACTTCGACAGTAAAGCCCGAAAGTTAATTAAATGTAGCACGAAAAGTATTTACTGAATGAAATATTTTGCTACCTCATAGCCTTGTTTTAAGTTATTTTTAGTTGAACAAAGTAAGTTAGTTAATTTACCAATATGGCAACCAGCAATGATCTTGACATGAAGTATATTATTTTGTCAAAAGTTTATAGAAGTAATGTGGCTTCATTTATTTTCGTGGGTACCAATTTTCGTGGATTGAGGAAAACTTGCATTTTCGTGGATATTTGATTTCGTGGTTTTACAAAAGTCTACATCATTTATACAGCAAATTTGCAATTCGTAGAACATTTAAATTCGTGGTTTCCCTGTTCTCATGAAATTCACGAAAATTTGTATCAAACGAAAAATATTGAATCCACATAATTCTTTAAGAGTTTATAAGGCAAAGAGTTTTGTTGTGAAATATTGCGAATATGTCTTCTTTCTCTAATTGTACAAAGATGAATTCTACTTAAAGGGAGTACATGAACAACTCGGTTTACATAGCATTAGTGAGTGAGTGCCAGTCTTAGACAATTTGAATTACAAAATCATCTAATAAGTCTGATACTACAACTTTATGTTCAATTGATAGTTTAGGTTGTTTTGATCAGATATTTTCCTATTGTCAATTCAGTACTGTTAATAGCTTTTCAGAAATTCAGATCTTTGTTGTTTTGTGATTTCTTTACCATTTACTGATCGTAAGCTTTTCATTTTATCACTCCCAAGTCTTATTCCAACCCCTTCCCCATATTAGGATATATCTAGCCCTTAACCAATGCTTGGTAATGAATGGAAGTAAATACTTTGTTTTGCTATATATGAATTGTTGTTTTTAAATTCGTTTAGTACTTGTTCAGATCAGTATCTCGTATTTTACTTTTCATATGATCTACCGTATTGTAGATACGAATATTACAAAGACATAACTTTTATGCAATCATTTTATAAATACCCTGTGAGCAAGACGGCCCGGTGTATCCAGAACAGCAATGAAAAGTGTAACATTTTCTGTAATATGTTGTTACTGTGGAACTAATTTGAAAATAATATTTTTCATCAACTTTATACAACATAAAGAGGAAATTTATTAGTTGAATGTGCTGTTTATAGTTTCATTAAATCCGTTTACGTTTATGTAATGAAACAATCGATAAATTTACTATGTGTATCCTTTAAATCAGTCAAGTAAGACAATAGTATAGTGCAAATCATACATTGGAGGTGTGTTATAATTGATATATTTGCTATGTGCATCCTTTTAATCAGGCAAGTAACGAATGATATATCAAAGGTGTGTTTTAAAGATCAGTAGAGAGACATGCACATACCTGTATCTCGTACATCTATCCAAGTGAAACCATCCGCATCGGACTTTGTAACTATGTGATTGATAACCTGTATAACTACAGACGTAGGATGAATAGCAAATCCCCGCCTCCACAATACTGAAAATAGTTTTATGAGAATACACTTCTTGATTGAATTGAAACAACAGCACAATCGAAAATCCCACTCCAACAATAATATTAAAATGGGTCGACTCCGGTTTTTGTTTTTTTTTTTTTTTTTTGTGTTGCTCAGTTTGTGTTGCTCAGTCTTTAGTTTTTAAGATATGTTGTGTATACTTTTATGTTTTTCGTTTTTGCCATGGATTGTCAGTTTGTTTTCCACTTATGAGTTTTACTGTTCCTTTGGTATCTTTTTTGCCTCACTAAAACAATCAGTAAACTTATAACAAATTATAAAAGGTTTATGTATAATTCCCTCATGTACAATTCTAATGTTTCTAAAACTGACATCTTCAAAAAATAATTGTCACTATTTAATTTTTAAATTTATCCTAAGATACTCATTGTTGGGATTAGGTAAAGGACCAAAACATCAGTGTGTAATTTGAAAGACGGACTATACATATGGTACTTTAATAATAATGCGAAAGCATTACTTAGATATGTTATCTGATTTGAGCATAGGTTACACGATGGAATACTAAAGGGTTAAAAACTGAAGTAAAACATACCACAACCGACTCTTATGATGGATAGACATACACACAGAGACAATTAATGCACAACCAAATAACAGGATATCGCAGAGTCACACAATGGGTACGTTTTCACGTAGAAACAAAAGTTGCGATAAAGCAAGATAACGCTTATTAGTGTCGATGTCGTTACAAAAGTTAAACAAAGGAAGTTTCTGGTTACAAAGATATATTCGTCTTTCAAAATTGACAATTGACAATTAGTAGGGCTCGTATTGCTTAGTTTTAGTCTTGCCATGCATTTATTTGTGGACTTATTTGAATTTTCCTCGTCTCTTGTTTTTTCGCCACGGCGTTTTCAGTTTCCTTTCCAATTATGCGTTTTTAATGTCCCTTATGCATCTTCCACCTACTTTACATTATCAGCCGCAATAAATTGATATAGTTGACGAAACATTAGTCATTTTCTTATTTGCATATTTGATATAGTATTTGAACTAGAAAATATAAATTGTTAAAGAAAACAGAAAACAAATAGAGTCAATTGGTAGACTATGTCCGTTTTCTAGAATTTAGATAAAAGTTGCCAAACTATCTAACCAATATTTTTTTCAAACGTTTAAATCTCAAAATCGCTCCTGATGAACTATTGTAAAATTCTTTTTATTTCCAGAATACATTTCGTGGACTGTTTGTGTCCAGCTTAAATGTCTAATTGTATTTTTCATTCAGTTTAACATATATTTTGCATGCTTTTTTCCAGCATATGAAATTTATTATACTTTTGAATAATCTGTTACAAATAATAGTTGATATATTCATGTGATATTAACCTTATCTTTTAACACAGACATCTCTTGCATGAAAAGGTTGCTATTTGAATTACACTATATTGTCGGCCGTCAAACAACCAGCGGGCTTCGTATTTTTATACAGTTTTGTCAGGAAGATATTTCAAATCGTTTAGCAAAAATCCGCATGTGTTTATCTTTTGAAACAAAAAGTTATGTATGTCATATACCTTAGATTGAAAAATAGCACAGTAACCCTTTCTTAAATTTTCGAAAAAAGCATGAAAAATCTACATTCTGGCAAAGTATAAGACAGTTTTATCTGAAGAAATATATACCAACGATCCACCTTAACGTTATTAGCGAAATTTAAAAAGTGGTAAAATTGATATTTTAGGACAATGAGGCATATAAGGAGTCCCCTGAAAGTTTTGGTCAAATGAACGGTAGATGTATATATATCAATGAAAACGTTTCGGCTCTATTAGATTTTCTTCATCTATAACGAGTTACAAGACAATCTTCTATTTTAAGTGTGTGTGACTATGTTTGTTGGCAGGCAGGTCCATTGGACACATTCTTTAAACTAATTGTATTTCCCAGGCAGGTCCATCGGACACATTCTTTAAACTAATTGAATTTCACAAGGATAATTGTGGCAAACGTTTGTTCTATAAGTTTTAGAAGAAAAGTTTTATTTTGGTAAAGATTACGGCGGAAGGACGACGAAGGACGCGAACGGACGACATATGTGATAATCAATCTCAAACTTGCCCTTTTGGACAGATGCAATTGAAAGGGTACTAGTACTGAATTTTGATATTTTCCATAAAAATGATTAAGGGCGAAACTATCCATTGAACTTATTCTTAAAGAAATAATGTCAAAACTATGGAATTTTTGATAACATGGAAATTAAAATAAAAATATAATATTTGAATACTATATGTTTGATTATAAACAATATTCTTAATAAATATGCAGACTGCAATTGAAAATATATTGAAGCAACTGACATTTCAAAAATATGCTGAAATAAAAGTATTACCTGAAATGCAGGAAAACAAGTAGCCGAAGTAAGCACATACTGGCTTTACATCATCTAGAATGTTTCAAGCCAAGTAGTATATGAAATGTATTGTGCAGATGAAAAGGGAAGTCTTCCTGGTTTATTATATGAAAGAGCTATAGATGAGCTAGATATATACGCTAGAAATATGGATAAAAAAATAAACTAGAATATTAAATACCTACTTACCTTACCGTAAAATAGAATACACACAAAAGTATAATGCATATAGGTTTTTACAAAGTAAATTCATTCATATTGCAATGCAATTCATTGAGCGTCAATCATAAATCTTAATTTTCATTGATCAAGATGATAGAAGATGAAATATTAAATACAAGTCTAACTATAAAATTATCTAACATAATGAATGCTTAAAGCATACAACAGTTTATACAAAAGAATAATAATGAATTAATGATTGATAATTCGATCTACATACATGAATTATTTAATGCCTATTGACATTTGGACCCATTTATATCTCCGCTCCGTTGGTTATGTAAATAACATAAAATACATCCTTATTATTATCAATTTAGAATCATCTATTAAAGAATTTATTAAAAAAAAAAAAAAAAATTGCTTTCAATGCATCACGTTAATACAACAACAGTTATAATCATGTGGAGGATCCCTTATGTCTTGATGTCTTAATACAAATATGATAAACTGAGGATATTGTTGTAGCTTTCCACAAACTAATTGATACCACTTAAAATGTCAAATATTTTACATACAATCCCCAAATAAGCCGTTCAAATGACTACTTGATGCATCAAAACCTCATTATTTTGAAAAGCATCTATTTCAAAACAAAATCGTAAGTCATATTGTAAATATTCTTCAAAGAAACTATAAGACGTGTTTCGAAGAACAAAAGGCAAATTAAAGTCAATATAATTAAACTTTCAAAAGATTCAAAATTTTTAAAAGAATGAGACAAGAACTTGGCCGCCAGCCACTTGACTATATCTATAGCAAGCTATATGTACATGCTATTGGCAATGGGCTGGTACATTAGGAATATGGCGCAATCGAGGTTCAAGAAAACTGGATTTTGTGCAATGTCACCTACACGTTCAACTAAAGTATCTAAAGAAAAGGTAAAAGAATCACAGCCTTTTATGTAATCATAATGAATAATAGCTAGTTCAAAATAAAAGTTCAACTATAAAAAAGTCACCATACGTCGTAATGAATAAGCATAGGTCCAAATGGATCCAGCTAAATATATAAGTAATTAGAATTCATTGCGCCCCAGACATGTTTCAGGAATGAATTGTATCTGTTACAATAGCGCTCTAACCACTGGAAATTCAAATAAACAGAACCTTGTAGATCAACCTAATGGAAATGCAAAAACTGCCATATCATCTAAAGATTCACTTTGATCAGGGGAGTTAGTTACGTTATGTAATGGCAATTAAGATTTAGTTTTGGCCATGGCGTTGTCAGTTTGTTTTCGTTAGTTTGACTGTCTCTCTGGTATCTTTCGTCCCTCTTTAGTACAGATCGTTAACATAAATAGAAACAGAATAAAGTTGTGGATATCATTTCCAGTTTGATAAACTGTATAATGTTAAAAACTCATTAGAAGTCTAAACTCTCAATAAAATTCACATATGTGATAATCTCCATATATGTCGAGAAAAATGATTGAATATTCAAGAAATTGTGAAATCAGAATGACCTTATAGAGTTTCAGTATCTCAATACAGATTGTTTTTTTTTTGTTTTTTTGTTTTTTTTTAATTATCATCACTAAGACTATGAGGAAAGAAAAGTAAGTCTATTTGATAGTGAGACAACAAATGATTACCATTTATAACACTTGCCTCTTATCAATATTCATTTATGAATAAAGTGAGTTGTGTTTATACAGCAGTTGGTTTCAACATACTGTCTTCAATGGTTAACGGGTCTCCATATGGTATATCAAGCTCTAAATCTCATCGAGTATAAGTAAGTAATGAATAGATAAAACAGAGCTATCAATGGTCTGCCATAAAACCAAATGACACAAACCATAAAAATTTTAAATAACAGAAACATTAATGAGAGGGTTCTGACTTTGGAAAGGTTGATCAAAGTCTTTCTATTTGAACCCTCCTTTAAGCTCGATCACATTAACATTAAAGGTACATATATAGACTTATAAATTAATACAGAAGTTTTGTATTGCATCATTTATCTATATATTTACAGAATTTCCATACTAAAAGTCAATCTAATATTTAAATTTGCCCCAAAGTATATTAATAAGCGCATTCATGTTATTTCCAAAAGTTCAATACAAATAAACAGTAAGCACTTATTTTCTGTTTTCCTGCCATGCGATGTCTCCTGAAAGACGGTATGCTTATGTTTACCTTTCGAAAGCACCACTATATCACTGACCTTTGATTTAATTGATATTGGTTTTGTTTACAGTGTTTCCTGGTGTACGCATTTAAGAGTCAAATCTATGTACAGCCTCAAATCTGTGTCCAGCCTTAGAGATGTGTCCCGTGACATGTTGATACTCAATTTTTTAGTCTCCAATATGTGTCCTTTCCTCAGATCTTTGTCCCCTAACGTCATGGCACTCTTAGTTCATTCACATGTGCGTCCATTTTAAAAAGTGAACTTTCAGTAATGTGATGTGACGCAGGACAGGCACATATATAATGTGTCGGTTTTAAAACACTCTACCCTATTCTAATCTGAGACTATTGTGTAATAACAAAGCATAATAATGAACTGTAAAAATCAGCTGGATAGGGCTTGCATGACTCATATTCAACTAACAAACAAACAAAAAACGATAAAAGACACAAATCTTCCTTATCGTTTGTTTGGCCTTCAAGACTTCTTTTCTTGTTTGACAATCCCCGCTCCCGCAAGCGTTTGATACAAATGTGTCTATATTGAGAGAGCAGAGAATAAAATTGTTGTAACATTCTTACTGTTTTCACTATTAAACTTAAACTTTGATTTAAGAATAATTGATAAAATCTTGATAATGAAGGTACATAATACCTGAAAGATAAGAATAATAAGTTTTTTTAACCCTTTTCTGGACATGGTAATCCCTCTGTAGAGAAGTGAAAAAGGGATCCTGAATTCCCATAGCCCTGACGCTTACTCTCAGACGAATATCGGTCAAAGAAATTTTTGAAGTATATCCCTATTTTCACTTCCCCTCGTTTTTTAGTTCTCGCTGCAGGACTCCCACTTTAAGACTCTCATTCCCAGTTCCCTTATCCATGTCGAACCCTTCTAAAAATAATTTTCTAGTCGATCCCTATTTTAACCCCTTCTCTTCCTTTGTTTCTATCCCAAAGCTCCCAATTCGCGCCTCTCACTTCCAATTTCCCTTATCCCTGTATACATAGTATTCGAATATGAGAGTCGTATTGGTGTCTTTGGCAATAAACATCTTTCCTCGATAATTGTAATAATTCTGAAGTCAACCCATATGACAGATTGCAAACCTGAAACAGTTGGAAAGGACACAAATTTGGACATAGACAAATGATGTTTATGACACAATATAGAATAGGACACAGATCTGAGTAAAGGACAAATGTTAATAAATATTCACTGTCATCTTGGGATAACATTTCAGTCATCAGCTTCATGGAACAAACATATTGATAATATTTATAAAAAAGCATGCTCTCGTTTATCTGTGCTTCGACAAGTTTATCATTTATTAGACAGGAATTCACCTTATACGTATTTTTATACTTTAATTAGGCCTATATTAGAGTATGGTGATGTTGTTTGGGGCAATTGCTCCCAGCACGAGTCCGAGCTACTTGAAAATATTCAAATAGGAGCTGCTAGAATTATTACTGTACTACGGCGTAATTCCTGAAGACAAAACTATATTGAATTAGGATTAGGAACTCTGGAGCATAGACGAAATAAACATAAGCTTATACTGTTTTATAAAATATTGAATGGGATGATACCTGCGTACTTATACGAGTTAGTCAGGTCATATTTTCCCAGACAAATCCCTTATACTTTGAGGTATGAAATAATACTTTTCAACCCCCTTTCCCACACAACACACACACACGCTAGAACTAGCTCTTACTTTAATAGTTTCATTCCTTCCACTATAAGATGCCACTGGACGTTAAGCAACCAACAATCAATCAATCAATCCACTATAAGACTTTGGAAAAGTCTTCCTCTAAGTATACAAAATCCCCAAGTTTTTGTATAGTTAGAGGTAGACAGGATTGGTGATATATTTAATCCTTTCAACTATGAGGTAAGAAAAATAATATTAGTCATTGTCAACTCAGAAATAATGATAGTAACCTAAAATCTCATTTGTTTTATCATTTCTTATCAGAGAACACTATTTGTGCAAACTGTATTTACCCTATTGAGGATAACCAGCATTTCTTTTTTATTTGCTCTAAGTACAATGATGTAAGACAGATCTTAATTGATTCCATTCACTCAATTGTTGATAATGTTGACATAAATATTGACTTATTACTTTTTGGAAATTATTTTCGTATGATATGAATATTGTTATCTTTAAATATGTTCAGAAATATATCAGTGACACTCACTGTATTGTTTGAAATTTTCTTAATTTTTGTTTTATTTAGTGTTTACTTTTTGTTTTATTTCTTTCCTTTTTTTTCCTTCAACATGAGTTAACTTATTCCACTTAGTAAACTTAGTGTCTCTTTCAAACCTTATATACATATATTTTAAATGATTTATAATGGATATTTACATGTCTCAAGTTCCTTGAATAAATGATTATTAATTGCCTACATACTTAAATATACTATACATTTAATAATGAATACTGTAAACATATACTTGCTTGTGTGTGCTCATAAGTAGCATGCATTTCCACTATATTATATTATTTTAAATACAGTTGTTAATATTTGATTTATACCTTGTACACGTAATAGAGAGAGCTTTTTAGGCTGTGCCTGTTGCTCAATCCTTTTCATGTCTTAATGAATAAATTATGTTTAAAATAAAAAGGACACATGTTTAATGCCGGATATATATTTGAGGCTTACATACATATATAATAGCTTACTGTTCGGCACTCATACCACATCTTCTAATTTATATATAGTTATATTGCTTCTCTCATTTTACTGTTTCTTGTGATTCAGTAGCTTTGTGTCTCTCAAAACAATACACATGTAGGCATCTTATTTTTATGACAAGTGAATGATACAAAAGAACACGCCAATAATCAACACACACACTAACAATATATAACCCCAAAAAAAAAGTAAAATGACAAAAATACCGAACACCGAGGAAAATTCAAAACAGAAAATTCATAATCAAATGGCAAAATCAAAAGCTCAAAACACATCAAACGAACGGATAACGACTATCATATTCCTGACTTGGTAAAGGCATTTTCTTATGTAGAAAATGGTGGAGTAAACCTGGTTTTATAGCTAGCTAAACCTCTCACTTGTATGACAGTCGCATAAAATTGTTAATGGAAAGAACATCATCAATATATATGAATGTGAAATTAAATGATCTGCCTTCTTTGATCCTCTTGTTTTTGACAAGTGTCTGAAGGAACTCCGACTCATATGAAAATAAGAAGAGATCGGGCAAGGAGAGGTGCACAGTTCGTTCCCATAGGAATGCCGACAATTCGTTGAAAAGTCAACCTCCATATACAACAAATATGTTTCCAATAAGAAACTCCACCATACTGATCACTTGTTCATCTGTGTAGCATGTTTTACCTTTTGTAAAATATGCCGTATGGTATCCCAAAGTAATAAATTTATAGCGTATGCTACCATTTTATGTGGAAAAGAATAGTGAATTATTTCTTTGAGACGATTTTAATTTCACATTGGGAATGGTACCGGTGGTATACAGGGTTGAAAAATCAAAAGTTTTGATTAAACTAATTTCAGAGAAAGATCGAGATTTAAAATTATACAGAAGATCTTTAGAGCTTTTAGAATCCACATAATTATGGTAAAACCACTTTGCGAGTAAATAGTTTCACAGTATTTCTGAAGTCCCTCTTTCAATGCGGACAGAATTTTGTCAATCTGATGGACATTTCCTTCGTCCAACATGCAGATGAACCGGCAATGTACCGTTGTTTCTACGGAATTTTGTGAAGCTTAGGTATCCAATACAAACAAGGTAAGTCCTCCGATTTGCTGTTCAATTTAATGTTCATTGAAGCCATGAAGAGCTTATGATTCGTCAAATTTCAAATGATATGTTTTGTATGTGGAATTACCTGAGTGCTTATTTATTCCTAATTCTTTTACAAGACACACGAAGTAGTATGATTTACATACAAAGACAATACTATTTGAAACTTTGTCCGCAGGAACAACAACATTTAATTAAATGCATACATTAATTATCGAAAAGCGCATTTGGTACAGTAAAACTGGAACTGTAAAATTTTATTGTATGGTTGTGATATAAAAATAATTTGAGTTTACAGGAATACATTAATCATATTGGTAAAAAGAAAGAAGGAGTCT